>OX457145.1:8623413-9105913 GCA_949752895.1 Dendrolimus pini
AAAAAAAAACCCCAGGCTATTATTACGACGAAAAGGGTGGCCTGTATTTTGGGCAACGCATGAGCGTTGCCATTCGACTGGGTTACACGGTCAGCGTTTTGGGAACAGCGTTTATCTGTAATTACATTTTAAAGCTGTAGGTTATATTAATAGTATATTTTATATCGAGTAGTATATTTTTTATTTTAATATGATTAGAATATTTTATTTAAATGAAATGTTATTACTATAATAAAAAACTTTATTTTTGAGAAAAAATGTCTGAAAGTTTAACGTCCTCTTCTTAAATTTGAATAGAAAATGTTGAAATCATCAATTAGAATGAAATATACGGTCAATTAAAATTACTTTGAAGAAGATCCGTTGTTATTCTATATTTTCGTAGTTACATAATTTTCACTAGTGTCCCTACTACTAGGAAACAGTTACTAGAAATAACACTTCCCAGTAAAATGTGCACCTCTGATAAATTGTAAATCCTACAAAAGTAGATGGTGCCATATGCCATGGCTCTCAACCATTTTAACTCAGCGACGCCCTAACACACTCTTTACAAATTCGCGACACCTTTACAATGTATGAGAAATTTTTGACAGTTGAAATGAAGGAGGTATACATATTTATTAAATTTCTATTGGAAGTATTTTTTATTGCATAAGAATATAATTTGATTTGATCTTGGTGACTTTAAAAGTGAAAGTTTATATATGCAGGGACGAATTGGGATTGTTCACTTTTTTAAATCTAGCAATTTGAAAAACCATTTCGAGGAATAGTGTCCCTAATCATTTCTGTCTAGTTAAAATTCCAAAAAACGTAAGATCTTCTTGTATTTTGTAAGAAACGTGTTTGCCCTTTATTTGACCTTACTAAATCTAATCAGGTGGGCCATCTGCCTTTTTGCCTGCTTCAGGTGTAAAAAAATCTAGCTGTACATTATTTGATTTAAGTTCTGTAACATGGATTTTTCCCTAAAGATCACTTTACAAAATTTAACGATAATTATAGAAAATAATAATGGTTGAACACGAAAAATTATAAGCCTAGCGACAAAAAACACTAAAATGATCACGATACGTAATGAGTAATGACAGTCACATTTAAATAGTAGTACAGATTACTATGATTATATATATATATAGATAAAACTTACTTTTATTATTATTTTTTCTAGGCAAAGAAATCAATGTAAACTTGTCCCTTATGACGTCAATTATAAAAAAAACTAACGCTTAAAATACAAAAATATTCAAATTAGTATCTTAAAATACCCTATTTTACGTAATAAAAATATAAAATCAGAGGGTAAATTTTTGTGAACAATCCCCATTGTTGACAGGCACACTTGTGGAGGTATTAGATACCTCCGGGTCGAAAGTAGATCAATGAAAATCCAGAACACATGGATAGTAGACACTTTAATTCCACAGGCAGAGCGTTATATGCGAACACATTAAAATACAATAATGGTATTGATGATTTGGTGATTTTTTGCCGGGAAGGAAGTGCTTTTATATATCTGTCATAATATGACAGAATTGTTTTTCCTTTTTTGGAAGTGATGTGACGCGCAACTAGTGCTGTGCACATAGTGCCGCCACACCGTAGACAGAGAAATCTGTCTACGCGCCACACACTCTCGTCTCGCTAGCCATATCAAGGAGTCGAGAACGGTACCCAGATTTTGTTTCTCGTATAGAATAGCAGCAATTGCATATTTTCGACTAGTTTTTAAATAATCTCATTATGCCAGAGATACAATTCCCTCATTTCGCCTTAGATAAACATATCGTATTTGTAAGTAATAGTGAATTTCTAATTACTCAAAAAATACCATAATTCAAAAACGACAAATTATATCTGATGAAATTTACAAATTTTCATACGAACTCAAAACATTTACATTTTCATAAATTTGAAGCATCTCAATAACAGAGCAACTTTTGCAAAATATGGCAAAATCAAATAGTTTTTCCATCGTCAATATTGAAAATACAATTTATACGGAGGTACGCCAAATCGCTTATAAATGCGAGAACGTCTCAAATCTCGGCTGCGATTTACTGAGATATAGGTACGTCCCAAGTCCGGTCTGATATACGCAGATGTTGACAATAATGAGCGTTCCTATCACAGTCGTAAACCCTCCTATCCTGCCAGTTTAGCAGGTGAAGGAGCTTGTTCATCTCACCGTTTCATACCCAGATCGCGCTATAACTGTAGCCGTGTCCGCAAATGCAAAAAAATATTATTTATGTATGGATTAATGTGAAATAATGTTTATAAGACCGTTTCGTTACTTATCAATCCACCAGAAGAAAGTAGTTTACATAAGTACGAGTGGTCACCCGTGGTCGAAATTCGAACATAATAATTAATTTAAATTAAAAGATTGAACATTATTAAGGTTTTGTTGTCAGATTATACTTCTATAGGTAATCACAGATTTCGCAAGGCTATTAATTTGACTTTAACAATAAACATAAAACAATAGAATATAATAATATATATAATGCGTGTGTGTGTGTCAAATACTAGGTAGTGTGTGTCAAATACTAGGTAGTGGGTGTAATGTTTTTTAATGGATTTACTGTATTTTTTATGCATAATTAAAAAGAAATAGCATTTTGCACTCCTTCTCTATATAACCTAAAAGTGTGGCAAATTTCATACTCCTCCGTCCACGTAATTTTCGTAAAAAGGGGTACAACATTTTTGCTGTGTTTCTGCTTCACATATTAATAATAGAGATTAACCAACCAACCAATCAGATGAAAATAGTTTACATAAGTTAATAAAAAAAATTAAATATGTATTACAATCGTTGGTCTTATCGCTAATCATTTCTTTCAAATAACCTTTTGGTAATCATTTCAGCTCACACGTTTAGAGTTTCGTCTTAGGTCTTATAATAATTATACATTGCATACTTTACATTAGCTGTAAATTGTTTTTTGTACCAAATAAATAAATAAAGATCAACCAGTCGTTTCTTCGTATACAACAAGATTTATGGCGGGCCCTATATCCTACTCTTAGATCATATAAACGTTATATCTCAATGATCCTACTATACAGTCATTTGCATATTACTATATAGTTAAAATTTGTGATCAGGTAAAGTTGTGAATTGAAAGAGTATATTGTGATAAGTGTCAAAAAGGAATGTTAAGCTGGTTTGGACATGTAGGTATAGAGAATGGATAAATACCGAATAACAAAACAAATGTATGACAGCAGTGAGACAGGTAGAGTCTGTGCCAGTAAACCATAGACTACATTAATATAGCGGTAGACAGGTAGACCGCGATGTTGCAATCAGTAAAATAAGGTCATGTTTCCTCCTTGTTTTTCTCAAAGGCTCAGGCTCACGCCTCGACGAACGGAAAATAGTCCTACTGCAGCATTTATTATAAAGTTTTCTTTTTATAAAGTTCCATTTTGAAATATAGTTTTTAAATATTTTTTTAAACATCTCCGAGTCGTGGTAACAATAGGTATGTTCATAGCACGATCATGGCACAGAACGGTGTAATGGGTAGGCTCCCTAAATTTGTGCCCTATTCATTGCCACCAAATTCTCCCTGTCCACTTCACAGAACGTAACAGAGTTCTATTATTACTTACCTAAAGCTTTATGATCCATAAAACGGTATTTGCCGGCATTCATTTGTTGGAACAGGTATCTAATTCCTTAGTTTATGTATTGTCGAGCCAGGTGCCTGTAAATGTCATATTTTATACCTGCTACACATCCCCCATAAAGGTTTTATTAACACCTTGGTGAATTTTCCTCATAATGGCACGTAATGATGCTGTACGTGTTCGTACTCCATCACGTGAATTATATGGGTGTATTTTTATTATTAATATCTGTTCAAATCTAGCTTAGTGTGGGGAAAGACGGTGGAACCATCTAGTTAGTTTAGAGTTGAGTTCAGTTTAAGACAGCGAAGCGACAAGTGCGATACGGAAGAATTGGAAGAGGAGTTTAATAGAAGACACTGACGAGCTTAGTGGTGAATTTAGTGAAAAGTTTAGTGGACAGTTAAGTGAAAGAGGAGTGTAGCGTAGTTCGAGGGACGAAGCAGAAGCGAGCTACACGCGGTAATATCGGAGGCTAGCACTGCAGTAGCAGGAGGTGGTCTAAGCAATATCAGCGACGATATTGTGAGTGAGACACCTTATCGTCGTAACAGTGCATCGTTAGTCGTGCGTATATGGGCAACCCTGCGGAGAGATATTACGTGCGGCTGTGTAAGTCAATAAAAGCGTTTATTTAAAAACTGGTGTTTCCTTCTAATCCTAAGTGCGTACCCCGCTCGCACGTAACATTATTATTTGAAAGTTGTATAGATAGAAAAATACAAATATCAAAGTTATTGTTTAGGATTCTTGAATTCTTCAGTTTTCATAAAATCAGCTGATAAACACACATTACATGTTAAGCTCAAGCTTGCAAGTTACGGTTCTGATATGAGTAATGTACAATGGACAACTTTGGGGCCGGTTCCAGACACCCAGACTATAACAACAACGGAAAGTTTGTTTGCAAAATTTATCATGCTAGGTATTGAATCTACTGCGTTCCAGTGACCTAGGCGGCTTTGAACACTCAACGTCACACACTCACAGGCAGACAACTACGGATGTTTCATGTTATCATTATTACTAGTGGTTGCCTAGTGGTCGGAATTTAATTTAAATTATAAGTTGGAACATTATTAAGGTTATGTTGTCAAAGACTATACGTCTATAATCACAGATTTTGTCAAGGCTACACTGCTAATTTGACCTTAACAATAAACAAAAGAGTATATATATATGAACTGTGTGTGACAAATACATAGTAGTGTGTGTAATGTTTTTTTATTGATTTAATGTATTTTTTATGTATAATTTTAAAAAATATTAGCTTTCTGCACTCCTCTATATAAGTAAGTACTATAAGTACCTATGCGAATTTTCATACTCCTCCGTCCGCGCAATATTCGTAACAAAGGGGTACTACGTTTTTGCTTCACGTATTAGTATATAGATATTCTTGATTACCTACGTGAGTTTACGTACTTAGAGGGATAATAAGTGTCCATTATATTTTTCATCATTATACTCGTATATATATCTTATACCTATTATATAGGGCAGTTTTTTGACCTTAACGTGTATATTGTTACCAATTACCACGTTTAAACGCTAAAGGAAAACATCGTGACGAACTTGCATATATCAAACCTGCCAATCCGTCTTGGACAAGTGTGGCGCTGTTTGATTCGCTTTAATTTTTTTTGTGGTCTAAGGCTATGCATGTGTTTTTTCATTTAGCCACGGAAATCTAAAAAAGCGTATAACCGTAAATACACAGGATATTCATTACTCAAAAACATACCTGAATAGATACAGATGACAAACGTGTAGTAATCAGTTTACTTTTCAATCTGTAGCACCACATACACCGTCCTACCGGTGTCGCCTCGGAAAACATAGTTAACCGTTATATTCTGTGTAAATTGGCACTGTGATGCCCAGTTCTGCGTGTTTAATACTAGTTTCATAAGGAATATGAGTTTCGTATGTGTAAAATGTGAAGATTGAAAAATTAAAAGAAAACAAATTAAATTATGAATATAAAAGAAAATACACAGACTCTACTATTTATAACTTAGTTTATCGGTGACATAGTTATAAAAATTATGAATTAAAATTTAAAAACAAATTTACACAACTTATGATTCCGACCGGTAATTTTATACATACAAATAAATAAAATTAAGTGTCTGTGTAACGACAGAATAACACAGTTTCTTACTAAATGCTATATGAAAATATATAAATTTACACGCAGGCACCAGTTGCTACACTAAATCAAGCAGTCGCAGCTATAAACTCTGACTTTGACCGCATACTGCAATGGAGTAAATCGAATGTACTTCTTGTGAATCCTGAGAAAACTCAAGTAATTATCATCGGTAGCTCACGGATGCTGTGTAAAGTTGACTGGATCTGTATGCCAAGTTTTCTTTTTGATGGGAAGCTTATCCCTATCAGTGATAAGGTCAAAAACCTTGGAGTTATATTTGATAGTGAGCTGCCTGGAGACCCCATATAACGGAGTTGAGTCGGCGGTTGTTTCTCTCCTCCAGATCGCTCTGGCGGCTTAAAAACTTCCTGCCCAATGCCACCAAAATTAAGCTTGCAGAGTCGCTACTTTTGCCCATACTTGATTATGTCGACTTAACTTACGTTAACGGCTACGTTCTTTCTTAGGATTCCAAGAAAATTTCACGCAGACGAAGTCGGCGGGCACACGTAGTATTTTATCCATGTAACATTTATTAAAATATAGACAGTACTGATTTTTGTACTCGTGCCAGCAAAAATCGACTTTAAGGTGACGAACATTTTAATTCCGTGAGTGTACATCGGGAGGAATTATTAGTTGTAGAAATAAAACTGTAACTAGAGAAAGTTATAAACAGGCATAATCTTCTGATATTTTTTTTAGATATACGTGTAATGATATTGTTTCAACCTAGGCGCCGACAAAAACAAATTCACTATTGCATATCTGTAAAAACACATTTTATTACCTGTCCGCATTTGAAATAATCGTAATTCTTTTATGATCGTTTTCTTTTGTTTACTTATTTATTGGCATGCGTTTACTAATTATTCTAGAGAACAGTCCATTGCTTTATTGTACTCGTTTATGGCTGTTTCGGTCGAATCATTAGTCAGGTGTTACGGATTAGGTCGACTACAATACGGGCACATTTCTATTTGTGAGGTATAAAACCAGGGCCCGATGGAGAGAGGAGGCAGACGAGCGAGAACCACGATCAAGTCGAGAAGTGTGTACATTCGGTAATCTATGAGTGATCGACTTTGCGCGTTTTATTGAATTTCGACCTTCTGCATTACGTTTGGATTTGTTGGGTTCCGTTATATTTGTTACCTGTGTTATACGTGTTTGTATAGTTCTAATAAACTCTATAATAATTCCAACGGCATTTTAAATCCAGTCCCGCTAAACCGTAACAACATGCATATTGTTATTTGTTTTTATCGGAAGACAAAGCGAATGAGTTTCATTTTAGTAAGTCTTCAAAGCGTCTACTAAAATATAAAGAATTAAGTATATTGTGAAAGAAAAATACTGGGGAATTTCATTTGTGGTGGCGTCAGGAGTCGCGGTATCATAAATATTCATAGGCTAAGACGGAACGCCGTGATTCGCAGTTGCAAAGTGCATTAATTCACATTTCAACACTGCACTGATATTTTATGTACAGTAAATATTTATATATGAAAATCTTAATCTTTAGCAACAGAAATCTCTTCTTTTGCTAAAAGATTAAGATTAATATAATATGACACATTTAACATAAGACTCGCAAGCTGTCTTGTTAGCCTATTTATTTTCATTTTTAGGGATTTATAAGTACAGTTTTGACATGAAAATATAATTAAAATTATATCAGATTCTGTTATTGATTTCTTAATCATTAATTTCTTTACTTCTTAATATCGGTTTTTTGAAGTGAAACTTCTATATAGAGGGGGTCTTATGGAGTTTTGACTCACGAAAAGATGTCACAGTCACGTGATCACCGTCACTAATTCTTACATTTTTAAACTCGTGATATCTTTCGAATGGAATGTCCGAATTGAATAATTCAAAAAGTTATATAAAGGTATTGAAGCAGTCTTGAATATGAAGTAATTTATTTTGATAAGGATTAATACCAAAATACAAATAAAGAGCATTTTCTAGCGGCGGCATTTTATTTAATTTTTAAAAATAAAAGAACACTTATTGTGGCATAACTATAATAGTTGTCGCGATACTTTTTGTAAATAATGATGTGTTCTACAAAGTCGTAGTACATTATTTTATTTTATCATCAATAGTTTTCGCAGCGCACGCGATTTTAGGTATTTTTTTTATACCTTGGATTAAATTTTTGTAGTTTTAGTAATGATCCCTAATTTGTTTGTAAATATAATATAGCCTATGTCACCCGGGGATAGCGTAGCTTGCCAACAGTGAAAGAAATTTTCAAATCGGTTCAGTAATTTATTTTATTTGTTATTTTATCGTCAATAGTTTTCGCAGCGCACGCGATTTTAGGTATTTTTTTATACCTTGGACTACATTATTGGAGTTTTAGTAATGATCCCTAATTTTTTTGTAAATATAATATACCCTATGTCACCCGGGGATAGCGTAGCTTGCCAACAGTGAAAGAATTTTTCAAATCGGTTCAGTAATTTCGGAGCCTCTTCATGCAAGCAAAAACCAATCTTATCTTTCCTCTTTATAATATTAGTCTAGATATTCATAAATATATTTATTATAAAATTAATTAGATATTTGCATATTATAAAAAGCGCAAGATTTTGCGCTGGAAGTTGCTTAATAAAATTGGGAGCTGGGTTGCCCTAAAAAGCGCTATATCTAGCTTCGAAAGCGCTAAAGTGGCAGACTTGGTGAGCCGAGCCGAGCGCCGGGGAAGTCCCGCAAACGAGAAAGCGAGCGAGGATATACCTCGTTCTCCGACGACCTCGTCCCTCTAATACCTAAAATCGCATTCTGCGCATCGGAAAGTGGGATGTTCCAATAAGAAAACAAATTAACAACTAGAAAACTTTGCCAACGGTTCAGTTTTTCGAAAGTCACAACGAGGTGAACGACAAGTGTTGACAGAAAAAAATAGTCGGTGCGTGTGTAGTGTATTACACTATACAGACAAAATATATATTATAGGAGTTACATCTGCTCTGTTGGTATTCTCCGCGGTGTGTAAGTATATTTGAAATATTTTTTGAAATACTTTTTTTCTGTCAATATAAATCATCAAAGCCGCGTGTTCTAATACTTTTTAAACTCGTGATATCTTTCGAATGGAATGTCCGAATTGAATAATTCAAAAAGTTATAATAAAGGTATTGAAGCAGTCTTGAATATGAAGTAATTTATTTTGATAAAGATGAATATCAAGATACAAATAAAGTGCCTGTTCTAGCGGCGGCATTTTAATTAATTTATTGAAATAAAAGGACACTTATTGTGGCATAACTATAATAGTTAGACATATGCTGTCGCGACACTTTTTGTAGATAATGATGTGTTCTGCAAAGTCGTAGTACATTATTTCATTCTATCATCAATATTTTTCGCAGTGCTCACGATTTTAGGTATTTTTTACACCTTGGGTTACGTTATTGGAGTTTTAGTAAGGATCCCTAATTTTTTTGTAAACATAATATAGCCTATGTCACACGGGGATTGTGAAGCTTGCCAACAGTGAAAGAATTTTTCAAATCGGTTAAGCAGTTTTGGAGCCTCTTCAATACAAACAAAGAATTTAATCTTTTCTCTTTATAATATTAGTATAGATATTCATATATATTTATTATAAAATTAATTAGATATTTGCATATTATAAAAAGCGCAAGATTTTGCGCTGGAAGTTGTTTAATAAAATTGGGAGCTGGATTGCCCTAAAAAGCGCTATATCTAGCTCCTAAAGCGCTAAATTGGCAGCTCTGGTGAGCCGAGCGCCGGGAAAGTCTAGTAAACGAGAAAGCTAGCGAGAGAGCGAGCGAGGATATACCGCGTCCTCAGACTACCTCATCCCTCTAATACCTAAAATTGCGTTCTGCGCATCGGAAAGTGCGATGTTCCGAGCCGCTATTAATGGAGGCAAACTTAAGTTTGCATCGAACTATAGCTCTGCTCTCCACGTGACAAGGCATCACTGCCTCTATTTGTGGTATGTGTAAAAAAAATATAAATAAATAAATAGAGTTTGTTGAGTAAACAAAAATTACAACAAGAAAACTTTGCCAACTGTTCAGTTTTTCGAAAGTCATAACAAAAGTGAACGACAACGAACAACAAGTGTTGACGTAAAAAATGGTCGGTGCGTGGGTAGCGTATTACATACACCATTAAAATGTACTTAACCTAACCAAATCATAATTTGCAGTAAACCTGCGAAAAATCGAAATGTGTGCTGGGACACATATTAGAAGTGAAACTTCAACGGACAAGTGGAAAAACGAATCGCAACGGACAAGTGGAAAAACGAATAGCAACGGATAAGTGGCAGAACGAATCGCAACGGACAAGTGGAAAAACGAATGGCAACGGATAAGTGGAAAAACGAATCGCAACGGACAAGTGGAAAAACGAATCGCAACGTACAAGTGGAAAACGAATCGCAACGGACAAGTGGAAAATCTTCAACTGACAAGTGATAAAATGAATCGCAACAAAATTTTAACTTGAAGTTTTACGGGCAGGTTTTCAAATTGGACAAGTACATTAACAATCTGCCCGTAAAACTTAAAGTTAAAATTTTGTTGCGATTCATTTTATCACTTGTCAGTTGAAGATTTTCCACTTGTCCGTTGCGATTCGTTTTCCACTTGTACGTTGCGATTCGTTTTTCCACTTGTCCGTTGCGATTCGTTTTTCCACTTATCCGTTGCCATTCGTTTTTCCACTTGTCCGTTGCGATTCGTTTTGCCACTTATCCGTTGCTATTCGTTTTTTTTTTCGATACGACATAATTTGAGCAAGAAAACCTGCACTTATATAGGTGTGTGACGTTAAGAAACTTTGCCACTGAAAGCTACGATTTTCTTAGTAGAAATTCTTATAAGCTATTGGTTCGTATTATATATAATATGTGCTGACGAAATTATAGCTCTGTTTCCATTTGGAAAATGGAACCTTTTTTATACTGATTTTTTGTTGAAGCATGGGGGAATACAATTCGTACAATATCGGGTCCTTTGTGGAGGTTAGACCTTATGCGGCGAGATTAAACGCCGCACGGCTTGTGTGGGAGTCTGATACAGACGTTCTCAACTACGCCACTAAACCTGAACCTGCCTCCATGTGCCCGCGCTTGAGGTGGAAGAAAATAAGGATTTGAACGTAGTTACACCCATGTTAATCTGCGCATCAAGGCCTGGACCACCTCGGGATGCAGAGTGACCAACTTCACGAATAGACGTTAGATTCACCGCATCCCCAAATGCTGATGGGCGCCTGTGATGGAATCACGGAAGGATATTTTGCCCATATCTGGGTCTGCGGACAACAGACTGACGTCGGCGTCCGTGAGTCACATTCGCACCTCTCTCCCTCAATCATTCGGCAGCTTTCTTGCGAGACATTATTGCCTCGCAGAAAGCCGATGCCGCCCCCCGGTGATTTTCGCTGTACAGCATGGCCTCGACCAAACTACCCAACGAATCAATCGGCCCTACTAAGGCCTTGAGTTCGAACCCATGTAGCGCATTCGACTAGCGGACCTAACAATTGCAAATGTCAATCTTGTCTTCGTCACACTATGGAATTATGGCTCCAACGATTTCAGCATTGATTTTGCAAGGATAAACTTGTGTCAAATGCATAAATTATTTCTAAGTTTGAGATTTGTATTGTCAGTTGGTCAGTTTGGTTGAGAAATACAAAGTATAAAGTGTGCCAGTTAAGAAGGACACCTACATAGCTTTTAAAATCTAATCTTGCAGTATACAACAAGCCCAGATTTTCTGTTACTTAGTATTCACAGAGACATGGACCGCTCGATCTCTGTATGAGCCATGCTACGGGTGTGTCCGTCTACGTGATACGATTTGGAGCATTTACCGTATCACAAAAACTCCTTACCTTGTTCAGGAAATAGACTACTTCGTGAACAAATATACTTTTAAACACACGGGAAAAATCAAATAAATTTTGTCCTTTGTTAATGGCGAAATTAACTTTTAACGTACAAATATTACACAGGTGTGTTTAAAATACGAGATATTGTTAAATAAAAATATTTAAAAAGGCATAAATAAAATATGAAACTGGCAGAAATCTTCATATAAGGAAAAGCGTCGTGCCCTCTCCAGGCTACCTTTACTTAAGGAGTATCGTTCTCGAGGTTCCCTTGACCGCATAATATCTTTTTTAAATGATGATTTCTTGGTAATTAATAGTTTGTTAAATTTGACATATGAAAAACTAGCGGTGCCGGCAGACGTCCGGCCCTGAAAAATATAAAAGTCTAGGACCCGATTCTAATACCTCCTACCGGTTCCAATTGTGAATCTAAGTCATCCGGGTCCCACTCAAACACACGCATACTAATTTTATCAAAATCGGTAACGTCGTTCTCAAGTTATGGGCGTACAATTTTCTTTATTTTTTTATTGCATGAGTTCAGCAAACAAGCAGACGGCTCACCTGGTTGTTACCCATTGCCTACGGACATTTGTAACACCAAAGGAGTTATCAATTTTACTGCCGCTCTCTAAAAGGGGACTAGAACCTGGCCACTAATGCCGGAACACAGTTTAAGGTTGTTAAGGTGGCTTATTCTAGACCAGAGGTGGTAGCCATCCAGATGGGTAAATACTCTACCACCTGGCTGTGGGTTGTTTTGTCGCCTCTTACGACAGGCCGCCCGGTCGCAGGAAATTGTATTCTTTCTCCGTTCCTGCACATTCATTCTACGATTCATATTTATTTAAATAAACAAATTAAACTGTTAAGATTCTTGTAACAAGACAATACGGTCAAAAGAACTGCCTAGCGGCGTATTCTTGCTGCCAGGATTCACGCCCACGTCGTTTGAATGAGATATTTGATATTCATACAAATCTAATTATAATTAATAGAAAACAACCCTAGAGGTCTTAGAATAACACATCATATAAAATGTGTGATAATATACGTGGGTACATTATTTGTCAGTGGTAGGTCCAAATGTATAAGGTTGTCACTAAATTGTCACTCTGTCAAGATAAATACCAGATGTATAGAAGAAGAGACCTTAAATTACTTTTCTCATAAATTATTTGTTTTATTTCATATATTTACCACGTTCACATCTGTTTTTTTGCAGCGAGTTGATGTAATTATGTTCATGTTATTACGTGTAACAAGTCTTATTTTGTTCCTTACAAGAATTCGTTGAGATATAACTGAGACCCAGGGGAGGTTGAATGAAGACGCTTTACCGAACATGCCAATAACATTACGTATAACCAGTAGGAAAAGTTTGTTTTCGATAAATATTTCTCTTATGGCGGCTCCAGATTAGTGCCGTGAAGCTCTGTGAACAAGCGTGAACGTGAATGTGGAAATTATTCGCGGGATTCTCGCGCGTTCGCGCCTGTTCCCCGATCGGAGTCGGTATTTTGTCCCGTGACAAAGGGTTCGCGCGTCGTTCGCGCGGTGTTCACGCGGTCATATCCATATTCACGGTGCCGTGCCAGTTCTCTCCTGACTCTGACTACAGATGCTTACGGACGCATGCAGTAGTTATAAATATGGCATAGCAGCAGCGTAACATTTGGGACAATGCAACAGAAATGCAATTTTTAGAGCAATATCACTCTGAAAATGTACTGTGGGATACATACAGACATACAGATAGATAGATACATAGATAGATTTATTTTTTAGGTATAAATAGTTATATGTTGCCACAGCAACAAAGTAATTGCAGCAGCAGCTTTCACGGCAGGTATATGTGTGACTCGTGAATGTAGACGGGTACGACTTGCACGACTTATGCCGTGAATTCACGGCGTGAATTCACGCCGTTATTATATATATTATTTGCGTTAATGAACGGCTCTTTCCTACATCTCAGTAAACGTTCGTTGCCATTACCAAACATTTGCCCTACTATTGGTTAAAATTTTACAGAAGCTCCACTTAGGTAAAGTCCAAATGAGTAATGTAAGGCAAGTGCAATATAGAAACTGGCTAATTTCCGTTAAAATAAACAGTTTTATTTCAAGTTTTGAAGAATATCTTTGCAGCATCGTAACGCGGCGTTTGCGTAGCCATATTTGCAATGTGGCTCACTCATATAGAATCATTCGTCAATCCATGTTTTAATCTCTATTTACGTATGTCACAGACACTTTTCTCAGACATGCATTATGTGGTTGAAATTTGTCAGAATTATGTGTTTATTATATCGAGGGGTGAAAGGCTATTTGGTTTAAGCGACATCTAGGGCGATATTGAGTTATATACATATTCGGAATCAGCGAATTTTTCTCCGTCGAATGATGCCGGATTCATTAAAATCAGAGCATTTTTTTGGCGTTTGAAACAATACTATTTTTCTGTTGTTTCCAAAGTAGCAGTGTATTATATATACGACGTGGATTTTGCATATTTTTTTTTGTAATATACTTGAACCATACAATTATATAAAGAACCGAGACATGAACCAATTACCCTTCCTCAGATAAATAATTCAATAAGAGTTAAAGCGTTTTTCCTATTTTAAATTTTTATTAAGGTGTAACTTGAATCAATTTGACTTCCACTAATTACACGGTGTGATGTTACTTAAACCATTTGTCCGTCACCCAAATACGACACGGAGCGTCGCTTAAGCTCTTTCAGCTGCATCTATTTACCACGCAGGGTGCTACTTAAACCAAATAGTCGTTTTGTTTCCACATATTTTGTTTAGTTGTTGAAACATTTTGTTGCTATTATTTTTTAATTGGATGTCACTTAATACAGGCGATAAAATGAAGTGAAGAAATTTGATACATTTTTTCAATTTTAACAAAAATACGAGTCGGTCGTTCAATCATTAAATTTTAATATGATACATCTTATTCATGTCACATGATACCATATTTATTTAAATCTGCAACACTGCAATTCTAAAGATGTCCTACTGGATACTGATGTAGAGGATACAGTCGAAGAAAATGATAAATAAATACGTTATTTCCAACTGCGTTATGATTATTATCAAGCATTGACTGTTTTATAGTTACTACAAATTTTCTTTCTTGATTTTTATTTTAAGCAGGGGGATATTCTTGCTAACCCACAAGAGGTTTTAGCGCGATGGAGTGAATATTTTAGAGAAATGTATGATAATATCTCGGATGCTGGCACCACGACTGAGTCTGTGACCAACATCGAGGAGTCAGCACCCGTGATCTCACTTTGGAAGAGATCGAATGGTCCATAAGAAGTCTGAAAAATGGAAAGGCAGCAGGAATCGATAGTGTGTCTGCTGAGATGATCAAATATGGTGGAACCTGCGTCCGGGACGCTTTCCTGTCCTTATGCAACTTGTGCTGGAGGACGGGAAAAGTTCCCAAGGACTGGAGGCGCGCTGTCATCGTGCCCTTGTATAAAGGCAAGGGGTCACGTATGGAGTGCGCCAGCTACAGGGCCATCAATTTGATCAGCACAGCATCTAAAGTGTATGCGAAGATTATTGAAAGGAGAATGAGAGTGGTATCTGATGGATTACTGTGGGATGCACAAGGTGGCTTCAGAAATGGAAGGGGATGTATGGATCAAGTTTTCTCGCTCCGCAATATCGTGGAGAAGCAGCTGGCTATGGGCTGGAAGCTTTTCTGCGGTTTTGTGGATCTAGAGAAAGCATTTGACAGGGTTGTGCGGAAGGACCTCTGGGACATATTGCCCGGATATGGGATCAATGGCCAATTGCTGCGTGCTGTGCCCACTTACGAGGACTGTATGGCATGCGTGCGGGTGGACGGCAGCCTGTCGCCCTGGTTTGACGTCAATATTGGCGTCCGGCAGGGCTGCGTGCTGTCGGCTTTGCTGTTCATCCTATATCTGGACAACTGTCTCCAGAGATTAAGATTGATGGATGTTGGGGTGCGGATGGGTGATCTAGTTGTTAGCACTTTGATTTATGCGGATGATGCCGTGCTTTTAGCCTAATCGCCATCAGAACTGCAAACACTAGTCACAATGATGAAAGATGACTGTCAGGCGAGAGGCTTACATTTGAATGCGAAGAAAACAAAGGTTATGGTGTTTGAAAGAGAAGAAACCAGAATGAATGCAAGGATAATGGTCGATGATGTTATGCTGGAACAAGTGAATGAGTTTGTATATCTTGGATGTGCTTTTAGCAGGGATGGAAGGTACACCGCTGACATAGAAAGAAGAGTAAATTTGGGGAATAGTGTGAATGGAGCGTTAGGTAAACTTCTAGGCGCTAAGAACCTCAGCCAGAAAGCCCAGCTTGCCATACACAACGCGGTGCTGGTACCTACGCTCACGTATGGAAGCGAGAGTTGGGTATGGAACAGAGAGCATGAAAGTAGAGTAAACGCAGTCGAGATGCGTGCACTGCGCAAAATCTGCGGAGTGACGCTCGCGGACCGCGTTCGTAATACCGAAGTAAGAAAGAGAGTTGGTCTGAAAGAGAGTGTCGGGGTGAAGGTAATGAAAGGAATGCTCCGGTGGTTCGGACATGTGGAAAGAATGTATGATGAAAGAATGACTAAACAGATATACAATGCAAACACATCTTCCTTGATCAAATTGATCGTGTATTAGCAGAAGGTGATGTCAGGAGCCTTAAGAACAGACAAGCGTGCATGACAAGAGCTATGAATGTCAAAGAAGCAAGTGAGGTGTGTAAGAATAAGCCTATATGGCGCTCTGTTGTTCGTGCCTACCCCGCAAGAGACCTGGCGTGAAGTTATGTATGTATGTGATTTTTATTTTGTTTTTATTAGTTTGAAGTTTAACAATTATTGGTTGTGATTAATTATAGTTTTAGTAAGTTTTATGACAACTAATCTTAAGTGATACTGAATAAATAATACCTAATTTTATTTGATGTTCCCACATCGAGACTGTTCTACTTAATTATTATTCTACATAAATACTTTTACTGATGTATGTATTCCTTTATTAATTCAATACTAGCGGCCCGGCGCGGTTTCCGTGGTTATATAGTGTCATGTTGTATAGCCTATAACGATATATCCAGGTTGTTTTAAGAGCCTTTGATAGTATAAGTATAAGTATAAGACGTAAAAAAATGTAATATCAAACGTTACATTTTCAGTACTATAAAGTCACATAAGTAAATTAGGCTTCCAGTCATTTTAATCTAAATCGGTAATTGAGATAAATAGCTTGCTACTATTATTTTTGGGCTACGTCACTTCATACTTTTTGGCTTACTCTGAAAATATACTGCAGTGTCGCTTAATTCTTTTTCCCTGTATTCAATTGTAGTTATGAAGTCACTTAAATCTTTTTTCCATACTCTGAAAAATAAGGGCTTAAGGCAAATTGTATAAAGCGACATTTATCTTTGTAATTAAAGATCCGTTTTATTTGGTATGAGCATCACCAACACGATGCTTTTAATTGAATTTAAATAAAGTTTACTCCATTCAAATAGCTGAAGAAGTTTTTTTGTTATGTTTTTTTTTCCAAAATTTTAAACTTTAGATGGCTCTCCTGTAAAGTTGCAAAAATGTCGCTTAAACCAAATAGCCTTTCACCCCTCGATATATTATTTTTTATTGCAGGAGTTCAGCAGACAGGCAGACAGCCACTAGATGGAAAGGTTACGGTTACCATCACCTATGGACATTTGCAACACCAAAGGTGCTACAAATGCGCTGCTGCTCTCTTAAAGAAACCTGGAACCTGGTCATAAACATAACTCAAGGTTGTTATGGCGACATACTTTAGACCAGGGGTGGTAGCCATCCAGTCGGGCAAATGCCCTACCACCTGGCTGTGTTAATAATGATGTTATTACATGGATGTATCAAAGCTAAGAGAACCTCGTAATCATGTCTCAAAAACAAAATGGTTCTTTGCTTACGTTAAATCCAATCGGAACTTGTTGCTCTATATCGAGATTACACTGGACATGGTAGTATAACGATGCAAGCGATAAAATTTTATGACGGTCGGTTAGCTCTTGCATCACCGTTATCATACGTTTGTGTGAAAAGTTAATCCCTCAAGTGAGTTTCCCACGGTGCCTTTTGCAAATTGTTGTAGGCATTTAAACCTAAAGTGTATTGAAATATTTTTCAACAATTTCATTTCGAGAGCAGATTTTTGTATTATTTCCTAGCGATTTTTACAAAAATGGAATCTCCATATGCATGTGGATTACATATATTTGAAAAAACAGGACTATGTGTTATTATTTTACTTCATTTCAAATATTTACTTTTAGGGTAAAGTCCCTGCTCCATGTGAGATAATGCTACCGATAGTGACAATTTCCTGCTTAAGTAGCGATGGGTTTAATACGTTATAATTATATAACGTTAAATATTTACAGATAACATAATAATATGTCAATATTTAACGTATTTAAGGAGCTATTTGCTAACGGTTTTACTTTTAACGCTATAAATAAGAATTATTTGGCCACAGTCAATAATTTTAACATTATCCCAGGTGGAGAACGAGCATGACCGGGTAAGGCTGAAGTTTTCTGTAGGAACAGATATTAGAGATGTGCTTTTTCCATTCAATTCTTAACGGTTTCATGCTGTATGTATGTAATACGCACTAAATAAAAAACGAATGTTACCTGCATGCAATGTGCATATTTGTTCGTCCTGTATGATAATGGAAATAAACTGATCAATAGTAATTTAAGTATAATGAACTATTAAACGGGAACAGGGAATGAAAGTGAAATACTTTTTATTCCGGAATAATATTGCAGATTCAAAATTAATGCGAGCGGAGCAACTGAATCAAATATCACGGTGTTTGGTACTTATGAACTTCAGATAATGGGGATGCACAGGATATGATTTCAAAATTACTGTAAGGGAAGTAAGGTCGAGTTAACATATATAAAGAAACAGTCGTCGGAAAATTAGAAGCTAAATCAGTACACTAATTTTTCAGGATCGTTTCCCAATGAGCGGGGTTAATGAGCCCTTTTCTCCAATCGCCTCACAGTGGGTTATAAAATACTGATACAAATGAAACCAATAAAGGAAATCCAGGGTTCACTAACTGGCTGAACTCGACAAATAGTCTCAATTCTTTTTAAGCTCATGGAATTGGGAGAGTTTATTTGATTCATATAAATACTTCCTTATGTATCTGGTATTGTCAGTATCGGGAACGAGTATCGCGATCCAACAATAAACGTAGTATTAATAATTATTTACATACCTAATATTTATAGATACTGCTATAATTTTAATATACATACAATTATATATATTATCAGGCCTATACATAAATTTTATTTTTTATTATAACTATTTATTTTACGTTTATTTGAAATGCTTTTTATTTCACGTTTCTTTAACACGCCTGCTGTTTGATTATGGCGAGTACGTTGTAGTTTACCGATACCAACTACTCTACTTTTCACAATGCTGTGTCATACCCCTGTTTTGTGATTCTACTTTCATCCTTCTCTCTACATGTCCAATTCACCTTAGCATTCTTATAACTTTAAGTATGTAATAAATTATATTTTACTTGGTTTTATTAATAGTGGTAAGAACGTGTATTCATATTTTCGATGTAGTTTTTTTTTTGGGTCCCATAGCAATTTTGGCAAAAACGGAAGGCTTACAAAAATCATCATGTCCTTTCGTCCGATTGTGTATATATTAATTCAAAGAAATTTTTCTCAATAACTACTAGGTTTCGAGGGATTAAATTTACATAATAGTAAACAATTGTGACGTACACTTATGCTAATGCAACGTATTGGAATGTATTTGGAATCTTAAAAATATATTTTGTCAAGTCTCTCTCTTTTCTTTCACCTTATCCCAATTTGGGGTTGACAGAATGTCTTTTCTATTCATAGTTCTCTAACTTCAACATAAAAGTAAATTATAACATTTGAGACAAAAATGTACAGAATATTAAAACTAAAAAAAATCTGTGCATTTAGTTGAGCGTTGTTTGTAAATTGTAACCATATTAAGCCTGATCATCCAAGTGTAAAGATTGCGTTAAGATGGCCGCGCATATTAACCGTCTCACTCCATTGCAATAGCAATTTTACTTAGCGCTAAGCTCATAATAAAAATTCCCGCCATGTTATACCTACTTAGCTTTATTGTCTATGTTTGTTTTCATGTATACCGATCCTTACGGTTACTTTAATATTTATTTTATTGTAAAGTTGGCAAATAGCCAACTGCGGCCATGTTTACCTGTCTGCTGAAGTTCTGCAATAAAAAAGAACAGTTTACCGTCGCTTGTAGACGTTTGCAACACGAGGGCGCAGCGAAGGCGTCGCCAACCTTTAGGATGAGGTAGGAGTGATAGGATAGGAGAACGGAATAAGGCGATAGGTAGTAGGGCGAAAGGGGTTAGGGGAAGGGGAAATAGGGGGAGGGAGTAGTGAGCTATCCGGGCCACTTCATCGGAACTAAATTTTGAAAAAGCAGTATCTGCTCTGATTCGAATTTACGTTATCGGCACTTGCTTTAACCAATAAGCATCTGAACATACACTATGATTGAATGAATGAATGAAGTACGTACGTACAATATCTATACCTATTTTATAATTTCGGACTGATCAAGTAATAATCTCGCTTAAAAAGCGTTAAACCGTTTAAAATTATTATAAGGATAAATATCCGAAATAGGGACAAGAGCTCTAAATTATTATGAAAGTAGAAAAGGTGCGATTTCATTTCACTTAACATATATTCAAATTCTCTTTTAGCTCCTAATCCTCTCCACTAAAGGTATTAATTAATTTCCCGGCAGCGTAGCATATTTTGATAGGAACAGCAATTTCCCAGGCTACTATGTATTACTTTACGTTTGTATATGGGCGTTACAGATACTGATTTTAAATTGTTAATTTACGTTTAAAACGGTTTAAGAATTTGCATGTATTGTTTAAAGTTTTTTTCTTCATAAACAATACACTCAGTTATCGGGAACTTGAAGAGTAATGTTTTATTATGTAAGTAATATTTTTCACCTACAGCATGGTGAATGATATTGAATGTTTCTATGTAAGAATTCTTTGTGTAGAAAATCTCAAACATTTAGTGATATATATTCCTTTTGTGCTACCACAAAAACTCCATTAATTGACGTCAGAGACGTACAATTAGGTTGAGGGTAGGACAGGACGGAGTGCAATTTAAAAGGTACAATCACCACTTACTTATCTGCTTAAAAACTACTATAAAACGTAAATATACACGAATACTTGACACTATCACGCAAAGAATTTTTAAATAAAAGTTTTTAATAAGAACACAAATATTTATACTCAAATCAGTCACTTAATTTATTATCCAGTACTAACAGTTATTGCTGTTTATCGAAGAAATGGCAAGAAACTCCCCAAGAACACGTCTACATAGCTATTTTTTTCATATTTACTATCTCGGGCTCTTTTTTTTTAAACTCATCAACTCACAAGTTATATGTAATACTAGGATTTGCCCGCGACTTCGTCCACGGGTAACGTAGATTACAGTTTCAACAGGGCAACGGATTTTTTAGTAGAAAAATCCAAGAATTTCGAAGGTTCCCGTAAAGACCCGGAGTAATGTTGCGAAAGACATACATAAATCTATTCTACTCTACTAAAGATCTTGATATAAAAAATGAATGTTTGTCTGTATGTCCTTTATAGAGTCGTAAACTATACATTTGATCATGTGATGATCTTTAGCAAAATTGTTGTCCATTAGACAAAGAAGGTTTCTGAGCTGGTTCACAATTTGACCCGACAGGTGACGCTGCTGTCGGCATATCGATTGAAGCTTTTCCGGGCAGCATGACGTCTGTCGGGGCAGCTATAGTAGAATTATTTTGTGCGTGCAGTGTCGGTCATAAATCAAACTCGGCCTCAGCCCGGTTAGGGCGGTGAGCATGGTGCGCGGGCGCAACGCTATTATCAACAAAAAATCATTCTTATCAAAGAAAGATTATCATTCTTATAAAAATCATTATTAACTTTTTTGCTGTTAATTTTAAACTTAGATATAAATATTTATATTTATTTTTAATATATCTTGTTACATTCTTAACTTTTGTACTTATAGTTTTTTAATACATAGATACCTAATTAATAACTTATTTTAAATCATTATTATTCTTATTTTAATACATATATTGTTTTATCTATTTTTTTTCTTTCATTTTTATCACTAACCCACAAAATGACAAAACCAAATACTCAGTAATCACCCTATGCCCGCCCATAAGGCCCGTGAGTGGAAGAGAGAGCGAAATACTCCGATTATTTATGACTCAAACTGCACGGAGAAAATAATTCTACTATAGTGTCTAGTAAAAATAGAGACTGTTATATCAAGCAAGTCCTAATATCACGTGGTTGGATAGCTTGTTTTGTATTAAAATAAGTTGCGTATTTAAAAAATCACGTGGTTTCGAAATTAGGACATCCCGAGTATGCTATCGATCAGAGAAGAATCGTACTTATTTACGTTTTTTTTTTCAATCTGATAATTTTCATAACTCCCCAAAAAAATCCTGCGGGATTCCTGAGATAATAAGTAGCGTCAATTTTAAGTGTAAGAATTTGCTGTAGGTCGCTAAAACTGCATCAAAATCTGCCTAGGAGTTTTTATGCGAATCCCGAACAAATAAACAGACAAGAAAAGAAAAAAAATGATCGTGTTCTCCGTCGTTTATATCGCCTATTCCACTTTTTTTTATTTGCTTCAGTGTAAGGATATGGCATTTGTAGAATATTGTAACAATGTGTTAAATAGATATCTTACAAGGCTGTATGAAATATTCCCTTTGCCTCTCTTATTAACAAATTTAAACAACAACGACGTAGGTAAGTCTTAATTGGCGTGTTTGCGTAGCTCATAATGCCTAAAACGCTCCGTCACTCGTTCCACATAGTAAATACGGTCGTTATTGTCGTGACGTAAACGTCACTAATGTCGTCATTATCTTCGATCACACAGCGCTCACAACGAACAATCTCAAGAGATGGGTCCATAGATAATATACAAAAGGCGGGTCGAAGTGGGTATTGACCACAGAGCATTATTTCTCTCTATCTATCTTGTGTATTTCAATTTCCACTTAGCACGAATGTGTATTTCGTTGATAACGCTTCATATCCGTTGCACTTATGTTTATGACTGTAACGCCCACAGACGAAGCGGAACGAGAAAAATCGCGGTCGTAAGTAATCGTTGTGTCTCATGTGGAACGTAGCCAACCAACATCGTTACATAAGTATTATCTATGATCGGTACGTCAACGTCAGTGTTAGTCAGTGATCTACAGTGATCAAATCGATATTTATTTGCGAATAATTTTTCGTGATAATCAGTGTCATAACAGTCAGTACAATTATTTTTTCTTAGAGATTTTTTGCGTTCTATTAGTAGGTACGTATTGCAGTAGATGTCACTGTTCTCAAATTAAACACCAAATGAAAGAAAATAATATGTTTCGTTATACGCAGTTGTTTTAATACTTGTTTAAGAAATATTTGATATGTTATTATGTTTTTGCAAGCCATATCAGCTAATAAATATATTTTAAAGTATGTAAATTCTATTCCTCACCTTTTTCAAATTATAAAGCTCTTTTTAACTTTTATTACTGGATTTTTGATGAATTGTCGATTTACCAAAAACTAATTTCAAAGATGTCAATTATGTCAAAACCAAAACGACATTCCGATCGATACGAATCACACTAGTGAACGTATGTACTTTGTTTGTGTTTTGATTATTTTTCGACAACTTTGTTTGATTCCTGAATCCTAAGAGTTCGCTTATCACGTTTACTAGTGTTCTGTGATCACTTTGAACTTACGCATGTACCCTGAACACCGATTTGCCTAACGATTTGTTCTCTGGTGACTTGGATTATGGCTTCTTCTGAAAGAGGTTGTTGTGTGCCCAGATGCGGAAAAACTTGTGAGTAAATCATCCTAACGGCACCAGATTAGATGTGGATACAAATGATGTTATGAAAATGTATGCCTTTGAATATTTAAATAAAAGGAAACATAATAAATCACGCTACCGCTAAATTGTTGTTTTATTTACTAACAAATAAACATTTTTTGAAAAGGCTTTTGGGAATTGCAGGAGTTAAATTATTAACTCCCGCAATTTCCAAAAGTCTGATATAAAAATCAAAATAATACTAGACGCCCTGGACGGTTTTCGCCGTTGAATAGTGTCGTATACCGATAGAGTGCGTTAGTATATATATTATGACTGTTGACTCTATACCAGTATATATAAAGTACTCTGTGGTGATAATTCTGATGTCTGGATAGTAATATCAGTGTTACCAGATGGGGGGGATTTCCTGCAAATTCGGGGAGTTTTTTGACGTCGGGGGGGAGATTTGGGGGTAAAGATTCTTTGGGGGGACATTCAGGGGGAAATATTTTGTTGTCAGAAATTTTTGGCGATATTTTAAGTATTCATAATTCATCTACAAACACAATTATCATCACTACAATTATTATATCTAAGTTATAATACGGTATTATTACTTTATCTTAGAATTATACTCTACTAGTAAATTATACTTCAATTGAATAGTTCATTTTAATAATTCAATTCATTCGTTCGTTCATTTACATCATTAATTTTATTTATTATGCCGTCTCTACTCGTATGCGTCGTATCTTATAAGCTACTTTCCGTTAGACTCACAACGACTACGATCACAACCGCGGTTTTTCCCGTTCCACTTATTTGCTGGCGTCACAATCGTAAACTCAAGTGGAACGGTTATTTAACCCACCTATTGACACGGGTCGTTGTTACCAACCCCCCCCCCGCCCCGTGAGCGAAAATGATGACGTCATTAGTGACGTTTTCGCTACGACGGTAGTTTTGCTTTTTTATTTCTCCTTTAAAATAAGTAAAAACTGTTTTTGGGGATTTTTGTCAAAAAGCTTATATTTGGGAATTTTTGTCAAAAATTTGGGGGTTAATTGACATGATCATCTGGCAACACTGAGTAATATGTGGTTAAATTAGTACCTACTACCGAGGAGTTTTTGGCGGGAACTGTAAGGAGACGTTGTGCTGTGCAGTTTTATTTTCTAAAAATGTGTAAAATTACTCTAAAATGAACAATAGTTGTAGGATATTGATAGTTTTTGAGTAGTAATTATGTGTTTTTTGTGAGAAATGTGAACTGTATAGTCAAATGTGGCCTTTTGAGTTGTCACAAGAACTCCGCTGAATGGCACTAGCTGATTACCTACAGTTCAGCTGTGTTACACATAGGCTTAAGAAAATGAAGAAGCTATATTGTAAACTAAGATCTGGCTTAAAGGCCTAGTTGCCAAGCCATAAACCTAAATAAATAAAAAGTACCTACTACCTAGTTAGTTGTGCCCTTTGTTATTACGTTTTGTGGTAAAATGTTTATTTTCTATCCAACCCCATAGTTTTAACAGTTTTACATGTGCAGTTTCACTTGAATTTTGTATAATGAATACAATTACTGAAGAATATATAAGTATCACAATAAGCAAAATCGCGACTGCAAACAACATTAAAGATTGCTGTTATGTTAGGCAAAGCTTTGAAGCTATTGGCCAAAACTATTTCGGTATCATCATACCGGTAGTTATACACGGCATAAGCACTACGAAAGAACAAAAAGTAAGTTTAAAATTAGTTTTAAAATTAGCACCTACTGATGAACAATATCGAGTTAGTGACGCTGTTACTCATATGTTTGCTCGAGAAATATTTGTCTATGACGTTGTGTTGAAGAAATATGATGAAATACAATGTAATTTTCCAGAAAAGTCGAAATATGTTATTCCCTACTGTTATTATGTGTGTAAGGAGTATTGCAATGAAGTTATAGCTATGAAGGACATGTGTTCTGACATGTACAAACCATACACACAACAAAGATTTTTAGATTTAGACCATATAACGATAGCTCTTAGATCTTTAGCAAAGTTACATGCTTTATCATTCATTTTAAAGTACCAGAATATAAAGTTATATGAGGAGATCTCAAAAGTTTGTGTTCCCCTAACTGAAGTAGCATATAAAAGGTATATTGATATTACAAAGGACAGATTATGCAAAGCATTAGAGAAATTTGAAAATACAGAGTATGTTCCACAGTTGAACTATCTGAAACTAAATTGTTCAACAATATTTGCTGAAGCAATAAATAAAGTTGGAGAAACTTGTATTTGTCATGGCGATATGTGGAAGGAAAATGTACTATTTAAATATGAGGTAAATGTTTTAAACAATTTATTTATGTCAAAATTAGTAAGCTTCATAAAAGATTTCATATATAATTTCATTGCTTGAAGATGTTCAGTCATTGGTGCTGTGTTTGTTATGTGTAAAACTGAGATTATTTTTAAAACCAATATAGTAATGATTTAGAATAATGATGAATAAATAATAAATGGTAATTAACTAATATTGTTAATTTAGGTAATTTAAATTGAATATTTATATTACATTAAAAAAAATAGTTGTACACTGGGTAGTCATTTGCTGTTCTTGTAAAATTTAAATTTAAGATCCTATTTATGTATAATGATACTTACAAATAAGAATTATGAATATAGTAAACATGCTTGCAAAATTAGGAAGTGGTACTGGGCTGATCATCTTAGCAAACCTGATAGAGGGTAAAAGAATCCTGGTCTGGAAAAAAGCTAGTCATAGTAAAGTTTTAGTTATTGGATACCAAAAATTAGAGTTCTTGTTATACAATAATTTATATATACAATAATTATTATTAATACATAATAATAATATATCAGCCCATAAATGTCCCACTGCTGGACTTGGGCCTCCCATTACAGGAGAACGGACAGTAATACAACCATGCTTGTCCAACGCAGCTTGGCAGGTTTAAAACATCAATTATCTCAAGGTGCAGGTTGCATCACGATGTTTTCCTTCACAGTTGTTACCACTTGGTAATTGTAGCAAGTGAAGTTCTTGTGGAAACTTCAAAAGCTAGATTTCTTTAAATAGTTGAAATTTTCCCAAAAATACATATTTGTTACATGAAAGTAATCAATTAATATGCTACAACAGATGCTATTTTTTTTAATGTCCTGTTCACAAATAAAATTCTAGAAAACAGACATGTATACTGCTAAGAACACAAGTATATATATATATATATATATATATATATTTATTTATTTATATACTATATATTTTGTATATAGCATATCTATGACACAGAATGTTTAAAACCACCAAAATGTTTTTTAAAATCTGTAACATCATTTAACAATATATTCTCTGTAATTGTGTGTTGGCAATACACAGATTGTTGTTTATCACTTAATATATAAAATTTTATGTTTCACTCTCATTTTTCGTACTTAATATATTGCATGTTTGGTTACAGCTTCTGCATTTTTTTAACAACAGTGTATTTTTTTATATTAAGCAGTGTTTTTCTTCTAGGGCAATACTCCAATATCAGCTTGCTTGATTGATTACCAAACTAGCCGACTGTCAAGTCCTGCATTTGACACACTTTATCTTATTATAAGCAGTACTAGTAGTCATTTAAGACAAAAACATTATTACACATTATTGGATCTGTACTACCAAGAATTTGAACAAACATTGGCTGAAGCTGGACTTGTATCGCACAAGGTATATTCAAGAGAACTTTTCAACAAAGACTTGAAAGTTGTTTGGCCAGCTTGTTTTATTATAGCCAACACAGCGTTTTGGTTATCAAGTGGTTTGCAAGAGGAGGGTCATGTAAGAAGTAAGCAAATTTGGGAAAATGAGGAGGACAAAAATAAGGCTGTGACTGAGTACAAGACAATTATTAAAGTTATTTTAGATGATTTTTCTACTTATGGTTATCAATTACCAGAAGGTTTTTGATATATCTTATAATTAAGATTGTTAAATTTTAATAAAACATATTTTTATAATTTTGTACATTCTTTTCATGTAAGCCTTTATTTATGGCCAAGTTCCAAACTAAAAGATATAGCGAAAAATATTAAAAGGAGTCCCGGCACCCATTTTAAGAAAACCAAAGTGGAATCATTAGATATTTTAAAATTTTCTTACTTTATATAGTAAAAAATTTGGTTTATTTTGAAAAAAAACCACACTGTATAATTACATGAAATCATCATAGCTTGTGAGATTGTTTCTGTGAAGAAATGTCAATGACAAACTAAAGGAAAGGGGTTGGGTTTACATATATGTCCCTGGATGATTTCCTGGATGATTTTAATGGTTAATGTGTTTAGGAATATATTTAAGACTTATTTATAACTGAAATTGGTTTTGAGTGGAAAAAATACATATTAAATTAATTATCGAAGTTTGAAATTCACAACAATGATGTGGTAATTTTGCCGCCAAGACGTTTTTTTACGTTTTTTGACGGGATTTATCGAAATAGGAGACGGTATGTATCCGAAAATTTAAATATGTGGAGTTTTAAACAGTTGGTTAGGTTAGGTTTTGTGTTGACCAAAGCGTTGCCAGAACCGACTGTAACCATTCACTATTTATTTTATATATTAGTGAAAAACAGAAGTGAGGTTAGATTGACAAAAACATTAATAACTCAGGAACTATACATTTCCGCCACATGGGAGTTGCAGAAGGGGTAAGTTTTCCTCCCTCCCCCTCCCCCCTTCCCCCTCATTACTTATGATTCTGGGGACATATATGTAAACCACACCCAAGGAAAGAGTTGATTTTTTTAATAAAATAATTTATGCTTTTCAAGTATTCATAATCTGGGCTTTTACTTTCAAATTATAGGAAGTAATGTTCATTTTGCTATAGCGGCTTTTTTTTGTAAACAATGTGTATTTGATATATGTATACAAATTTAGAACATGGAAGTGAATTGGCGAGCGTGCTCTCCCTCCATGAGATTTGAGATTCATTGAGATTTTTCAATAATCGACCAACAGACACATAATTGTATATTCTCAAGGTAATCAAATTTCCCACAAGAATATGTTCATCTGAATTTGAAAAAATAATATTTAGAACTAATAAAACTACGTTTTAACGGTTTTAAGCGCGGTAATTTATTTGATTTTATTTTTCCTTCCACCTATTTTAATATTATATAAAAAATTTAGAACTAGGCATGTTTGATGAAGAGTTTCTTGCGCTGCTTCTTCTCTTCAAGCCACAACATTTT
Source organism: Dendrolimus pini (assembly GCA_949752895.1). Classification (NCBI taxonomy): domain Eukaryota; kingdom Metazoa; phylum Arthropoda; class Insecta; order Lepidoptera; family Lasiocampidae; genus Dendrolimus; species Dendrolimus pini. The sequence goes on from OX457145.1 coordinate 8,652,379, forward strand.
GTGAAGCGGTGGTAAATTAGATTAGATAGATAGATAACACTTTATTGTACACAATTACAGAAAATACATATGAACTTATAGCCTAAAAATATTCTAAATGTGCACAATGGGCGGTCTTATCGCTAAGAAGCGATCTCTTCCAGAAAACCCGTGGCAGGAATAAAAACATATTATATTGGTCAAAGGTGGTATACATAAATATAATAGGATATGCAGCTACTTACAATTATATTTTATACTTAATACACATATATAAATACACCTATTGATATTACATACATAAATATATAAATACATATATATACACATAGATAAATATACGTAGAAATATCAAACATCACTATGTTGCAGGTTGTGCTTTTTTGTCATATTCTTAAATATTGTTAGTGATTTAGCTTGTCTAACAGTAACAGGTAACTCATTCCAGAGTCGAATAGCCTGTACAGTAAAAGAATTGTTGAAAAAAGATGAATAATGTTTGGGAGTATTAAGTCTAAGATTCATAGAAGGTCGTAAATTGTGAAAGGAAGAGATGAATTCAAAGCTTTGTTTTTTGAGATAATACGGGGTTGTGGGGATAAACAACACACTGTACAGGAGTGAAAGAATATGAGTATTCCGGCGAAAGCGAATTGGCAACCACTTGAGTTTTTTACGAAATTCAGAAACGTGGTCATATTTGCGTAACCCAAATATGAACCTTGTACAGAAATTTTGGAGGCGCTCAAGCTTATTAAGTTGCTCTTGAGTCAAATCAATATAGCTGGCGTCAGCATAATCAAGAATGGGGAGTAGTAAGAACTCTGCAAGCTTAACTTTGGTGGCTAAGGGCAGGAAGTTTTTCAACCTGCCGAGGGATTTTGAAGAGAGGAAGAGACGTCGACTCAATTCGGTTATGTGGAGTCGCTAAGATAGCTCCCTATCAAATATGACTCCTAGATTTTTTACTCTTTCACTGACCGGGATATGAGTACCATTAAATATGAAATTTGGTAAGCAGGTCCAGTCAATTCTGCACAACATCCGTGAACTACCTATGATAATGAGCTGTGTTTTGTCGGGATTTACTTGTAGTCCATATGATTTACTCCTTTGTGCTATGTGATCGAAGTCAGAGTTTATTGTTAAGACTGCATCTTGTAATTTCACAACAGGTGATTGTGTATAGATTTGTAAATCGTCTGCATAGAGATGATAGGAAGAAGTAAGTTTATTGGAGATTGAATTTATAAAAATAGTGAAAAGTAAGGGAGATAAAACGCCGCCCTGAGGAACGCCAGCAGAGAGATCACGCCATGACGAATAGTCATCATCGACTCGAATCCGCTGCCGGCGACCATACAGGTAACTATGAAACCAGTCGATTACTGTAGGAGATATGTTAATAGAGCTTAGAACCAAATCAAATTTACATTGTTGAAGGCACTGCTGAAATCTAGCAGCGATAAAACAGTTAGCAAACCGTTATCCATACCACCACAGCTCTCGTCGATTTGGACGAGAGCTGTGGTTATACTATGGCCAGGATGGAAACCGGATTGATAAGGATTTAAGAGGGAATTACGATTCAGAACCAAATTTAACTGTTGATGCACTAGACGTTCAAGGACTTTAGAAAGGAACGGGAGTATAGAAAAAGGATGGAAATAAGAAATTAAGGTAGGATTTGGTTTTTTTGGAAGAGGAATGACCTGGGCTTCCTTCCAGGCAGTAGGAAAAACACCAGAGGTAATAGAAGCATTAAGGATATGAGTAAAGATAGGATTAATGACATCCAGTATGGGTAAGACCATATTACGACTGATGCCATCGCTGCCGACAGCATTAGATTTAATGGATTTTGCTGCTTTTTTAACATCACTATCAGTGAATCGACTAAGAAGATAAGGAGAATGTTGGGGTGTTGGCATAGAAGTGATTTTGTTTAAAGTGTCAGACTTAGTAACTATGTCAAAGTCAGAAGTGGTTGTGAAATGTCGATTTAAATCATAGATGTTGAATATTTTAGAAATTGGACAATCTGCTTGTTTGCCAACTCCCAGAGTACGAAGAAATTTCCAAACTTTGGCTGGATTATCGTTTTCAACTGATTCATGAATGTAACGGCGTTGAGCGTCCCTACACATTAGGTCCTATAGATTAGGCTCCCATAGAGTAAATAATAACCACAAACAAAATTAAAACTTAATAATTAAAATGAACAAGTTGGCGGTAGGCTAAATAAAACTTTAATCAATACTTGTTGGACAAATGTCATCTTGTCGTCCGTGACCACGGCCTTATTATTTACGGCCGGATTAACCAAATCAAATAAATTACCCCGCTTAAAACCGTTAAAACGTAGTTTTATTATGTATACAATTCGCGAAAACTTAAGAAAATATAATATTTAGAACTTATGAGCTAATACAAAAAATAATCCTCTTGATATTTATATGGGAAAATGAATAATAATCATCATCATTGCGCGTCGTATAGAGTTACGATATTTTCGAGCAGAAAAGTAACTTTAGAGATGGTAGAAAAAAAATGTTTAGACCAGTAAATAACGGAAAGTTCATTGATTTCATTTACTATTCCGGAAATTGAAGATCCGGGTTTCTGGGTTCCAGTGAACTATTAGACCACTAGACTACAAAGGTTATAAACATCGCTTCGCTTAACATCAGGTGTGATCAAGGTCAAATGTGTATCTACGTTCCATACGCGTACATACTACAAATAAAAAATCTTCAACTGTTTGATCTTAGGGTACACAATTAAAATTACCAATTGTTTAAAAATACCTAAATCCTAAGTATGTAAATCCAAAGAAAAGTGTTGGAGACATAAGTGGCCATAACGCCAAACAAAGAAGAAATATGTTTCCATACTAGCTGTCCCGGCAGACGTCTTCCTGCCCGAAAAAATAGGGGTTGATCGTAGAGGGTTGAAAATGTAGGGTTGTATGTATTTTTTAATAGTGTATCATAAAAAAATATATCCAAAAATTAAAAAAAAACTTTAGTGGTGAACTACCCTTAATATTTAGGGGGATGAAAAACAGATGTTGTCCGATTCTCAGCCCTACCCAATATGCACACAAAATTTCATGAGAATCGGTCAAGCCGTTTCGGAGGAGTTTAACTACAAACACCGCGACACGAGAATTTTATATATTAGATGTACTTGCATGTAATATGTATATAAATAGTTCTCGTTAGAATTATGCAGAATTATATAAATTGGATTGAATAAGATGAAACCACAATATTGAATAGTTGAGACAATGGAAGCCGCAGCTCGGGTCAGAGTGGAAGCTTTGTAATATGCAAAATTTCTCCGCGCCTTCATATGTAGATTTATAAAGGATTTAGAAACGTAAAACCAATCTGGGGACAAGAATATCTGAGCAGTTTTTATATTAACCCTGTATGTTTTCTTACAGTTTTTTTTTAAATAAATTGCTAGACTAATATATATATTGTTCTAGCTACTACCCGCAAATTCGTCCGCGTGGAATAGTTAAAAAAAAGGAAGTTAAAAAACGCCCTGATTTTGAAACATTCTCCATTGGTGCTCTGCTCCTGTTGGTCTCAGCGTGATAACATTAACAAAATTGTTTTTTTTTCATTTTTCAGTTTATATGGCAATTTTTCGTCATTTTCCAAATTTCCTTTAAATTTAATTTCCCCGCGTGCCCCCACAACAAAAGCCCTGGATATAGGCCATTTTAAGCAGATTTGACGACGTGTGCATCACAAATAACGAATTACACCGAATGCGTTATTTGTGATGCGATATTGTTTTCAATTGTTAATGACGTTACATATTGACAAATAACGTATACGTATATATACACTACTTAAAAGAAAAACGATATCGCCGTTATTTTTAACGCTCTAAATATGCTGCATTCGGCCCCAGTCAATACCTATAACATTATACCAGAAGAGGCTCTACTGTTAAAACTGTAATTAAAAATATTAATTTCATTGTGTTATTTCAAAGCTAGCTTTGTATTTATAAGTGTTTTTTTAATAGTTGGAGTACAGCAGACAGGCTGACGGCCCACCTGATGGAAAACGGTTACCGTCGCCTATGGAAATTTGCAACACTGGAGAATTACCAACACGTCGCCGGGTTCGAAGAAATTTTATGACTCCCTTTTTGAAAAACTCCATATCGTAGCGCTGTGAGAACCTCGTCTGGGAGCTAGTTCCAAATCCCAATGGTACGCAAGAGAAACGTTCTACAGAATCGTTGCGTACATGAATGAAGCGGCTCAAGGAAGTGGGGATGAACTCTCAACCGATGGCGAGGGGTGCGAGTGTTTAATACAACCTAATGACTAAATAATTTCTACGAAACCCAGCAATCCGTAATCCGATACACTTGGTTAATTGGTAAAGTAACTTAAGTTGTTTGGAAACTTGATTTCTAAAACTAACTCCATTTGCATTACAAAAATAAACAGTTCGCTACAGATAAAACTAGCTAGAAAGATCTAAATGATAGCATAAGATTTGAAGTTTGAACGTAGCTATATTATTTGCCTGAAAGTTAAATTGTTCCTGCTGAGTGCAGCGCCGTGTCTCAACTAAATACCCTGTATTAAGGCGAGGAGTTCAAGATTGAAATAAATTCTCCAGCGAGGGAACGAATGCTATTTGCTCACGTTCACAGAACTATCTTATTTACTCTATCTTTAAAAATATTGCATCCTTTAGGAATGGTTGAATTAAGTGCTCAGTAATAATGCAAAAGACAACTTTTAATTATTCTGAGTACTTTTATACAATTTTAGAGTTGTCTCTTTATACCTACTTGGACGAATTTCCATGAAGTGATTAAACGCGAGTGATAACCATAGAGTAGCAGTGCCGTAAATAGCCTTTCATGCGCCCTATGCGAGCTTCCATAACTGAGTCCTTGTTTTTTTTAAAGATATTATAGGTACCCTAGCTAGAGCAATGCTATGTATAGGTCTACGTTATTTCATTGAGGATAATAAAATAACGCACAAGGGCCTTGGTGTTGGTGGACCAATTATCTAATATTTTGGAGAAAATGTTAATTTTTTTAAAGAACTAGAACACAATACTACCCTCGTGCGCTGCCAAAAAAATGAGCGCGATGTTTTGTCTAATTTAACAGATGTTTTTGATGATACTGGCATGTAGGTATGATTGTGTTGGAATCGAGTACTAGGGGCGCAGCGGGAACTTATCAGAAGCAAACCGAAAATATAATGGTCCTGCCTGGTCTAGCCTTTGTTACGCCCCCCAGAGTCTACGCCCTGTGCCTGGGCACCGGTGGCACCGCCACTGGTGACTAGTTTTGTTTATGTCACCGTATAATATAAAAACCATTAGTTTATAGTTGTTACTCGAGGCTTCGCCTGCGTACATTATACATAATAATAATACACTAAGCCCATAAGGCCCGTGAGTGGAAGAGAGAGCGAAATACTCGCTTCACCGCTCCGATTATTTATGACCCAAATTGCACGGAGAAAAGAATTCTACTATAGTCATAGTTTGAGCAAAATTTCATCCCCTTTCTTACCCCCTTAGAGATTGAATTTTCGAAAACGGTGATATTTGTGTACATTTATTTGTAACGATAAACAGGTACCTACATACAATTTTGTGCTTCTTGCTTTGAAAATGACGCATTTTCATACAAACTTTCACTCCCTTAGGGTGTGAATTTTCCAAAATTCTTAGTGCGTGCCTACAGTATAGAAGGAGTCCGCATGCCAATTTTTATGGTCTTAGCTCTAGTAGTTTAGGCTGTGCCTTGATATGGCAATGACAAATTGTTATTATTTAGCCCCCCGACAAAGACAAATTCCATGAAGCACATTTTATTACCTGTCGGCATTTGAAATAATTGTAATCGTTTTGGCCGCTTGCGGCTGAGTCATTAGTCAGGTGTCACGGATTACGTTGACTACGATACGGGCACATTGCATTTGTGCAGTATAAAATGATGACCTGATTGAGGGGCAGTCAAGCGACGATAACAATACGGGCGTGATGTGTGCACATAACGAAAATCGAATAGTGACGGATTTTGCGCGTTTTATTGAATTACGACCTGCATTACGTTTGGATTCGTTGTGTTCGGTTATATTTGTATCTGTGTTATACGTGTTTGTATAGTTCTAATAAACTCCATAATAATTCCAACGGCATTTTAAGTCGGGTCCCGCAACTCGTAACAATATGTATAGATAAACTTAATGATTCGAATATGGATACTTTACTTTAACATTACTTTTACTAATTGTTATCAAAACCTTGTCTATCTACGGTTCACCAAATTATTTATCAGTATTGTAGCAAGCAAATTTTGCTTTCATTATTTTGGGTGTTAACACAAAAGGTAAAGTTACCGAGATTTTGTTACCCTATAACTGCGTAACTAAACCCATTAAAGTAATAAAAGCATCAAACTACCGTACGTATATCAGCTTCCGTCCGCCGCAGGCTAAACGTTATTTTGGAGTTAACTAGCAAGATAGCAAACTAATATGTAATCATATTACATGATTTGTATGTTCAGTTTAAACTAGTTATATGTGAGGATTTTAGTTTGTTTTAACACTTTTACTACGTCTGAGACAATGGCTATGTTATAACAACGACCACGGTTTGACCGCGGTTTTTCCCGTTCCACTTGCTTACCGGTGTTACAATTATAAATCCAAGTGGAACGGTCATTTGACACACCTCTTGCTTGGCATGGGTTGTGAGTGTTGTGTGATCGAAAATGATGACGTCATTAGTAAAGGTTCGCCACGACCACAACCACCGCGGTCGCCTTGTGGAACAGCTAACGGAGCATTTTGGGCGTTATGAGCTATTGGTGGAACGCGCTGAATGTTAGTAATACTAATAATGTTAATAATAGCATTAGTGACTGTGTCACGCAGATGTAGCTAGGGGTTTAATGCATTAGTTATGATGCGAAATGGTAATTACTTGTTTATGAATTAAATATTAACAGATGACGTATGTATAGTTATATATAATGTAGTTAATAATTAACGACAGCATCGGTGAAGTCTTCACAAGTCCTTCCTTTTGCCACATTGTCCGTGGGCAAGTTTAGTAAGGTTAAACTTTATTTATTATTATTAGAATAAAACTTGAACCAAAACCGTAGCTAATCTTTATCTACTTGTATCTAAAACGAAACTATACTATTTACTTATTACACAAAAATGTTTGATTCTTTTAGTTCATGGTCCCCAAGTTTAAAACATGAAATCCCAATAAAGTTTTTCGCAAATTGCAAAAGGCGTGTAGTTAAAGTATGCTTGCGGAAAATTTGTTTCACTTTGTGCATTCAAGTGCTGTAGCCTAATAATTTTTACCATGTATGACGGCAGGCTGCTCTGGCAGTCTTCCAGAAACATCGAGATTATGCTTAGGTATACATCTACCTCGTACATAAACAGATTGCTCAGTATTGGGCATGAATGTTAGCCAATTTTGTGTAGGATAATACCTGGTATATTCATTTTAAATTGCTGTGAAAACCACGGACATTAATATCTTAATTTCAATAGTATTTGGAGGTGTACGATGCCGTTATTCTTGTTTACAAATTTAAAGCAGCTTTGCTGCTTTTAATTTTCAGGTCCAGTCTATTAGAGACCGGCAGCATATTAGTAGACCTTTATTGTTATAAATGTGCATAGGTGACGGTATGACGGTAACCAATTTCTGCCAGGGATCCCAAGTTTGTAACTTTAACAAAAAAAAAACATGCCAGTGCGAGTCAGGATCCATTCGACGGACAGATTGTCAAATATTCAATATTCGTAGTCTCTATAATTAATGTGAAATCAATCTCGGTCTAATCAAGATTGATTCTATATTGACCCGAGATGCTTTACAGACTACCAAAACCGTCAAAAGTTACGATTCCAAATCAATTCGATTGCCAATTTGAGTTACAGACTCGGGGCCCAGGTGGCCCGTCAACCTGCCTGCTTTACTCGTGCAATAAAAAAAAGCGAACGACTGGGACATATGGGGCAAAATGTCGATAGCGTGCCTACATCTAGTAGTAACCTACAGGCTGACGATAACGAGTCACAAGATCGTCTTTATCGAACAGTATTTTTTTTAATGTTTACTCTCTGGTCTGTTTAAATGTAGGTAAGTGCCTATTGAATTTGAACAAGCTCATCGCTTTCTTTTTCTATGTGCAGTGCAAGCGGTATTCATATTTAAGTAGTTTTTATCAGACTTCAAAAAGGAGGCGGTTCTCAATTCTTCTGTATATTTTTGTATGTTTGTTACTCGATTTCTCCGTCAATTGTGAACTGATTTGCAAAATTTTTCTTTTATTCGATTCATTAAATTGATTCATTGTCACCATGTCAGGATCTGACAAGGGGATTCCAAGAATTTAGAGGAATTCACGAAAATTGTTAACCAACTTCTTCGTAAAACGATAAGTCCGTCAATTGTAAACCGATTTTCGATTTTTTTCTCTAGTCGTAAGTGTACACTCCCGAGGTTATCCCATGGTCACCATGAACAATCCTTATCAAAGAATGCCGTGTGCGTAAATTCTTGGAAAGTAGCTTGTATACGCGTGTAGGTATTGAGGCGCTTAATGTTTTATATGCATGTTACGCCATTTATAAATAAAAAAAAGAAAAAATTCTTCGTCAATTTTATTGTGGATAGATCGTGATTTTTTTCCCTTTTATTAGTAAGTAGTAGTAGTATTAAGTATATACTCCTGAAATGGTCTTATAGTCACCAAGTCAAGATCTGACTTGTGGATCGCAAGGAAATTGTTAAAGATCATATACATCGATGTGAGATGGCAAATTTTATATGCGTGCTAGTTGTACAATTTACTTACAGGTGCTTAATATATTATTTCTAAAGCTATTGAAGCATTTGCGTAACTAAAAAGTAATAAATAGTAAAAAAAAATAACAAACACAGAACCGACTTCACACTAAATACAAAAAACTATAGTAGAATTATTTTCTTCGTGCAGTTTGGGTCATAAATCAAACTCGTCCTCGGCCCGGCTAGGGCGGAGAGCATGTTGCGCGGGCACAACGCCATTAATGATAAAAACTCATTCTTATCAAAAATAGATTATCTTTCTTATAAAAATCATTATTATCTTTTTTGCTGTTAATTTTAAACTTAGATATAAGTATTTATATTTATTTTTTATATAACTTGTTACATTCTAAACTTTTGTACTTATAGTTTTTTAATACATAGATACCTAATTAATAATTTATTTTAAATCATTATTTGTTTTATCTATTTTTTTCTTTCATTTATATCACTAACCCACATAATGACAAAACTAAATACACTATCGATAACGCTTATCGACAACAATAATGCGTACCACTATGCCTGCCCATAAGGCCCGTGAGTGGAAGAGAGCTCCGATTATTTATGACCCAAACTGCACGGAGAAAATAATTCTACTATAGTACAGTATTATGAAAGCGTCAGGTCAATTGCGTAAAGTCGAGTGCATCTGCATTTTAATTTGCCACCGTGCTTCGTACCCCGACCGCAGGCTTAACTTCAGCTTTTGGTTTTAAACTATTTTGTTACAATGTAGATAACAGTTTTAATGTTTTCATAAATATTGGAGAAACAGCTGGTAGGTACCAAGGTGCCGTGGTCTTTCAAGGAAACTCCGGATTTTTCAATTGAACAATATTATAATATATTTTAGGTAAATTTTTACATTGCAGAAATGCTACGTTTGCAGCCTTTAAATTTATTTAAAAAGTCACTTAAGAAAATTTTAATGGAAAAAGTTTATTATACAGTAAATGATTATGAAAATGATAAGGACATGACTAATGATATTTTGTAACATATAATTTTGTTGTAATATTTTATATACTTATATTATTTAGTTTAATGTAAATGTATTAGTATAATTATTATGACATGTATTTGGACATTGCATGCCTAATAAGGCAAAATGTATTGAAACAACGCATACTCTAACATCTTCTGTACATACATTTTGGCAATAAATGATTCATTCATTCATACAGATTTTGACAATAACGAATTATTATTGAGCACATTTTTTCATCACGTTCCAAACATAAACGTTAAATATAATTCGACTTTTTATTTATCTCACCTGCAGTGGTGAGATAAAGGTTATATACGAGTTTAACAAACAACCCAAATACTACATACTTTTCTTATAAAGGCGTTTGGTTTGGTTACACTCGCCACTATAACTGTTAAACTGTTCAAGAGTTTGAACGCATAATTTTTGCTCAGGTCTCGCCTAAAATGTAGATGATAAGTATTGTCAGGGGGAGTTAGTTAAAAAACCTACATTTCATTATTGTACGATGTGTGAGATGTACCAATCCGCTTTGTACAAGTGTTCATACGACCCGTTTCATTAAAATAGAATAGCAGTGAAACATTTGTAGGCCAATGTATATTCATTCATTAAGTCATTTTAAATTACCTGTTTTAAATTCTTTTACATTATTGTTACGTATTAAAATGCCGTGAGAATTGTTATAGAGTTTATTAAAACTATATAAACACGTATAACACAGTTACAAATATAACCGAACGCAACAAATACAAACGTAATGCAGAAGGTCGTAATTCAATAAAACGCGTAAACGCCATCACGATTAGATTCCCGAATGTACACACGTCACGCCTAGATCGTAGTTGTAGCTCAACTGACCCCCTCTCTCAATCAGGCCGTCGTTTTATACTACACATAATATCCTACAATTAGCTTGAACTTATAATACGCAACACATGGCTAAAGATGCTCCTGAGCGAGTAAAATAGTACAATAGGCTGTTCTCCACAATAACTGGAAACGTATGCCAATAAATAAGTGATCAGAAGAACACGATCATAAAAGGATTACAATTAATTCAAATGCCGACAGATAATAAAATGTGCTTTTACAGATCTGTACGTGGAATTTGTCTTTATCGGGGCCTAAGTTGTAACATTATTATTGATAGAGCAGACGGTGAAATTAATTGAGATATTTTTTATCATCTTGCAAAACGTCCCGCGTTACAACCTCATAGATTTTGTGCGAGCATACAGATTTACGACACCATAAGATTGTACAAGTAAAAGAAGACAAATAGCGTATTGTTTATATCTTAAACAATAATAAAATATATTTTGTCACGGAATGATACCCAAATAATTGTCGTTTGTGACGCCCCGGTTTGTCTATGGTCAACCAATAGATTTTGTTCAAATTCAAGTAAGAGTCCGCGCTAGTCGTCACACTGAAAATAAAGGAATTAAAAATGGCAGCTCCTATATTTGATAGAATTTTGTTCTTAAAGTAGCCAGTAAATAAATTTACGTTTGTTGTTCAGTTATTGATTTACGAATTAGAAAATAATTACTCTGGCAGGATGAAGAACGACGATGATGCAGCGCCTCGTCTTCTTTCGTGGCGCGGACTCTAAAACAGTTGCGAACTAATTTTCGTGACGTACAGTGATATTGGATATTATATATTTTTTTCGTATCGAACAATGGTGCGTACCTTCATGACCTTTATTTTCGAGCCGCTAATAACGAGGAATCAAACCGGAGTTTGCTTTATCCACCACAAGGCAGGAGGGAGTAGGGAGGTAACTGTAGCCCGTAGGATAGTAATTAGTCTGACCAGCGTACAAATTATGTGGGAATTAGACCCTAACATTTGTTTCGTCCAACTCGGGACACAAAGGTACTTAACACGTTACTAGACTTTAATTCTTTTGCCTTTAAAACCAAGTTAATTTTCGGTCACATACAGTCCTCGCTTAACACATTTCTATTATGATATTGTTACAGGACTCGAATTAAAATAAATGCCGTTGGAATTACTATAGAGTTTATTAGAACTGTACAAACACGTATAAAATAAGTACAAATAAAACTGGATGCAACCAGTTCACACTGCACAATTCAATGCAATTCAACACGCGCGAAGTCTGTCACTATATCGCTAATCGAAAGCACTACACGCGTCTTACTCGTATCGTAGTCGTCGCTTGACTGCCCATCTCTCCGTTCGGGCACCCCTTTATACTCAGCTTACGCCCGTGTTAACAATGATTTCCACGAATCACACCTGCGCAAGATCCGCTCTACAAGTCCACGAATGGCAAGACACTGCGCAGGTCAGAGGAAAGTGGCGTGCTCTCGTTTTGGAAGCCAAGACTCACTAGGTTGCCGAGCTAACGGAGTTAGTTCAACTAAGATTAGTGAATTTAAAAGTTTTGAGGTTTATGTCAAAAGAGATAAAAAGAAATAATAACAATTTACAAAGCTTTTCCATATCGGTAATAACCTAGAACGAATGTTAAGAAAATCATCTACAATATATGCATTCTTTGATTAGGTAGTTATTTTAACGCCTGTACTTTTATATGTAGGTATGTATCTCAAAATTTATAGCAACATGTGTTCGGATCCGTATCGAAGGCTTTATAACCAATGGGCGTATACGCAAAAATGCCATGTTGTTTACTAACATCTATGTATACAAAAATTCAGAAAGTCTTACCAGTGTACCTAAATAGAAGGGTATTCATATTTCAGCCTTATACAATCAACTAGTTTTGTTTTTTACAATTGTCTCCCTTGTCTAAAACTGCACGTTTGTCTGTACGCCCATTTGTTATGAAGTCCTCGATATAATATCAGCCTATGCTGCTCGGGCCTCCCTTGGCAGGTTTGACACATCGGTTATCTCGATGTGCAGGTTGCATCACGATGTTTCCCTTCATCGTTGTTAGCACGTGGTAATTGTAACAAAATGCACATTAGATTAGTAAACTGACTAAGTAGTGCGTGTCAGTATCGAACCCGCGCCGTTTGAGTTTGGAACGCGTGCGTTAACCATTACTCCGACACTACTTCCGCATGGTTCGCATCCATAATGACATTATATTACTAATTTATGGAGTCTGGCTGAAAGGCCTAGCTGCCAAGCCATAAACCTAAATAAATAATAATTCATGGAGTCTGAGTCAAATTCTAACCACTAGTAAGGAAAAGAATGAATAGTAATTAATGAGAAAGCAATTTCAAGTCTCATTTAGTTAGTAATGCGGGAAATGCTGTAGTTTAGCTCAAAATGATACTTATTACTCGAAACTTTTAAACTTCGGAATGAGGTCGGGCTCGAGGGTTGCCAGGATATATGACGCTATATTTTATGTTGCGGACACAGTTTATTTCAAAGTGGGAATATACAGGGAATTTTGAATTTTCGAAAGCGGTTCGTATTATGAATACTAAGCTGTGATGTACATAAATGCGTATTTGGACAACCTAATTTTGTGATTCTAGTCCGGTAAGCCCTGGTAAAATATGTTGAATTGTTGTGAGTTTTTGGTGATGACTTGAAGAGGGTTGTTTTTCTGGTCTGTTTTAATTTTTTTAAAGTATGATATTATAGTTGCAAAAGCCGTGGTAGCGTAATGGTTAGAGCACCCGTCCTGAACTCAAAGGGCCCGGGTTCGATCCTGGCCAGAACGCATGCACCACTTAGGCATTTTTCGGACCTAATGTGCATATTGTTACAATTACCATGTGCTAATAACGGTGAAAGAAAACATCGTGATGCAACCTGCACATCGAGATAACCGATGTGTCAAACCGGCCAAGCCACCTTGGACAAGCGTGGCGGGTATACTGTCCTTTCCCCCATTAGTGGGAGGCCCGAGCCCAGCAGTGGGACATTTATGGGCTGTCATTATATGATATTATAAAAAAGTGAACACTTTTGTAGTTTTAGCTTATTGGTGTTTCAACAATGTTTGAGTTAAAAATGCCACAATAAGTTTTTTGGCGTCAGGCAATGCCCTACAATTTGACTGAGGATTTCGTTTGAAGGTTTTTCTCAGACCTGTCATGAATAGGTACTTTGACATTTTTAGAGTTTTCTGTTTCTCTCCATACAGAAAACACAATTAAATGACAAAATAAAAAAATTACGTTTTGTTTTTATGCTCGGGCCGCACTTGCGATTGTGTTAAAGTTATTCACTATGATCAAATGCGTCTTATTTATCGAGTTAAAAATAATGCCGCTAACGAATAGGCACTTTAATGTTAAAATATTCATAATTTTCCTTTAACCTATGTATAACTCGTGTTAATTTTAACATATAACTTTTTGTAAATAATACTGTATAGTGAAACGATACCCTTCATAACTCTGTTATAAGAACCTGTCGTCGATTCATTAGCAATATTAAAAATTAGGTTGCTATCCGTGCAGAAACAGAGAAAGAATACAATTTCCTGCGGCCGGGCGGCCTGTCGTAAGAGGCGACAAAACAACCCAAAGCCAGGTGGTAGGGTATTTGCCCGTCGGGATGGCTACTACCCCTGGTCTAGTGTATGCCGCCATAACAACCTTGAGAATAGGAAAAGAAATGGAGAACGTTAAAAAAAACAATTCGGTGAGCTTAGGAAATGTATTTTAGAGCAAAAACCCACGCTTATCTTATCAGGCGGATCTGTTTTGCTTAAATATCTTGGCTGGAAGCCAAAATAAATTCCAAGGTCACTGTCCCCATTATAGTTTTGTTTGTCACTTTTTTTATGGAAAATTGTGCTATCATAGATATTTTGGAGAACGTTATTTATTAGTTAGTAACATGACTTTTCCTATCTCAGCTATTCAGTTTTGAGATATGTGCGGCTTTGTAAACAACTCTTTTTCTTTACAGGCATCATAGAAGATTACGTACTAGGAATCTCAAGATCAGCTATTATTTTGTACGTTAGATGTGACTAATACTGATTAACTGTAATTTTACGTATGTGTGACATCTATGGAAAATTGATTTATTTCTGATACGGTAGTTATATATGAAATAGGAATGTAAAAGAAGTTACTAAGAGCACATTCCTCTTGTAACGCACAACGCTCAAAATGCTCCTTCAGCTGTTTCATATAACGGCTACGATCGTTTCGGTCGTGGCGAAAATGTCACCAATGACGTTATTCTTTTCGATCACACAGCACTCACAACGATCCATGTAAAGAGGTGGGTCGAAGTGGGCTTTGATCACAGAGCATTAATTCTCTCTATAGATACGTAGACAAAGGCGCAATTTTCAAATCAGCCATACAGCAACCAACCAACCAATGCCATTTGTGTATTTCGTTGTTAATGACAGCAACGCTCCAAAATCCGTTCCACTTGATTCGTTGATTTATGACTGTAACGCCCGCAAACAGGTGGAACGGGGTAAAATCGCGCTCGTGAGCGTGGCGAAACGCCAGCTCTAAGAGGATCGTAGCCAATAAAGTCTAACATTAATTATAATATATATACTCTTGCATATTAATGCAAGAGTTAACTTGAGACTTCGCTCGGATGACGTAAGCGCGAGGTACTGACTCGATCGTACGCGTCGAAGGCGGGAGCGGTAAGAAGGCGGGCGTCGGGAGACGAACGCGCATTGCACTCAGGTCTCAAGTTAACTCTTGCGGATTATAGCTAAAAGAACAAACCTTTAAATAACATCTTATCATCTTACTTTTAAAATATTCTTTTTTCGTCAAAAAACGAAAAAAGTATCGAATAAATTCACTTTATAAATAAAACAATATGAAAAATAAATATCACCTGTTATTAATGAACAATCCCATTTATTGGGATTAATTTTTCTTTAAAAAAAATATATTTATTTTACTCGTCGCAAGAGTTAGGAGGTAAGAAGGAAAATTATATCGCCAGCCAATCGTCAGTTTGTGCGGTAGTAGGAGCGATTTTTTTTTTATGATAAGTTCTTATGTTTTACAATGTGATCTCAAAACTCTTGATTTTTGAGTTATTGGTTTTTTTTATTGTGCGTGTGATGTGTCCGCACGTCTAATCTTATTACAAATCGATGTACAATCAAACAAATTGAAACATGACCCACCATAAGGTCATTTTCTTACAGTCGTGAAATACAATTAGGTTGAAATTCGCCTGAACATACATTTCCTTGGTAACGAACTTGTTATCATGTTATTAGACATTGACAGTTACTGACTACGTTGTATTAAACAGATCGGAGAGACTCGTCTATACTCGTGTAACATCTGACAAATGCTATTACGTGCTATTACTATCTCTGTCATTAAGTATGTTGGATTAAGTGCCGTTTCCTATATCTTACCGACCGTTTATTTGCCTTACTAACGATTAAAATTTGAAGTAATCTCTATACAACCAATGTTAAAATTCAACCTACGGTAAAGCAGGGGAAGTGAAGTGGAGTGAATAGTGAGATATCGGAACCGGTCTTAAATCGACAAGTCAAAGGTGACACAGGTCAAACCTTTTGTATATACAACATTAGATATTAGGGTTATCGTTATACGTTAGGTAGCAGAAATACACAAGAAAATAAAACATTAACAACATTAATGTGGAAGATATTTTTTTTTTAAATTTTTATTAATTGGTTGTATTTCAAAGTTAGAAATGGCACTCATTTTACTTTACTTAAACCTAAAACCGGGTATAAGCACCATTGTTTTCAATGACGTCTAATAGTCGATTACGCATCGACCCGATTAGACGATTGCAGATGTCGGTTCCCCTCATGTAATTCCAAATTTCATTACAGTGCTGCTCAATTGCTTCCTTTGTCCTCTCGTTTCTGTTATCCCACATTTGAACCATCAAACCCCATAAATTTTCTATTGGGTTGAGGTCTGGTGACCTAGATGGCCATGGAATTAGAGTAATTTCATCTTCATGCTGGGTAAACTAGTTCGAGACAATTCTGGCGGTATGTACTCGACAATTGTCGTGAACGTAGGAGAATACAGGGACTTCTTCAAGTGGGTACACTATTCGCACTGTCGGTAACATTGATTCTTCCAACAAATCGACATAGTTTAATGCGTTTTGACGAGAAGAAATTTGGACAAGTTCACCTATACCCCCGGTACCCATCCAGGCCCACATGTTAGCTGAAATTCGACCAGATAATTGATTGGGTACTACGTGATCCTCTGTGTATCGCGTATTGTTATAACGCCACAAAGTTAAGCGACCATGTTGAGAAGATCTCAATGATTTTTCATCTGAAAATATGGTATTAGTCCAGTCAAAGTCTAAATAATTACGTGCAAAATTTAATCTTGCAGTTTTGTGTGCATTCGTTAAGTGTACTTTCTTAGCATAATGCCGGTAATGCAGTCCAATACGGTGCAAATGATTTCTTATGGTTTGTAAACAAACGTCGTAACGTGCCGCGAAATCTTGGGTACGAGAAAAAGGATGTTCTTCATAATGGTGCTGCATATCTGTACTTTGTTGGTTTGTTATTCGACGAACGCCATGATTATGTTTTCGTCTATCTTCAAGAATGCCCTCTTCAGCGTGCCGTCTGATCCATGTCCTCACTGTGTCCCGACTTATATTTAACACTCGTGATATTTCTCGAATGCCATAGCCTTCCTCACTGAGCACTACAATCCGAGCTCTTTGTTCTGCGAGACTACCCATTATACAATTTAATTTTTAGATATTGAGTTCTAATTTTTTTCTCATTGACTTTACTTGACTTCTGATATACTTTCAGAATGACATTTTATTTTTAAAATTATAATAATTTTTCTATAATGAAAAGAGTTAGAATTATAAGGCAGATTTCAGTTCGAGATTCAAATTATTTCAAATCATTACTGTTTTATCTAAAACATATCTAGTACAATGATAACAAAGTTTAAAATTGCGTAGTTCTGAGGCTAGTGAATTTTTATTAATGTTTATAACGTCCTAAGTGCAAAACACACAATAAACCTTACTATTTTGACGGTTTTAAAGGAATTATTAGCAAAGTGGGTTATAAATCAGTTGTGCCTATCGTACCTACCTACACATTTACGGTCTTATTTATATTGAGGTAGAGTAAATTCTCAAGGCTTATTTAAGAACCTTAAAGAAACCTGCCTCCGTTAGTAGGTAGGTATATTAATAAAATCTTGACAAAAAGGTTGAAAATTAAGTATTCAAGTTTCGTTCAGGAGTCAAATGGTAGTGACCAGGCAGCCGTTGGACATTTCAATACATGATCTATCGAGCTCCCTATTTGACCTAGGAAATTTTCATTGTGTACCACCAAAAGGGGTCCGGTCACGCGCGTATCCCGGCAAACGCTGAGACGTGTCTGGCATTGCCTAATCTTTGACCCAGACGGCTTTTGTTACTAGCGTAAATATTCTGAAATTCAATAGTTTTATTATTTGACATTGATTTGAGAAAAGGGGCAAGCAGCAAATGTGTCCTTGAACTTAATCGTTTATACAGAACATGGTAATTAAAACCCCTTTGCATTATTTGTATACTGACCAGTCGGCCCTTATTTAGCCAATCTGAATACGTCGGAGTTATAAAATATCGAACTTGAATATAGGGCTTAATCATTCATACATAAAAAATGCACAAAAATACACGTAACTTAGTTTTAATTATAAAAAATAATTGTATATAAAGTGACGGACTCAAAAACTGCATCAAAGTTCAGGATTACTTTGAAATTATTTTTTTTAAATAAGTATGCAAACTTTTTAGATTAAATTATATAAATATGGAGAGACTGGCTATAATCTGAAAAAAATATTTAAAAATAGAACTGCAGTAAAACAAATGAATATAGCCGGGAAAAGAAAATTTACTCGTAGTATCAGATTTGCGTGTTATTTATAGCAAAGTTTTAAATTGATTCTTATTGATTTTTTATTCTTTTGTCAATTGAATTATTGTTACCAGCAGAATTGTTGGGTTCGTTTTTTAACTCATCGAGAGTTTTTGAACCATAATATGGATACTTCGTCCGAACAAGCGGCTCAAATTGTAGCATTGGTGCGGGAGGGCTTGGATCAACGAACGATTGGTAGAAATTTAAATTTAAACCAGTCTACGGTTTCTATAATATACAGAAGGTTTGTGGAGACAGGTTCTTGCAGAAGGAGACGTGGTACAGGCAGGACTCGAGCAACCACCGGTCGTGATGACCGATTTATTGTTACAACTTCCCTGCGAAATCGTTTCCTCACGTCTGTTGATGTTAACAGAGTAAACAGAGCTTAATGAAATGCGTGGAGTAAACGTGAGTGCACGAACAATAAGAAGAAGGTTAAAGGAAGCGGATATCACCACTTTTAGACCAGCAAATGGTCCAAAGTTGTCTGTAGCTCACAGACAAGCTCGCTTAAGATTTGCGCGTGATCACCTGAATTGGACAGAAGAGCAATGGACCTCCGTATTGTTCACGGACGAGTGTAGGACATGTTTATATGGTGCAGATGGTCGCAGAAGAGTCTATCGTCGACGTGGGGAGCGATATGCTCAAAGTTGCATTGAGGAGCGTATTCCTTTTGGAGGCGGTTAGTGTATGGTCTGGGGTGGCATATCGATGAACGGGCGAACAGAACTTGTGTTCATAGACATGGTCCGTCAAAACGGTAATAGAGGGGGTTTGTCTGCACATCGCTACATAACAGAGATCTTAGAAGATCACGTGGTGCCTTACATGGGATTTATAGGCGAAAATTTTACTTTAATGCAGGATAATACCCGGCCGCACGCTGCTGCACAAGTTCGACAATATTGCGAAGAGGTTGGGATACGTACAATGACTTGGCCAGCACGCAGCCCGGATTTTAATCCCATTGAGCATGTTTGGGACAATTTAAAAAGAGCTGTATATGCGAGAAACCCTTTGCCCACGACAGTGGCAGCACTAAGAACAGCACTTTCAGAAGAATGGGACAATATTCCGCAAGATCTTTTAATAACCCTAATAAAATCTATGCGGAACCGATTAGAATCCGTAATAAGGGCACGTGGAGGTAATACACTTCATTAAAACATAAATAAACCCTTGCATAAAGTTCGTGTCTATTGTTAAAACCAATTTTTTAATTAAACCAATTTTCCTTAAATTTCTGTTTTTTCTGCAAAAAAAGTCTTAAGGTCCTTTTCAATACACAAACTTAAACTTAAGGATATGACCCTACGCTGTTTTAAACTTCACGAACCAATCTAGAGGTTTCAATTTAAATCTGTATAGAAAGTTTGCATACTTGGTTAAAATATTTATTTCAAAGTCGTCTATTACTTTGATGCAGTTTATGAGTCCGTCAGTGTATCTTTTAACGGTTTTAAAGGCGGCATTTTATTTGATTTTTATTTCGACGTTACGTTCACTTTTCAGTAGCTGTGATTGTAATTATGTTTACTGGTAATACAATATTTTTATACACCTATATAGAAAGGTATCTGAAAGCAAAATCTGATATCTGTGAACGAACCATAATCTTGTTGTTAAGATTTGTGTGATACACAGGGGCGAATTTGAATATTGGCCGCCCGTAGGCTATTCAAATTTTGCCGCACCTACCGACTTCTACATATCGATACCTAGGGTATTAGTATTAGTATCTTCACAATCATTTTCATTAGATTTTTTTCAATGAAATTTTATTATTTGTGCACTATCGTCTTAATTAACAACCTTTGTTCCCATAATTAGTAGAGAGAAGTAGATAGTGAAGCAGATCGATGGGTTTGCATCTGCCGTAGCGAAAAGCGCTACTCAAATTATAGAAAAAATTATGTATTTGTTTAAACATTTACATGTTGAATTTTAATGTTGTCTTAATAAGAATTATCTTATTAAGTCTTAGAATTTAATTAAGAAATAAAAGAATACTGGCCTCCAAGCCCCCCCTCCAAAATCTGCCGCCCTGGGCTCCAGCCTACTCAGCCTATTGGTAAATCCTCCACTGGTGATACAGATGTGTTTTACAATAAATACTTGTTACGTGTGCAATGTTCGGTTTGCGTTCCGTAGTAGATTTTTATGAATATTGGCGGTTGGCCGTAGACAATTCAATGTTTTTCATAGTGAAAAAATGTAATTGTGCGTGTACAACGGTGCGAGAGTATTGTTCTCATGCTCGGCTGGGCCGTTGTCTACCTTGGTTAATAGTATGACGACAAAAGTGTTGTGAATTGTATACAAGTAAATAAATCGAGAGAGTCACTCAAAAGATCAGCCTTCTCAGAGGCTTAAATGTAGGCCTGTAGGTAAGCTGATTTGACGCACGAATGCATTCAACGGGCGAATCGTCTACGTTTGTTTCACACGCATATAGAAAGGGATTTATTTCAGTAGAAGTGTTGTTTGAATTATGAAGTTTGGCGACGAAAAAATGAAATTACGTTTTAACGGTTTTAACCGGGGTATTTTATTTGATAAGGTTAAACAATAACTTTAACATTACTCATTGACACTTGACATCTTTGTTTTCCGTGATCCCGGCTACTGAAAAGTGGCCGAAACGTTGGAATAAAAATCAAATAAAATACCGCGATTAAAACCGTTAAAACTTAGTTTAAATATGTGTATTAGTCGTGAAAACTTAACGCTTTAGAGTACTACGTACCTAGTAGCAAAAACTTAAAAATAACTCTTTACTCGTAGAGTACTAGGGACACTGCTGTGCTCGCGAAAGGTTAAGGTCCGTATCTTGTGGTGACTTTCGTCTTTACCAAGATAAGGTAAGGTATCTGTCGCTTACCTTTGTAATTAAAAAGTATGTATTTACTTAGAAATATTAATGAAAATTAGTTTATATTCAGAATTAAATAAAAATAAATATTTATAACTGCAAGCAAAAAATATTTTTATGGTTCCGTAACCCTAATAAATAATGTAATAAGATTGTGAGGATCGATGAATGTTTGTTTGTAGTACACGGATTTTGATGAAACTACAGTTTAGCTTATATATTAGAATAACATATTGGCATGAGCGAAGTGGTGGAGACAGTTAGTAATTTAAATTCTATTAGTCTTCACCGCGGCTACTCCGCAGTTCAAAGCTCAGTGACTAATTTTATTTTACTTACATCAGAACTCAATTAGATATTGATCTTTTTTAAATGCTGTGTTACTTTGTGTCCCGGGAATCTTACAGGAACTTTAAGTCAAACGTGGAAGAAGTCGCAGGCGTATATTAGTTAAATAAAAACTTCAATGGACAAGTGGAAAAACGAATCCCAACGGACAAGTTGAAGAACGAATGCCAACGGATGAGTGGAAAAACGAATGGCAACGTACAAGTGGAAAATGTTCAAATGACAAGTGATAAAATGAATCGCTACAACATTTTAACTTGAAGTGTTATGGGCAGATTGTTAATGTATGTACTTGTCCAATTTGAAAACCTAATGTAAGTATTAGAACACGCGGCCGTGACGCTTTTTCGTGAGCGAAAAACCGTAAGACCCCGTCTACATAGAAGTTTCACTTCAATAATAATATCTGTTATCCTACTTTTCCTTATCCTTCATAATAATACATACAGTTTTATTCAGCCATCGAATCAAATTATGCCATTCAAGCGTAAGCAAGACAGCCGATATTGTAAGGCCGACACCCCAATAGAAAAAAATTGTACCTGCTTTCATAAAATCACATAATGTTTTTCTATTTCCTCGTGTCCTTAAAAAGAAACAGTCCATTGTCATCAAATAAAAACTTTCCTTTTGTAGTTTAGTTCTCAAGTATTAGCAGAAGATTAAAGGCAAGACGATAAGCAAGTTAAGATTGGAAGATTAGAACCTCATTCTTTTGTAAAGTAATTAAATAAATAAAGAGCCTATCAAAACGAGTCATCAACTCTTCAGACGCTCAGAGGGCTTGTCCCTCGGACCACTATGGCAATCCAGCGAGATAATGTAGCCAGTCTTCTGTAAAGCTTGCTCATTGACTTCAATGACTACGCTCAGTATTCCACTTATAGTTTTAAGGGATTACATGTAGGATAGAATATAATTTTAGTTTTCATCATTATACTAGTTTATAATTTAGCGTATATCTACTTTATTTTGTTATATACATACATACATAACATGTATACATGTATGTATATACATGTTTTGTATGTATGTTATATATATTTATAAAAATCAATGGCTGTTCGTTTGTCTCGCTAAAAATCGAGAACGGCTGGACTGATTTGGTTAATTTTGGTTTTGAATTATTTGTGGAAGTTCAGGGAAGGTCTAAAAGGTGAGTAAATATGAGAAAAATGCTTGAAATATAGTAAAAATAACACGTTCGCTTTTCCTTTGAACATATTCCTACCTGTCAAACATTTGATGTTCGTCCCGTCGCTTAAAAACCGATTAAATTTAAAAGTCATTAAGAAATCAAATTGAATTAATAAGTGAAGTTTTAAGCTATTGCATAGCTTTTATCGCGGGCTTTGAGCGCGGCGACCGAATCAAGAAATTCCGTAACGAAAATAAAACCTAACACCTCCCACTCCGATTCCTTTTTCCACTTGTCCGTTGCGATTCATTTTTCCACTTATCCGTTGCCATTCGTTTTTCCACTTGTCCGTTGCGTTTCTTTTTTCCATTTGTCCGTTGAAGTTTCATTTCAAATACCTATGTGTCCCAGCACACATTTCGATTTTTTATTGAAAATTAGCTGACGGACTAAAACAATTCACGATAGTAGCAAAAAAATAATTTCAAAGAAAATAATATATTTGAATAAGTTTTAAATTCAAGGTCACTATTTTTCCCAATTAGCTGATATATACGAGTATGTAAGTTTAAGTATGTATATCTGTATGTAGTTTAAAATGTAAAATTTATTTTCAATAAGTAAATTTTATGTACGTTTAGGGTTAAGAACCTATTTACTTATCCATTTTTAACTCTAATGTAAGCAACCCTGCCTCTTGTGTTCCCATTCTCACTAGACCCATACGTTTGCTGGAAGAACTCGTTTTAGGGTTAAGCTCGCCTTTGTAACATCACCACTATTTTATACATTTATTTGTAGTAATTATTTTTTGTACAATAAAGAATAAATCATATTTTAAAAAGACATTGCTAGGTTTGAATTGACGTGAAATTCAATATTTGCGCAGCAGATGTGTTTCCGTAATTATTCTCCAAGCGTCTATTATTAATTCAATGCTCGTTGCACTTAATGTGTTCAATTCGCCTCGTATTTGACTTTACTGTGATGAAGTGTTATTTGTATTATTTACTATTGTGTGCATTTACTTGTGTACGATATATAGTTAGTAGCATATCTTGATCATGTTTCTAAAGTTAATAATAAATTTTTGTTATGTACACTCTTATTTTTTAATGATACAATCGACATTTCCTTAATTAAATAATAATGTTATTTATTTATTTATTCGGTGATTAGCACCTGTTTTGTGCAGAGTAAGTAGTTCTCTATAATTTAACATAATTTTATATAATAATATTTATCTCTAATATGTGGTAATTTATTTTCATATTGGCAGACGCGATAGATTTAAGTATACTGTGTTCGGTTTATTTTATTACATGTAAAACTTTGAGTATAATATTTTATATATTATATAAAATATTATAATATATAATGTATGAAAATCTTTTCATTCATAACTCTTTAATTAAAATAGTTTATCAATGACTTCAATCCGCTATCGGTTCTGCCAATTTGGTAAGTGTTTCTTATACTGTAAATTTTTTGGAGAGATGGTGAGGTGTTCTAAAATAGACCAGTATTAAAAGCCTTTGAAAATGTGACTAGCTGTTGTTCGTTTATTACCATAAACCCTTCTGTGTTGTTGCAAGTATTAGATAGATACATAACACTTTATTGTACACCATTACAGAAAACTTACGAACTAGTATTAATCTAATTGGGTACTAAGGGCGGTCTTATCGCTAAAAAGCGATCTCTTCTAGACAACCCGTGGCAAGAATATTCTGATCAAGGAGTGGCGATTGTGGTATACGTAATTATTGTACGATTACTTACATCATATCGAAATCGTTCTGCAAGGCAGTAATCTATTTTACAATATAGTAAAAAAAAAAGATTTGAATTACAATATGAAACTATTTCGAACTCTTTTCACAATTAGATGTCAGGAGTAAATACATAATCTGTATATTTTTTAACTGGATGGCTGGACGAGGAAGACAGGAGACCGGGATATGTGGCGCGTACTTGGGGAGGCCTACGTCCAGCAGTGGACTGAATTTGGCTGAAGATGAGATGATGATGATATTTTTTAACTATAATTAGGCTCATATTCATATATTTTACATTACATACTGCAAGCTACTATACTAAAAGCATTAGGTAATATATTAAACATATTCTAGTAGTACATTATTGCGCAATTTAGAGAAACTTAGGCAAATTAGGAAACTGTAGGTCAGCATTAAATCAAGGCTTAACGGCTCAGTCCCATGAGGGTCCAGCTTGTTAGACGGCAATTGGTTTCCGACGGCCCGGAGAGATTTTTTCACCTAAATTGGGTTTTTTGTGCTTATTGGATATATCCTATAAAACAAACATTTAAAACTTAAACACATTTGAATTACTTACTCGTAAGATTGATTGAATTTCCCCCTAGAGAAGGATTAGTATTGCTGAATAAATATTAACTATTTTTTTCTCATATTATATGTTCTATAATAATAACACTTTTATCAGGTACTTAGTGCAATTAATGTTTTGATACGCAGTTTTACTTTCATTTTTAAATATAACTTTTGTAGGAAAAAAACATGATGCGATATTTTGTGTTGCTATAAGTGTTGGCATTGTTTGGTAATTCAGTTGAAATGAGAAAAAATGACAAAAAAAAAACAGAAACGGTAGATATCAGTTTGCTTTGTAAAAAAATCAGTCGTAATATATTTTTTTAATTTCATGAAAATTACGAGCTGTTTTCAAAGTTAAGTTACGGAGTAACTTAATAATAAAATGTCTAGTCGTGCGCTTATTAAATTACGAGGGCTAGAAAGAAACTGTTTACATTAAATATTTTAATTAAGGAGTATACCTATTACCTGCTTGTTCCGGCGTAGTCTAATTTCTAGGACACCCTTTCGGAATTACCATACAAATTAGGGGCTTCCTTAAATTTATGAAAACTTAATTACAAGGCTTAAATTTTTGTGCTGTCGTCTATTACTATTACTAAATAACTAGAATATTTATGTACTCTATGGTCATTCTCTTGTAGTATAGAGCTCGTAGTTAGCAACAGTTTGCGAGGCCTTCTGTAGATCATTTCGATCATTTGGAGCTCACGGAATTATTCATACCAAGGTTACCAAGGAGGTCGTGCCTTATTCTCATTCCTTACATGAGAGGAGTCCACTGGGGCATGTTATCCTCCTCAGCACTGTGGAAAGGACTGGCTGCGGGTCTGTACATGCAGACATGTGGCGTTCTCTAAGCTGTCATCTCACGACCCTATCTTAGGCTGATAGGAATACCGAGGTAGTGTTACGCGATGTCCATCCCAGCAGTCGTGAGAACCATGGAGTATATTAATATCACATATAATAGACAATCGTCATAGATAATAATATTTTTAGTCGATTTATCAGATAGTTCAATTTATAATGAAATTACTATTTCCACCGGCTAGTTAATTTTATAAGCCCATTAAATTATCGTCTAGATAATTTGGTACATCAGTAACTAATTATTATAATTGTTTTTATGACCCTGGCAACACTATGATGTAATTGCTACTTTTAGCAATGATGCAATATTATTGTTTTGTACGGTAGCATTTTCGTATAAAAGGCGGTGTGGCGTGTAGAGGGTGTTCATTGCTTACTGTGCGGTGTGAATAGTCACACCAAAGGCTGAACAATAAAGGGGAAACCCTGCCCAAATAGTTAATATTTGGTACTTTCTTATCCAAATCTCTGCAAGGCTGTTACAGTAGTTTTAGTGGGTATCTGACTGTAGCTGTGAATCTCACATTACCTCACTGTCTATCCCCAAGCAGTGGCGTGAGATTAAAGCGTTTCTTTCTCGCAAAAATACATCACCTGTAGAATATGTATACTTTTAGGGTGGGATTAATAATATGTAAAGAAACACGTAGAACTGTTTTTTATTTAAATTTTGAACGAATAATACGTATCTAAAGTGCAATTCATTTTGAATTTTGATTCTTGCACAATAATTAGCCACCCTAGAGAGCTAGTATGACATGTCCATCCGGCTTAAGTCGAAGTGTGAATG
Organism: Dendrolimus pini; assembly: GCA_949752895.1. Lineage (NCBI taxonomy): Eukaryota > Metazoa > Arthropoda > Insecta > Lepidoptera > Lasiocampidae > Dendrolimus > Dendrolimus pini. The sequence continues at coordinate 8,679,478 of OX457145.1, forward strand.
ATCTCTCCATATATTCAATGTACTCTGTGGAATGATCTTTCGTCACTTCGCCCGCTTGCTTTTATATCCGATTATTGGTTAGTAAAACGTAAGGTAAGTGAACGGCGAAATAAGTTGCAATGTGTTGTGTACCGGGGGCCACGTAGTTACCGCGGCCCGTGTTCCGTTTGCTACGGATTTTCCATTTCCTGCGACGCCGTTTTCAGTAACTAGCTTGATTTGTTTATTGATCTGTGAGAATTATTGAGACAAATATTTCTACCCTACTAATTGCACTTGCAGAAATCGTCATGTTTGGGTTTTCACTTTTTTGCAGAAATAGAATCCCAAGCTTCGAATCAATATATATAAAACTTGATATTTTTCTTGTATTTTAGATAATACTTTGGATATACAAAGATATGTTTAAAGCATTTTTCTCGAACCCGCCATTTGCAACTTTTTCGATTCTTATAAGTATGTGTAGAACAAATGTACAATAAATAAAATAATTGGCTGACAAAGACACACATTGGATATTCCTGGATTAAACCAGCTAAACTTATACTATGTGTACAGATGTACCCAGTACACATCTAACTTAATGTATATATTGTTACAATTGCCAGGTGCAACACCGGTGAAGGAAAATATCGTGACGAAATCTGCATATCGATATAACCGATGTGTCCAAGCTGCCAAGCCGTCTTGGACAATCGTGGCGGGTATTCTGTCGTTTTCCCCCATAGTGGGAGGCCCGAGCCCAGCAGTGACACGTTTATGGGCTGTTATTATAATAATATGTACCCATTGAAATACTATCACATTTATGTACATATAACGGATGGCTCTAATGACAAACTCAGATATCCAGTTTACAGTAACTAACAACAAATTGTTTTACATCTTCTAATCTTAAACCTTGTATAGACGGAGCCTACGGCAACGAAAACATCAGTTACAATGTATTATTTTTTACAAGCTTGTGTGTGTACCAAGTACACAGGGGCACTACGCGTGATGAACTACTTGTATCGCACCGCAGCGCGATCAGCATCTTATTCAAAAATCTGCATCCATTATCCGGAGTCACTTTTGGAGTCCGAGACTCCGTCTTTCTATCGTCTTAGTTTGTAATATATTAAAAAGTGTCTTAATTCATTTGACTGTTAGTTAACTAGTATTTTATTTTTCGGTACATTTTATTGTTACATCACATACCTTACCTTTCTTTGTATTATATCTTTAAAAAAAATATAAATATTCAAAGACTTAACTCATTCAAATATGTACTGTTAATGTTGCAAGGTAATGTATCAAATGAACGTGCACACCTGGAATCTGGGGAATGGTCTAAATATTTCACTGTAGCATTTGAATTGATTGAAACATGACACATGTGTTGCGGAATAGGATTTCTATTTGATATCTTAAGCCATAATGTTGCCTATGCGAAATCTTTGTACATAAAGGCGTATAGTGTAGTTAGAGCTTTAACATCATTAGAGTCTATCTTGTAGATTATCTCGCGGCTATTCCATTTTGTTGAAAGCATATTCATTTTGTATCGAATTTCATGAAAGTCGACATATGTGAAAAATCGCTGTGAAGAAAGAACTAGGAATAACATAATTTTTAGGTAATTCTATATCTAAATATTATATATATTTCATATTGGTAATTTATAAGGCGTTATATACAATGACGATATGTTCGTAAAGTTGTAGTACAAGCCCAGGTATTGGATGATATAGGGTAACCCGTCTTAAATAAGCGTGGTGGATATACCATCAATTCCCCTAATAATGGCTAGGCCCGAGTCCCATAGTGGGAGTTTTGAGGACTACATATATGAATGGCTTCAATAGTAAAATGATTCAGTGCCGAAGCGCAAACCCAAACAAGAAGAGGTTCACTTTCAGTTATTGCATTGTTTCTTTTCCTTCAAAGTCAAAACGTACAATTTAAATTCTGCTCAGGCACAACTAATAATCTATTAAAATATTTTAAACGAAATTAAATGACTCGCGAGACTTGCCCAAATTTATTGGCTGTCAATTGACTGTAAATTCGTGGACTTCGGATTTATTATTCAAGTTTTATTTTAATTGTAGTTTAAGTAAAACCAATCAAGTTGCGTCGTCTTCGTTTAAAGATTTTAACGTTTTCGCGATTTTCGCGAAAGGGGAGCGAAGACAATCAGCGCTAAAAGCGGCATTGTCAATGTTAATGAAAACCCGCGAGATATCAACTTTGTCATGGCCCATTGTTTGGTTGACACAATTACAGCCCTGGTAACGGCATAATCTAAAATTCAAACATTTTAATTAATTTCAAAATGAGCAGGATGTACTGTGGCCTATTTTAGTGTAATTATTTATTTATCGAAGAATTAATTTCGTGAAGTGATTTGTTTTAGATCGGAAATTAATTGCATGAGCTGACTGTATTTACAATTTTGCACTCCAATCCCGCAGTATTTGAACGTGTTTTATGGAAATTGAGACTATAATATTTTTTCGTGCGAGCGGGGTACGCAATTAGGATTGGAAGAAAACTCTAAACGCTTTTATTGACTTCACAGCCACACGTGATTTTTTCCTTCAGGGTTACCCCTTCACGTCCAACTAACGACGCACTACCCCGACGATGCTATATTTACTCACAATATCGTCGCCAATATCGCTTGACCACCTCCTGCTACTGCGGTTCTCACCTCCGAATTTACCGCGCCTAGTTCTCTTCTGTATCCTCTTAAACTATACTGAAATAATTCTTATATCTTTTTCTTACTTCTTACGTCTTTTATTGCCTTCAACCGGGAACGGAAGGATATTTCACTGAAAGGGCACGAAGACCACTTGATCTTCCGTGAAACTGTACGCCCGTACATCGAGTATACCCAATTTTATGATACGAGACTCGATACAATAATACAGAAATTTTTTGAGGGTTTCATTCTTTTACTGTAGTCTATTTACCATGCTTCTGAATAGGACAGTACCCGAACTTGGTCCACTGTGGCCCGCTTTTTAGAAAAGTTTTAGTTAGTTGCCTTAAAAACTTACAATGAGAGCGTTTGTTGTCGGGAGGAGCCTTTTGTGCTTTAGTTACTTAGGGGCATTAAATGTAAGTTTTTGTTTGTCCTACCGGGGACCAATTTCGATGAGGATATTGTAAGCCGAAAATAAAACCGAGTAATAAATTTTATAGAAATAAATCGTTGTAATTGCCAGATGTTATTATTAAACTCTGTAAAGGTAACTAAAAGGGTAAAATTATGGCGCAACCAAAAAACCTATCTTAATTTATTAGGACATAGAAGTATTAAATTGAATGTTTGATAATACAGAAAGTAACGCTTGTGAATTGAATAGACTTGACTCACCGCGAGCTAATTGCAGACTTTTTGGTACACAGATGCAGTATCGCATTGATGATCGCGCCACTGAAAATTATGTTAACACGTTGATTCGATTGCCAGTGACGAATATTTTGTGTATCGCTGGAATTTACACAAGAGTATCTCTGGTTTCAGCTCCAGAGAAGTCCTGTTTTCCTAAATGGCTCTAAAACCTTTAACTCATTAAAATTTGTTTAAATATTGCCTATATTTTAGAGCTATGAGATTTTCAAATCAATTCTTTTGATTGTTCAAAAATCTGGATGATTTTTATTCGTAGTCCATTCTTGTGGATGTAGGTTTGCGTTTGACCACTGTTCAATCTCATGTTGAGTGATGACGCAGTTACATAGAAGATGCCTACTCACTCGTGCCTTGTTGGCGTCAAGATTGCATCTGTGAGGAAAACCAGACTCCAGCATATAATTCCGCTCTTCGGAAGGATGCACCAGAAAAGATGAAGTGAAGCGCATTGTCTCGACTGGTAGTGTTTCCACCATGGGAAATATGTTTCGTCCATAGTTTACAATCCAACAACTCGGGCGTCATAGACAACGGACACGTCCATTTCTCAACGCGGCTTGCAGGTACGAACTACAACTGATGCCTTCCGCCGATAGGCCAGCGAATCATTCAAAGCAATCGGAAAATATAAGCAAATCGATTGTTGATTCGATTATAATTTTGGATCGATTGAGACTCTTTTGAATTTGATTATGTGTACTCTCGTTGAAAACACATTGAGATCTATCTATCTCTATCCGCCACAGTACATAACATTTCGATTTTGTTCCAAAGCCCTTTTAGTCAATGCATTTAAACTAGAACTTGTACTTATGACATTCCATTACAAGGTAAGGAATATACAAAACATTCAACTTGTAATACTGCTTTGTATCTAAGCATTACCCGTAACTTTAGAACCATACTGTATTTATACCTAATACTTATCTACTCGTATATACCTACTAATCAATTATAATAATTGTAACATAATGTTAAATTAAGCACTAATTGTACTTCTTTAAGTTTATTACTGGAGATAAATAACTGGTTTGAAATGACATTTTGATTTGTCTATGCTTCTATTCTATTTTTTATAAAAAGTATTCTACGTCTCAGCACGGTGTACAAGGTAACCTTATAATATTCGTTAAGTTCTGTTCAATGCTTTTCACGTGATTCACAAACAGGCAGATAGATAGAACTTGTCAAATTAACAGATTTGTTATGGTACTAGCCTTGAAAACGATATATTTGTCAGTGAATTACAAGCTGCACCAAAAAAATGCGACAAATGCGTCACTTTTTTCGCTTTATGCTTCATCTCACAGAAATGTCGGCATTTATAGGGATAAAAAGTATCCTAAGTACAGTGTCGTAAATAGGGCGGGGCCACCGGTGCCCAGACACAGGGCGTAGATTCCATGGGGCGCAAGAATGGCCAGACCAGGCAGGACTATTATTTTTCGGTTTACCCCTGATAAGTTCCCGCTGCGCCCCCTTTGCTCGATTCCAACATACACGTACCGACATGCCAGTATCATCAAAAAGTCTGTCAAATTAGACAAAACATCGCGCTCATTTTTGAAGTGAAACTTCTATATAGACGGGGTCTTAGGATGTATCTGACACGAAAGAGCGTTACGGCCGCGTGGAGCAGCGGCATAAATTTAGACTAGAAGTGGTGAGAGGCGGCATAATTTTAGAGTTGACTATGGAAGCGTTGTTTGGTTCCGGACCAAATTCAATATTATTGTTTGATAAAATAATAGATGTTTAAATAATTTTGTTTGATAAAGTAAAATCACAATGGACAAGTGGAAAAACGAATGTTAACGGGCAAGTGGCAAAACGAATCGTAACAAATTTTTAACTGGAAGTTTTACTGGCAGATTGTTAATATACTTATCCAATTTGAAATCTTGAAAATTTTCGAGTTAAAATTGTGTTACGATTCATTTTGCCACTTGTCAGTTGCCATTCGTTTTTCCACTTGTCCGTTGAAGTTTTATATCATAGACAGATAATTATGCATCGATAAGTAGATAATCTCTGACCACTGTTTGGAAAAAACAATCGCTATCTATTACGAAGTCTTAGCCTAAAGGGAAATAGATAAACACTTATCAATTGTGATTAAGAATATCAAATGTTATTTGCAAATAGCTGAAGTTACTTATGCTGTGAACACCTGTGTAGTGAAGTGCCATATCCATTCCTTACTTTTTTAAACTTGTCACTTAAATAGTAATTTGACACAAGAACGAAAAATCAGACAAAATTTTTACATGTAGAATAAATACAATGTAACTAATATAAGTATTAAAGTAACAGATCCCACATAACTGTTGCTATGTTTAAGACTAGCGCGACTTCGTCCGCGTGGAATAGTTAAACTGAAAAAATTAAGTCAATAAAACCCCCAATTTTTACATATCCTTCATTGGTGCTCCGCTTCTGTTGGTTTTATCGTAATCATATATAGCCTATAGCCTTCCTCAATAAATGGGCTATCCAACACTGAAAGAATGTTTCAAATCAGACCAGTAGTTTCTGAGCTTAGCGCGTTTAAACAAACAAACTCTTCAACTTTATATATTAGTATAAGAACTATGTTAATTAATTTGAATTCTGTCACTAAATTATTGTGCTTTTGATTCGTTTTGACGTCTCTCAGAAGATGTTCTTCGGGTCTTGGTTAGTTTTAAGGCTCCGTAATTATTGTTTAAATATTCGTTTAAAGTTATTCTTACTTTCTAACGTGTAACTATTTTAATCTTCTCACGTATCTCACGACTTGTCAGTTTGTCTAGTGTTCGCATATTTTTCTAATCTTATAAATAGAAATCAATGTTCGTGTTTGTTCAATATGCACTTCTAAACCATCAGTCAGATTTTGATGAACCTAAAAATATATAAATCTAAATTGTAACATAAAATTGAGCTTAAGATGTTTTCGTAGCTAAGTTATACTTACAAAATAAATCGGTTTTTGTTTGTGACCTGACTTTGCAAACTTAATTCGTGTTCACTTAGTTGCAACTCCATAGATTCTTGAAGAACAATTACATTAATAAAAAAGACACACAGAAAACAATTAAATGATAAAATCTTAGCCAGTCATGTTGTTGGGGAGTTCCCAGTTACATGTCTGTAACAGCGATAACACGTTATATTACGGAGCGTTGGTCACAAAATATACTTTCAGAAATTTAATGTTCATAAGCGCAGCTCAGTATGAATAAAAAGTTTTCAAATACAAAAAGGAAGTGAAACATATATATAACTATATTTTTTATATTTTGCAAATTTGTTGTTGTTTTTTATGTTTTACTTGGCACTGATGTCGTAGAAAATATAAATTTTTTGCTTTTTAGTTACTTTTGAAGTCGATTTAAGATACAAGTTTGAGAAAGTAACGTGAAGACATTATATGCAAATAATCGGCTCTGTGCTACTTTTGTCATTCAAATGGAAGTTTGCGATCAGTTTTTGTGATGTGGAGTGAAAGTGACGAAGATCACGAGCAGCAGGAGTGTAAGAACCTAATTAGTCGCCCTAACTCCGTCCCCAGTTTGCTAATAATGGATGGGCGAATCGCACCCAACATTGCTAATCTCCACGTAACGAAGTTCTCAAAAGTGCATGTCGGGGACAAATACGTAATCCAAAACATTTATAATAAGAAAAAGGTCTATGGACAAGTGTTAGGACCAAAACCAGTGTCGTCAATCAAACTCTGGAGAAAAAGAATAATTATTTATTTAGTAAGTGCCGCGATCGTTGCTACCTCAAGTCTTATTTTAATCCTGTTTTATTTCACCTCTGCGGAATTTTCAGATCGCCTTGATATTGGGCTAATCGATAAATGGTATCTGTCACGGGTGGCCTGGCAGGCATTTCCTGAGTACGAAATAGGAGAATACTTTCAGTTACCAGTGAAATGCGTTTTTGTAGAACACACAGGAGAAAGTTATTGTAAAGACAAATTTTCGTGTATAAAAGACGTGCTGGTTCTTCAAAGGAGCGGCTTCATGAGAGACTGGAATGACATCGGTCCAAATTATTTAGTCGGCGGTAATGGTCTGATATTTGAAGGGAGAGGAGCAAACATTGTGGGCACTATGGAGAAATCATTCGATCATAAATGCATTTCAGTGATGTTCCTTGGTAACTACGAACACGATCCAATAGTAAGGGAGCAGTTTGATCATTTAGGAATTCTTTTCAAGCAATTAGTGATGTTGAAAGTGCTCGATCCAAATTACCTTATAACAGCGCGTTGCCAAGTAGATGATTCCACCGTAAGCCCAGGTCTACACGTTATTGAAGGTCTACGAAAGTTTACACACTGGGATAATATCACACATTGGGATAATTTTAATGAGAGCCTGTGTTTGCGACCTGAAAGTGAAGTCGCGAGGTAATCCAATGGCATTCGCATCTGTCTTTTACTGGTCAATTTTTACATTCCTAGTAATCTTCTATTGTAGTACGTAGTTTCAATAAAATCGATTCAAAGTTTATACGAGAGAAACCGCATAAAAAGTTGTAATACTACTGTTGCGGACAGAGAGCATCCTCCTGACCCGCCCGCCGTAGCACACCTACTCATCGCGCTCCGCATACCGCTGTCGCTCATAGCTGGCGCAATTAGCAACTAGTCGTCGGACGGGAAGGGATATAGGAGCGGCCTTGGAGGCAAAAATGTGCATTCATTGTTTATAATTCTTCACAATTCACCATTCTACTATAATTTTCAACGACGACTCTTGCATAATTTGTACTTATTCTATGTATATTTCGATTCATGTAAAAAGTTCAATAATAATAACCATACAGTGCAGCATTACATCGAGTTTAATTTCCAAACAAGAAGCAACTGTCACCACTAACTACCATATATAAATAGTTCAAAAATATTGCGTTATTCGTCTCAAAATTAACTACTAACTAATTAAAAATGTTACATTAACGGATGATCTTTTGGAATCGTTTTGAATCGAGTATTTCATTGGCACTTACTAATTGGTTTACTCAATAAAAAGTCACTAGGAAATCTTAGTAATTATTGAAAACCTATCAAAGGACACATCATATGATTTTGTACACATTATATTTTAATTTTTAAGGTAATCACGCCTAACTTATTTTTTATTAGAAGTAAACCGTTTTCAGAGAGCATATTTATGTAGAATATACCTGATAATATTAGAGCTGCTTTCTGATTGGTCGGTGCAGCAGCGGAGTGCAAACGGTATATTTTATTTATTCTTCACATAACAGAGAGTAAAGAAAAAATTTAACTATGGGTGGAAATGCCGAGGGCCGAACTAAAAAATTATATATTGTTACGCGATGTCCATCACAGCCAAGGAATATATTACTTACGAATCACAGCAGTCGTGAGAACCATAGAGTATATTAATATCACATAGACAATCGTCATAGATAATAATATTTTTAGTCGATTTATCAGATAGTTCCATTTATAATGGATTTACTATTTCTACCTGCTAGTTAATTTTATAAGCCCACTAAAAAACAGGTTTATTTTTAGGACATATACAAGTGAAACATTAAAATTAATAAATAAAGCACAATAAAAAAAAGAGAATACAACCACAAAGTAACTGAAGATATATATATATATATATATATATATATAATATATATATTTATTATATATATATATATATATATTATATATATATATATATATATATATATATATATATATATATATATATATATATATATAAGTCCTAAAAATTGGATCAAGTTCAGCAAAAATGTTGATCTGTTAGTTAGACCAACGCTGATCTTCCACTTGACCCTAGTGCGACGTCACGGCAAACTACACATTATATTATTAATAAATAATTTTATAATTGTTGTAATAAAGAGAATATTAGTACTGAGTTATAAGAGCTGTGTGTGTGTGAACTCAGTATAATATTTATACTGAGTTCAATAAAATTACAAATATTTACAGCATTAAATTCATATATAACACGTATACATATAATATGTACATATAATAAATTTAACGATATTATACACAACATATTATATGGTAAACAATGTAAATAAATAACAAAAAAACAGCCTTAAAACAACCAACCAGAATTATATAATGCTGTCGTGTCTTTGGCCCGCCTGTGATTTTTGGTGGTCAACAAGAAACTTCTTGAGTTCGACCCTAAACCCTTGAACTGAGTGCAGGTTCCTTATTGGTGAGAATGTAATTGTTTTTATGATCCTGCCAACACTATGATGTAATTGCTATTTTTAGGAGTTTTGGGCGGGAACTGAAAGGAGACGTTGTGCTGTGCAGTTTTATTTTCTAAAGATGTGTATAATTACTCTAAAATGAACAATAGTTGCAGGATATTGATAGTTTTTGAGTAGAAATTATGTGTTTTTGTGAGAAATGTGAACTGTATAGTCAGATGAGATCTTTCGAGTTTTCACAAGAACTCCATTGAATGGCATCGGTTGTAGCCTGCAATACAACTGCGCTACTATACGAAGACCTATTAATTAACATGTTTCCGACTGAAAGACTTTGATTCTATGGTCATGAATAAATTAAAAATAAAATAAAATGCTATTTTTAGCAATGATGCAATATTATTGTTTTGTAGGGTAGCATTTTCGTATAAAAGGCGGAGTGGAATGTAGACAGTGTTCATTGCTTACTGTGCGGTGTGAATAATCACACCAAAGGCTGAACAATAAAGGGGAAACCCTGCCCAAATTGTTAATATTTGATATATTTGGTACTTTCTTACCCAAATTTCTGCAAGGCTGTTACAATATATTGTTACCTTTTTATCCGGGAGGTATATAGAAAGAATTAGACGGATTAGAGGTAACAAGTTTATTTCAGTTTAACAAAACTATACAAGGAACAAAGGTATTTAATAAACAGAACTTAACGTATAAGTATATATAAACTAAGGTGTACGCTTCGAAGGTTAAGGCTCATAATATATTGGTGGAGCTGCCAGAGGGCAAAGCAGAGACGGACGTTTGGGGGAATAAAAATGTGGGGTGTCAGGCAACAGGCTTGAAGGTTTCATTAAGAGATAGAGATATACTGAGAGGTATTCCGATGTTTTCAGATCAATTTACTTTCGGTGGTGTCAAAATCTAGGTGTTCCAATAAGTTTGATTTAGGGTTTTAGAAGTCGTAGAGTAAATGAACGAGCTTAGCTGGATTCCAAGCGCAGCAGGCGGGAATTACAGGAAGGCTGGGTGCGATACGTCCCGAGCCAACTATGTGGTGATGAGCAGCCTAAACGGCAGGCCGCAGATAAACAGCTCACTAGGTGGGTGAACTTCAGACCTGGAATACGCCGATGTGATGATGTTAATAGCGCGTACAGGCGGCGGTGATTAAGCGAGAGCAAGGAAGGTAGATGCTATGCCTTATGGCAATTACAGTTAAATTATGATAAAAGGGGTACGATTTACATTTATAATCTTTGTAGTGAAAATAACCAACATCGAGAGTACGTGCAAAAAGTTGATTAGACCGCGTGACATACACGCCGGGTCCTGCTGGAGAAAATACCGACGTGTCAGACCATGTTGAGTCGGACACGTGAACAATAGTTTGTTAGGAGAAAAAGAGCACTTACTGGCTTAATATATTCGACAGCAAGGCAGGCAAAAATGCAGGAGACAGGCGAGTAGTTTTACTCGGGCGGACGAACCGCGTGGCCAAGATCAGCTAACACCGTCCAGATCATGGTACTGAAATGACGTTTGACCTTCAGGTGTGGTAAGAAATAATTCGCCAAAGAATAAGAAAGATGTAAGGTTACTTACAAGAAAGGGTGCGTCGCTCCCTAGTAAGGTAAAATCGACGCGTGTATCACTGCGGACGACCGGCAGCAGAAAGAAGCTATCAAAATGGTTGCCGTTGCACTTAGGATAAGCACTTCACTATGATCGCTGGCCCAATCGCAAAGCGACGGCTTTATTTGTGCCAATCCCGTTTTGAGACACACTTCATAGAATTTAGAACGAATCAGGAAGCAATAATATTGTCGTGTCACGACATTGACATAACTCACGTTTCAGGTAGGCAGGCGAGGTAACCGATTCATACCGCCTTGTTAAGGTTGTATGCGATGAATGAACGATATTCCATAGTGAATAACTATCGTTTGAATGAAACAAATTAATAGGTTTAGAATGTGAGAAATGTTTTATTTCTAAAAGAAACGAGGTTGTTTGGAAAAATAAGTAATTTAACGGTGGGACGTTGTGTACGAATGGTAATATAATCGTAGTTTAAAATGGCGGGAATTTGAATGGGGATTTTAAGTGAGTAGCGTCGCAAACCGCTACGTCACAATATATTTTTATTTATTGCTCAAGCATAGCTGACAGGCTGACGACTCAACTGTGATGGGAAGTGGTTGCCGTCGCCTATGGAATTAATGCAATGCAATACCAAAGTTGTAGCCAATGTGCTGCCGGCCATAAAGAAGAAATTGGAACCTGGCCGCTGGTTCCGGAGCACAATTCAAAATTGTTATGGCAGCATAATCTAGACCAGGGGTGGTAGCCATCCAATCGGGTTAATGCCCTACCACCTGGCAAAATATCCTGTTATTATGGCACTCGCCTCCAACTTATAATAGCCGCCACTTGTATTTATAGTCATATATGTCTTACCTGTACGTGTAGTTCGACTGTAATTATCTGTAATGCCGCTTTATCTGAAGATAACGTAATATTTACTAATGTAAAACTATTAACACATGTTAGCATCTTGCAACCCCTTTTCCTGTATATCTTAATCAAGTTTGAAATAGATGAGTATTCATTTTACAACAAGAGGATTCATAAGTGTTGGAAAAAATCTTTTAGTAAAAGATTGTGTTAGTTGTTCGACATTTTTTATTGAAGTAAGTTTGAATTAAAATTATATTCTACACATCAGTCACATTTTGTCTATGACATTAAATAAGGTTTTACAACAATAAGTTATTCTAATAACATAGTAGTTGGTTGGGCGGGACTCGTTATCCTCGGATGAAGCGGTATTTCAGATAATTATAGTCGAATTTTACACATAGAAGTAAGTTCGTTTGACTGTCTTTTATCAGAAATACCGCTTTATCTTCGATAAAGTAATATTTACTAATGTAGATGTTTGAAGATAAGTTGTAAAATTAAATATGAAGTTAGAATAAAATGTTGTCTTTTACTTTAATTCTTATTTGTAATTTAATTATATATCAAGAGTGCGTGAGTGAGAGAATATAATAATATCTATATGCTTCATAACAAATGGGCGTACACTGTTTCTTAAAAAAGGTCCTATCGAGGTTCAGAATGCGGCTGCGCGGTTACTTGAACAGTTCGAATATTTAAGCCTTACTCAATATAATTTTCTTTGTAACTCTGCAGGTAACACTCTGGATCTTGCTTTCTGTAACTTGCCCATGACTTTAGTCTCTAGTTCTGCACCACTCCTGAAAGAGGACACCGCGCATCCGTCTTTTTATATGGAAATCCATGATTTACAGTCGAAGCCATTACAAGAGTCTTTCGTACCTAAACATAACTTTAATAAGGCTGATTATGAACAAATTAATAAATATATTTCTTCTTTGAATTGGGAGGCTATGTTCAGTACAGATAATATTGATCAGGCTCTCGAAATTTTGTATGATGTCATAGAACTCTGTAAAGATAAATATGTTCCCATATATCGAAAAGGCTTTAAACGTTCATATCCACCATGGTACTCTCTTGCACTAATTAAAATTATTAAAGAAAAAACTAAAGCCCATTCAAGATGGAAAAGGTTCGGTAATCACCTAGACTATGATGAATTTTCTCTATTGCGTGCAAGAGAACGCCGAATACAAAAACAATGTTTTAACAACTTCACTGTTAATTGTGAGAAAAATATAAAATCACACCCAAAAGCTTTTTGGAATTATGTCAAAGCTCTTCGTGGTGGATCTAGTTATCCTGGAATTATGAGCTTGGGTCAGAAAACATTTTCAGAAGGAAAAGATATATGTGATGGGTTTAATTCATTTTTCAAAAGTGTATTTGGCGACCCTAGTAGCTATCAACAGCGTATTCAGTCTGAACAGGTATCTGTGAATATTAGCATATTGTCTAGGATTCAAACTAATATCTCCACTGTAGAAGTATTCCTAAAGCAACTCGACAAAAATAAAGGGGCTGGCAGTGATGGCATTCCTCCGATATTTTGGAAATCTTGTTATAAATCTATAGCACCACCTTTATGTGCCATCTTTAATCGCTCTTTACGTGAAGGTGTATTTCCTAGTAAATGGAAATCTGCACATATCATACCAATTTATAAAAAGGGGTCTAAATCTCACATTGAAAATTATAGAGGTATTTCAATTCTAAATACAGTTGCCAAAGTGTTTGAACGCATCGTTTATAAAGAATTATATCCCATCATCTCTTTCTCTTTGCCCGATCGACAACATGGTTTTCTAAAGAAACGTTCAACAACCACTAACTTGGCATGTTTTACTGACTATGTATTAAAGAATATGGAGGGGGGTGGGCAAGTGGACGTAATATACACTGACTTTGAAAAGGCGTTTGACCGTGTAGATCATAATATTTTAATAGAGAAACTTAACAAATTGGGAATTCATGGCGACTTGTTGCGATGGGTGAAATCATATCTTTTCTGTCGATCTCAAGCAGTCGTACTTGGTGGATACAGATCAGACTTCATTAAAATTCCAACTGGAGTACCACAGGGCTCCCATTTAGGCCCCCTGTTATATAATGCATACATATACGATATTAATGATAGCTTGACAAATTCTGAATTCCTTATGTATGCTGACGACAAAAAAATATTCTTAAAAATTAATTCTGTAAGTGATTGTTTAAAGATACAGTATGATCTCGACTGCTTGAGCGCCTATTATGCAGAAAATAATATTAATCTTAACATACAAAAGTGTGAATGTATATCTTTTACTAGAAAACCTAAACCAATTTTTTATAATTATAATTTTAGTGGATCGCCTATAAAAAGAGTGAGGTATGTACGTGATCTAGGCGTTTATTTTGATGACAAAATGTCTATGTCTAATCATATAGATATCATTGTAACTAAAGCATTCAAAAATTTAGGATTCGTATTACGCATTTGCAAGTGCTTTACTGATATCTCAGTTATTAAATCTGTTTATTATTCTTTTGTCAGGAGTATTTTGGAATACGCAAGTCCCATATGGTCTCCACAATATATCATTTACAAAGAACGCTTAGAGAGAATACAAAGAATTTTTTGCAATCATATTAACTATCTTAGTCGTGTAAGTCCCAATTCCTATAAAGACAGCTGTAGTTCACATAAGCTTCTATCCTTGGATGAAAGACGTATAGTTTTAGATATGTTATTACTTTTTGATATAGTCCATAGCCGTGTTGACTGTCCTGAGCTCGTCTCGAAATTGGCATATAATGTACCTAGATACCGTACTCGTCACACATCTTTGCTGAATGTTCCTTGTAATTCTACCAACTACGCTCAAAATTCTTTGTTTTCTCGTATGGCCCGTACTTATAATACTAAATTTGGTAAAATCGATCTTTTTGCGTCCTCCAAATATAAATTTAAAAGTAACATTATTAATGCCTTGCTGAATTTTACATAACACAACCCGACTTTACTTTACTTTATTTGTTTAATTTCTACTTAACCTTTGTTTGTAAAATTATTACTAAAGTGGTAGTTTATAAGGAAAACCTGTTATTGGCCTTACTTTTTTATTGTAAACGGTTTTATATTATATTGATGTGTTCGCTGTTGGTTTTCTCAATAAATAAATAAATAAGTACAGACATAAAATTTAAAAACTTCGTTTAATAAAACCGACTTCAAAAACGAAAAAACTAAAATGTATATAATAAGTTATTTCTTAAGCTATTATTATTAATATATATTATCTAAAACACCTTAAAGTCGGTGCTTAGTGATTTTCAAAATATAGTAATTTTTATGTTTTACTTTGCACCGACTTCAAGATGTTTTAGATAATATATATTAATAATAATAGCTTAAGAAATAAGTCATTTTATACATTTTAGTTTTTTCGTTTTTAAAGTCGGTTTTTTTAAACGAATTTTTTAAATTTTATTTTTTATGTATGGGTGGACCTACGAATGGTGCCGCGCTTCTTAAAAAATATAGGTCCCAAGAACCGGGGACAAAAAAATGTTCGTAAAATGAAAACTACTGGGCCAAACTATGTCAAATTTTTAGGGGACCACATGGCAGCTATTCCGCGTCGAACAAAAAAAGAATCACTTAATTCGAATCATAAATCGTAGAGTAATCGGTGTACATATGGAACGGAGTGAAAATTATTTCCATGAAAAATGTTCATAAAATGAAAAGTACTGGGTCAAACTATGTAAAATTTTTAGGGGACCAATTGGAAGCTATTCCACGTCGAACAAAAAAAATCACGTAAATCGGATCATAAATCACGGAGTTATCGGCGAACATACAATCGCCAAAGCTGGCGGTTAACCAGGCATAAGACTAAAATCGCTTGGCAAACACTTTCGTTAACAACGCGAGAATACGCACACAAGTAAAACATTGGTTTGGGGGCGGAGTTTTATTGTTACTTGTTTTGGGTTTTACGCGTTTAAGACAATAGAAAGCAAGCCGCTTTTTTGAATACGCTGTTTTACAATACCTAAATAATATACTTTATGTATTTGATGTAAAAGTGAAGAGTAAAAGATTAAGCAAAATTTATCGTAGTAAAACATTTGACTTAGTATTAATAATTAACTATTATAACCTCTGTAATTTTTTAAAATTATTAGTTGCCCTTTTTTTCAAAAAATTAACGCTTAATTAGTTAACGCTTTCGGTTCGGAAACTCGGTTTTACTAATTGTGGGTTCGAATCCTAGATGAGAACCATTAACCACTTCAAGGTTTTTATGACTTAATGTGCATACTATTTCAACCATGCGCAATTAATTAAGCTAATTGTTGCTGACAGTAAAAACACATCACTATGAATCCTTTATATTGATATTTAGGAGTTTGAGACAATACCGTGTCAAACTTCTAAATCTGCTTATGAGAAACGTGGCGGGTATACCATCTGATCCCTCCTCAAAATAGAAAAGACACGAGAACAATATTGGAACTTTTATGGTTGTTATTATTATCTTTACAGTAAATTCAAATTTTGCTAATTTAAAATCGAATTATTATTAGTTGATATGTAGTCCTTAATATAATTAGCTTATATATAAATCAGATTAGTTCGAATAAGTCTGTTCATGTCCAAGACTTGACATTAGTCTGGATAAAATGTGTTTTAAATAATAAATAATGTAGTAGTGAGATAAAGTTGAACTATTATATGTAAAATGATGTGTATTTTCATGTAAGATATAGGAACTTTTTAGAATTGTTTTTAACTGGGCCTTTGTCTTTCTTAGTAAGTTTCTAATATTCGTCGTCCATGAAATAAACTTTTGTTCTTTATTTCTTTTAACTGTTATATCTTTATTTAGTTATAGTTCTCATAAGGGGATGGTTGTGATGTAAAAAAATATATTACAAATGAAAAGCCTATTGAAACAGGTTTTAAAATTAAATAAAGATTTTGTTATTACATTTTAGGAAGTTATTAAAGATTACTTGTCCCGTTATAACATTCTCCCGTCTTGCGGCACTAAGTCTGAATAACTTTTGAATGATATTTCTGGTTTTCCAATACTTTAAGAAAATTCCATAAAAAATGCTATTTACAGATGTGAACATTTGAATTTTATTGTATAATAATGTTAAGTAAAATTGGCTACGACTAATTCTGAAAACAAGTCGGAATTCAATTGATACCTGTAATCTATTAAATTAAACTTGATGAGACAAAAAGAATTAATAAAGGATTACAATTCGGTGCACAGAAAATGTAGGTGGCGGCGTCATTATGACCACCTGACAATAAAATACCTGGCAATAACAAAATAAAGCCATAAATTGTTTTATTACTTTCAATATTTTCGCTTGAACGTTTGAATTATATTTCTTGTTTTTTATTTCTAAAACAAAATTCCATAATAAAATGCTGTTTACAGATGTGGACATTTGAATTTTATTGTATAACAATGTTAAGTAAAATTGTCTATGACTAATTCCGATAACTAGTCGGCATTCAACTGTTACCTCTAATCTACTAAACGAAACTTTACGAGACAAAATAATTAATAAAGGATTCTAATGCACAATACATGGCGGCGGCGTCTTTATGACCCCCTAACTAGTAATAACAAAATAGAGCCATAAATGATTGTATTAATTTCAATATTTTCACTTGAAATTTAATTTTTTATGAGTGTAAGATAAGTTACTAATTATTTTACAAGCACAGTTGCTATGTTATTTGTGTTAGATTTGAGTATTTTTAAAAATTTAAGACTACGTAAATCGATATTGTAGCTATTTAAATAAAATCAAGTTATCATGATTATAGCAAAAGTATTATATTTTTGTAGACATTGTAACTGTCAATAGGGATTAAATGTTAATATCTTGAAACGTATACCAGTGAGTTAAACAGAATCAGTGACAAGAGTAATACTATCTACTATTTTTACTAGTGTTATTGCAGTTGTATAATGAAACTGACTCTGCCACAAATGTATTGAGATCAAATAATGTGTGTGTAATCATAACCAGCAATTCAATAATTCATTAACTCTAAGTAAAAAAGAAAAATATATAAATACAGATGTCTTAGCATAGTAGTTAGTGCACTCGAGTCTCAAAATCAAAGAGCTCATGTTCAAATCTTGATTAGGAAAACCATTGCCCCTTTTAGACAGTTTTCTGACCAAATGTGCATATTGTTACTATTGCCACGTGTTAACGGTCACAGTAAAAATCGTAATAAAACTTTAGACATCAATAGCCTTGTGTCAAACCCGCCAATAACATTGGACAAGCGTGTCAGGTATACTGTTAGTTTCCCTATAAATGTTTCTAGACTGTTTAAGACTATTTAAGAAGAATATTAAGATGATAAATGGTTTATTTGTCAATTATGTTTAATGAAAAGAAATAGTGGACTTATTTTACTTTGATAAACCAGGAAGTTACACTGACTACTGACTTAATAAAATGTTATGGATAGTCATGAACATATGTAATAAATATTAAATATTTTAAATACACGTAGTGATCTATGGAGAGTAGGGTTTCGTATTTTAGATAAAAAACATTAAATTTCCAAAAACCAAATATGTATAATTTCTGAATATTATAAAAAAAATCATGCTAAGTAATAAAACAAATTTTGTTGTAACAATAAAGTTTTAATTCTTTTTAATATTTTGTTAATGCTCCCCCTGCGTTTATAATTTCATCACATCTATTGCGCATAGACGCGACGAGTTGCGCACATAGATTAGAGCCCCGTAATGAGTCCCAAACTTGATCGCAATGGGTGACGAGTGCAGCTTTGGTCCTTTCGTTTCTGAAGTCCCATCTTTGGACCATTATTGCCCATAAATTTTCAATAGGGTTTAAATCTGGAGAACGAGAAGGCCATGGGACAGTCCTAATTTCCGGATGCTGCGCAAGCCAATTTTGGACCACGCGCGCGCGGTGTATTGGACAATTATCTTGAAAAAAATAAAATTGCGGTAAATCATCCCGGGGATACACCGCGCGCACTGTCAGTAACATGGCTTCTTGTAGCAACTCCGCGTGTGACTGTCCATTGGCCCTCCCGTCTATATAAACTAATTCTCCTGGTCCATCTGCGCTCATCCAAGCCCACATATTTACTATTATTCTTCCCGATTCATTGTTGGGATTCACATTTCTAGGCTCAAATCTAGAGTTATTAGCACGCCATAAATTCCGACGACCGTTTTCACTCGATTTAAATGATTTTTCGTCGGAAAATACGGCGTGTGAAAAGTCAAAATCGCGGAATTCCCGGGCAAAACGCACTCTGGCTTCTTTATGTTGCACATTTAATATGATCTTTTTAGCCGGTCGCCTATGATGCACTCCAGCACGATGTAATGTATTTCTAATAGATTGTGTAGTGCAGTCATATAATTCTGCAAATATGGATGTCCTCGCAAAAGGGTCTTGTTGGTATACATTTAATATATGCGCGACACGGTCATTCGTGAGTATGCGTGGAGGTCGTGCTCGTGGTCGGTCGCTAATAGAGCCTTCATCAGCATCCCATCGAATCCATAAACGGGCCGTATTTCTCTGCAAATATAAAAGAAATTTAATTTAAAATTGATACCTAATCAAAATATATAGTATATAATAAAATATCGGAAATAATAAAAGACATTTGATTTTATTTAGTAATATACTTTAATATCCTTCACAAATAATCTAAATAATAAATAACATTAACTGCTGAGCGACCGGGAAATCATAATCGTAAATATCATAAGTTCAGAAAAATATTTTTTTATTGATTATTTCCAATTTACTTAGTTTTCAATGAGTTCGTGTATTATTACAGTCCTGATGTTTTATAATAGCCATATTATTAATATATCATTTTATCTACATTTAAATTACATTAATTAATTGAATTTATATCATATGCAAGCTATGGTATTTTGGCTGTTAACAGTTTTAAATGTCAGCTCTTCTTTTAAATGACTTGAGTTCGAATCCTGTCCAGGAAACATCACTTAGACAGATTTCTGACTTAATGTGTGTGTTACAATTATCATGGTCTAATATTAAAGAAAAACATAGTAATAAAACTTGCGCAATAAGATAAAAGATGTTTCCAACGAGCCAATTTCCAAAAAAATTCACAGACGGCTTGTCTGAATGTAAAAGCTCCATAGGAAAATAATTTTCTAATATAATTATAAATGGTATAATATAAAAGGGAATATTTTTGTATAAACAAATAGTATTAAAGATTATAAAAAAGCAGCTCTTCTAACTTCCTACTTATTTACGGATACAAATATATTAATTTATTTAAAAAAAAACTATTATTCATTATAGTAGTATTCACTACTGAATTAAATATAATGAAACTCACCGTAACATTCAGTTCCCGTGAAATTTGTGAAATGTTAAGTCCTTGACTATGTAGAACCAAAATATGGTTCCGTTCATCTCTTGATAAATTCCGGTTCATGTTTAAGTCCAATAATACACAGCACAGGTCAACTAAAGATATATCAAACAATTATCCAGAAAACAGGCACAGGTCAACAAGAAGGCAATAAAATCGAAGTCCGTAAACAAAGAGAGTCGTGAGCAGAGTAGAAAATAATAAAAGCGCGTCGTCAATTGGCCAAGTGCAAATTACAACTAAACAGAGGCCATTGTTCCATATAATTTTAAAATTTTCGAAACGTCCTGATTGATGTATTTGAAATTTGAGAGTGTGTGCGTGAGTATTGATACGTTATGAGCCGTTCAAAGCAAAATGTTAGAGAACTGATCATGCTCTAAGTTTGTTGACTGTACATAAAAAAAAGCAAACAAACAACAAAAAAATTGTATTTTTGCTTATACGTATATATGTTATGAAGCCCTCGTTATATATCTATATATGTAATACATAAAATTCTTGTGTCACAATGGTTGTAACAAAACTCCTCCGAAATGGCTTGACCGATTCTTATGAACTTTTGTGTGTATATTTGATAGGTCTGAGAATAGGATGTAAACTATTATTCATACCCTTAAGTAACAAGGGTGGTCAAACCTAACTTTTTTTTTGGACAACTTTTTTTATTTTATTCTTTTATGATTTGGCATTAAAAAATACATACAACCCTAAATTTTCACCATTCTACCACCAATCCCTATTTTTTAATAGCGATAATAGTAGTTTAATAATTTTCTACTCTCGGCGGTCGATAATTGATCAGTTATTCCCGCCAGACGTCTACCGGTGTTACCTACTTCTCACCCCGTAAACAGCACAGAGTAGGGATGAGAACCAACCCGGTCTGCTGTCTTTCTCACACAATAAGCTTTCTCTTACACACTAAGGTTTAGGGCCTAAACCGTTTTAGGCCATTATTATTGATTGGAGGTCGACCGTAGCAGTACTTATCATTTTACTTTCTTAATGCAACTCTCATAATAGTCTCATAGTAAATGTATCATCAATTTGCAATGCTTTAATTATTTATTCCCATTTTGCTCAAGATAGTTCTCACGTTTAGTCAGGGTTGGATTTCGTACTATAATTATAGTATTTGTACTACAATTTCATGCTTCGTTTACTATCCATGTCTAACGATAGTACGAAAAAATACTATAATTTCAATACCTTGCCTATATGACTAATATAAGTAGTATTTAAATATGATTCGGTGCTAATCTATATATATATTTATATGTATTTATATGTATTAAATTTATAAATTAGTGTAAGTATGTATATTTAAATTGTACAGTCCGATCATTTTTCTGCTCCACCTACATCGCCAGATTAGTTAAGAATTTCTTTTAAGCTGGGTTGCCTGGAAGAGATCGCTTTTAGCGATAAGGCCGCCTGTTGTTTAGCCAAGAAGTATTGTAATTATGCATTTTGTTTTGTATTTGTTTGTTTTGGTGAGCAATAAAGTGTTATCTATCTATCTATCTATCTATTTACGGGGAGTTCCCGTGAATTATACTTTTTCTTCTGACATTCTGACTGTTCGAACAGTAAGTTTGCATATTGCTCTCTATGAAGTAGGTAATAAAGTTCATAGGCGTCTAATAGTACGTCTAATTATTATTTTTATGGTACGGCTGTAATCTCACTTCGCATTCAATATTCAAACTGATAATAATCATGTACTAATTTTATTCCTACTGAGGATAATATGTTAATAAGATTAAATTCAAGGTTTCTGAGGATGAAACTAATAATGAAGAACTGATAAACTTGGAAGAGGACTAAATTTTATGTAAACTTCTGTGATTTAATGTTAAGGTATTTTTATTTCAAAATAATAAAGTGTACTATAATTTTATACAAATACTATCTTTTTAGATTTTTTATCGTTTTCAGTTTACCCAAATCCAACACTGCGTTCAGTTAATTAAGTGATCTAATATAAATCAATAGTTTTCAACACATTGTATGTTTGTCCAATATGCGTGTCTGTTTATTTGAGTGTGCGGGTAATGATTTTCAATATACCATCACTTGAACTGTTAAAATAATTATAATTACATACAAGATCAAGAAGAAGATTATGGAACTATAATCTATAGTCTTTTAAACTGATGGTTACTAAATATCTTTGGTTCTCGCAAGTCTAAACATGTAGCTGATTCTATATATACAGGGTGTTTGGCGCATGGACCGACAAAAATTTTTGGGGGATTGGGTGGATCAAGAGCTATCTTTAACCCATAGATACCTATGTCCCAAGTGTCACTGTAATCGAGATACGATTTTTTTTGTTTGTTTTCGAAAATTACCTGGTTCATCGTCTTTAAAACGACATATTTTTCTAGTTTGTTGTTGTAATTGAACCAAATAACTTCCATCGTAGTCTTTAATGTATGATTATTCTAAATTAAACATTAATTCTTAGCATTAGACAACAAAACGTTCTTGACGAGCTTTCAAACTCTTAAAAATGAATTAATCTATGAAAAAGGTCAAATTCAAAATTAATTATAAAAAAAACTAAAAGGTATTAAGAATTTCATTTGATTGAAACAAAATCTGTACTTAATATCCTTTCCAACGATATACCACATGGCCTTGAAATTATTCCTTATGTGACCAAATTATCAAAATCAAAGTAGGGACGAACACGCACTCTAACACCAAACCCGTTTTTTAGAACAATAGTACGCAGGTAAACACTGTCTCTTTCTTGCACATGAAAATATCCCTTGTCTTTGTCTGTCATTGGATCGTAATTTGTGTCGTGGTCTTTGTTTAGTATTAGTTGAGATTTTACTATCATTGCTATCGGTATTGTCGCGATTCACATCTGCATTGTTGGAGTATTTTTGTGTTTAACTTTGTTTTTGTTACGTTCTGTTTTTGTTAAGTTTTCTTTGGTTGAACTATTCTGTTAAACTGTTGGTGTGTTTGTCTTCACTGTTCTCGTTACAATGTCTAACTACAGTAACGAAGAGTATGCTGATATGTTGTTGGCGTATGGCAGCGCCAATTGTAACGCTCGTGAAGCGCGTAGAATTTACCAGGAGCGATATCCTAATCGGCGTGTACCACACCACGAGACGTTTTCTACGACCTATCGGCGTCTGAGGGAGACTGGAAGCATAAATATTCTAGAGCCTCGAGTCAATGTGAGGCAACATAATGTTGCAGTGGATGAGAGTATTTTACAAGCTTTTGATGAGAATCCAACGACAAGTATTCGAGCTGTAGCTAAAAGACTTAACTTGTCGGTTTGGAAAGTCTGGTCAGTTCTTCGGCAAGATGGAAGGCATGCATTCCACTACACTCCTGTTCAAGGTATGTTTTTTAAACAATTCAAAACTCATTGCATGTGCTTTTACAACTTAATTTCAAGTACAACAATTTAACAAGTAAATTCTTACTCTAATAGTTAAAACAAATGTGTTTGTTTTTGTTCAAAAAAATAATTTATTCATTGTGGCCTTTGGGTCAGCTCACAGATGAAATAAATCGCGTCCGTACAATTCTCACGGATTTAATCGATTGTTCTAGGTCTCATAGACGATGATCATAGGAGGCGGCTGGAATTTTGCAGGTTTATGATGCATACAGACGTAGAAGATACAATTTTTTTTAAAAGAATTTTGTGGACCGATGAATCCAATTTCAATCATGAGGGGATTGTGAATCTCCACAACCTCCATCATTGGGGGATAAAAGGACAAAATCCCCGCAATAAAAGGCAAAGTTCATTTCAAAGTAAGTTTAGTGTGAACGTTTGGGCTGGGGTTATTGGAAGACACCTGATCGGTCCACATTTCTTACCGGAGCGCCTAACCGGAGAAAGTTATTTTTCTTTTTTAATGAATGACTTACCTGAATTGGTATTACCAATAGTAGAAGAAGAAGATTTTATTTTCCAAAATGATGGTTGCCCAGCACATTACCAACGAGACGTTCGAGAACATTTGGACAATTGTTTTCCCAATTCGTGGATCGGAAGAGGCGGTCCGATTCCTTGGCCTGCACGGTCACCAGACCTAACACCTCTGGATTTTTATGTTTGGGGGCGCGCAAAAGAAATTGTTTATGCGACAGAAGTACGGACAAGGGAAATTTTAATAGAAAAAATAAATAGCGCCTTTAGCATAATGAAAGAAGAAATGCGATTAAAAACGACGACTGTGGAAATAAGAAAAAGATGTCGTGCATGCATTCACAATGGAGGCCGTCATTTTGAACCCAATCTGTGAATAAAATTTAATTAAAACGTCGTAAAATACAAACAAGGTGTTTTCTTTATTCTGACACTGGTTGAGTAATACCTTGTTTTGTGATCACATGAATAATTTCAAGGCCATGTGGTATATCGTTGGAAAGGATATTAAGTACAGATTTTGTTTCAATCAAATGAAATTCTTAATACCTTTTAGTTTTTTTTATAATTAATTTTGAATTTGACCTTTTTCATAGATTAATTCATTTTTAAGAGTTTGAAAGCTCGTCAAGAACGTTTTGTTGTCTAATGCTAAGAATTGATGTTTAATTTAGAATAATCATACATTAAAGACTGCGATAGAAGTTATTTGGTTCAATTACAACAACAAACTAGAAAAATATGTCGTTTTAAAGACGATGAACCAGGTAATTTTCAAAAACAAACAAAAAAAATCGTATCTCGATTACAGTGACACTTGGGACGTAGGTATCTATGGGTTAAAGATAGCTCTTGATCCACCCAATCCCCCAAAAAATTTTGTCGGTCCATGCGCCAAACACCCTGTATAGTATATTATCTATCTTATTTTTGTATAGTATATAAAGTATATTATTGAAGTTATACTTTTTTTGGCGCGTTAGGGGAAAATGATGAGAGTAAATTTTTACGATGCGCGCGCACACCGTCACGAAAAACCGACACCCTGAAGTTAGCTATAGTCAACATTTTAGTTTTTGTATTGTTAGTGTCGTTTTTTCTACAAACGTAGAATAAGGCGAAAGATAAAAAATTTGAAAAGATTTTTATCTTGTTACGCCAAAGAAGTATAACTTCTAACGCGTGTACATAAGTACACACACAATTTTTATTATTTAGTTATATACTTTTTACTTATTCTGGGAATGTCTCTTATTATTTATTGTCTTCACCGCCACTGTTAGACATTTTCCTTAGTGTAGGGGTTTGCCTTGAAGTAAGGCCGCCTTTTGTTCAATATTTACTGTACTTAGTTTTAAGTTGAGGGCAGTTGAGCTTCGACTACGATACGAGCGTGAGGTGTTTACATTCGGGAATCTACTAGTGACGGACTTTGCGCGTTTTATTGAATTATGACCTTCTGCATTGCGTTTGGATTTGTTGTGTTTGGTTAGATTTGTACCTGTGATATACGTGTTTGTATAGTTCTAATAAACTCTATAATAGTTCCAACGGCATTTTAATTCGAGTCTCGCAACTCGTATCAATATGTTAATTAAACTGTTCTTGTGTAAATATATCATATCAAGTTAACCTCTAGTAACACGTCTCTGACGGAAGTAAGCAAACAACAAGCCTGTGCACAATGTGCTGGAATTCCCTTTTTGGGCACACATGTGGGAAGTGAAAACAACTTTCACAAAGATCTATGACGTCATTTGCTCCTATAAGTGGTGACGGTGACGTAATTCTATTATTACTTTGTTACTCCGTTGTAGTCCTCGCTCGTATAGTACAATAACATACATGATAACTTAGTTTTATTTCTTTTGTATTCTTCTATTTTGCTCTTCAACATTTGTTGTATGTTAAGGTGCATTCTAAAACGAACTTTTATATACCTGCCTACGCAAACTGACGATTAAGATCTTAATCGAATATAAATCTATTCCAATATAAATTATTTGTTGTACGAGAGGTCATAAGTGACGTTTCGATTTTATTTTTTTATGTTTAAGCTTTTATTTCGATCTGAGTTCAATTCCAGAATAGAGACTTTTGTGAGTGTTTTCTAGATTTACACTAAAATAAATAAAATGAGGTTGTAACTTAAAAAATAAACACCAAAAATGTGGCGAATAATTATGTATGTAATATATATCGAGGGCTTCATAACAAATAAGAACAGACAAAAGTGCAGTTTTAAACCAGGGACAAAATTGTGCATAAAACAAAACTAATCGATTGTAAAGTCTGAAATTTGGAATACACTTCTTTTTAGGTATACTGGTAAGACTCTAAATTGTAACATGTATAGTTTTTAGTAAAGAACTAAAAATGGCACTTTTGCGTATTCGGCTATATTATGAAGCTCTCCATATGTCAAACCTAATAATATATTATTTTTATTTCTAATAAATATTTTTAGATAACATTTGTGAAACACGAAATGCATTTGAGACAAGTCGTATTCTTACAGCAAAAAATATTTAATAAATATATAATCACATTTTTTTTTTTTTAAATATACTTAACTATTTCATTAAGACGTAGCACGTTACTGGTTTAAGGTATTTCAATTCAGTTTATAATCGTAATAGTTATCCAAATGTTAATTTAAAATCAATAAAAAAATAGAATGTAATTAAATGTAAGGAGTTGTTCATCAGGTACGTTTTTATACAGAAAGATCAAGTGTGGGTTACTCGCGAAAATGTTAGTGCGTAAATGACTCCTTGTTTGGTAAAAATAAAACGTTTGTTGTGAAATACTCGTTTGTTTTTGTTTCTTTGTGATTAAATGAAAGTGCTTTTTCTTCATTACGCTTTCTTATTAGAATACATTTGATTTACGAAGGGATGTAGTTTTTACTGAATCAATGGGACGTTACTTTTGAGCATGAGTTTTTGGCGGGATTATTAAGAGTGATGAAAACAGCAAGAGTTGTGCAGTTTTATTATTTTAGAAAATGGCCAAGTTTGTGTTGTGATGTACAGTAAAGGATTTTGTAGAAGTTTTATGACATTATTAAGTATTTCGCTATTTAGCTACAAAACATAACAAAGACATTTAGATTATATAAAAAAAATCGTTTTGTTCAAACAAATTGTCAGTTCATTCTCATTTATCAGAAGATGGACGGATAGATAAACATAATACAATTTTTATAACTGCAAACTAATCATTTCCCACTTAGTGTAACTTAAAGAAGAAAATCGTTTAAATATAATTATAATTTCTTAAGTACTGGTCTAACGACACCTAAACGCTTATTATTATCCTTATTAATATTATAAATGTGAAATTAACTCTGTCTGTAGGTAATATGTAAATTTGCTACTGAGGGTGGACAAGGAATACTTTTCATTCCGGATAGTGCGATTTATGTAAAGGTTGTCCCAGAAATTAGGGTAGGTTTTGTTTTATTGCGATTTGTCATTTTCATCATTTTGGTCATTTGGGGCTATTTGGACATTTTAGAAATTTTGTTTTATTTTGTCCTTAGGACATTTTGGTTTTTTGGGCACTGGACATTTTGGCCATTTTTTGAACATTTTGGTCATTTACGTAGTTTACAGACAGAAAGACGGCAATAGCTAAATAAAACTAAAACGTGTTGAAAACTAAGGGATGAAAGTTTGTATGGGAGACCATACATTACTCAAGTTTATAGATATAATAAAAACGGCATCTATAAAAAAATGCAATAGTAACTTGATCTGTCTGTTAAGTTTTCACGGAAAATCTGCTAGGGCTACAGGATGGTTTTGCTGTAATTTTGTTTAAATCTAATTTTAATACGAAAATATACATATATACTTTTTGTCCCGGGAGATGGGATAGTTTACGATAAAAAATGAAGCAAATCTTTCGGGTACAAGTACATAGAAAGTTAATACAATGTAACCTGTATTAATGCGTGCTCTTTAAACCAAACGTACGCATTAGAAATTGACCCGCGGTCTGGCCGCGGGGTAAACCCTGGTACTAAAAGATAATCTTTATGTTATGCATGTATGACACCACCTCCAATTTTTATATTTTTTCGTCTTGCACTAACTATTATCCCCGCAAATTGGTAGTGCGCCTGGCCACCATTTTGGTGACGTAACCGTAGCCGAACACTCAGTACCGTAAGCATCACTGGCCGACGAGTACGTGTACATATCGAGTTCCTGATAACGTCACGTGAATGCTAATTTGACAAGGTTCCAGCGCATTAGCATATTTGGGGGGATAATACACCACTATGCAGGGGGTAATTTTAAATTACACACGATACTACAATTTGTATAAGTATTATATTTGGTACTAGGTGACCCGGCGAACTTCGTACCGCCATATTTTCTGAATTCCTAAAAGACTTTGTTTCATGACACAAAAACAAAATCACCATAATCGGTCCTGGTGATTAGGAGGATTCTAGAACCCGATCTCAGCGCCACCTACCGGTTCTAATTGCGAATCTAAATCATCCGGGAACCCACTCAAACACACAAAAACAAAATCACCAAAATCGCTCCCGGAGATTAGGATGATTCTAGAACCCGATCTCAGCGCCATCTACCGGTTCCAATTATGGATTTAAACCATCCCGGGACCCACTCAAACACACACACAATATTTCATCAAAATCGGTAAAGTCGTTCTCAAGTTATGCGCTTACCAACACATTTTGCGATTCGTTTTTAAACGACATCAAAAAAAACGAGGAGGTTCTCAATTCGTCGGGATCTTTTTTTTTGTTTTTTTTATGTATGTTCTCCGATTACTCCGAGATTTATGATCCGATTTACGTGATTATTTTTTTGATCGACGCAGAATAGTTGCCATTTAGTCCCCTAAAAATTTGATATAGTTGGGCCTAGTAGTTTTCATTTTATGAATTTTTTTAAGAAAAAATTTCCATTCCGATCCATATGTACACCGATTACGCTAAGATTTATGATCCGATTTACGTGATTATTGCTTAGTTTGATGCGGAATAGTTGCCATTTGGTCCCCTACAAATTTAACATAATTTGGCCCAGTAGTTTACATTTTACGAACATTTTTATGTTCCCGTTTCTTGGGACCTATATTTTTTAAGAAGCGCGGCACCTTTCGTAGGTCTACCCATACATAGCTAGGCACTAAAAAGTAATAAATAAAATAAAACAACTTCGTTTAAAAAAACCGACTTCAAAAACTAAAAAACTAAAAAGTATAAAATAACTTATTTCTAAAGCTATGTATTATTATTAATATAAATTATCTAAAACATCTCGAAGTCGGTGCAAAGTAAAACATAAAAATGACTATATTTTGAAAATTACTAAGCACCGACTTTAAGATGTTTTAGATAATGTATATTAATAATAATACATAGCTTTAGAAATAAGTTATTTTATACTTTTTAGTTTTTGAAGTCGGTTTTTTTAAACGAAGTTTTTTTATTATATATAAGATGACCCGGCGAACTTCGTACATATTTTTGCCATATTTTCTGAATTCCTAAAAGACTTTGTTTCATGACACAAAAACAAAATCACCATAATCGGTCCAGGTGATTAGGAGGATTCTAGAACCCGATCTCAACGCCACCTACCGGTTCTAATTGCGAATCTAAATCATCCGGGAACCCACTCAAACACACACACAATATTTCATCAAAATCGGTAAAGTCGTTCTCAAGTTATGCGCTTACTAACACATTTTGCGATTCGTTTTTATATATAAGATTAGCTTCTGCCCGTGACTTCGTACGCGTAGAAAGGAAGTTAAAAAACACCCGCTTAGCGTGATGGTATATATATATATATATATATATATATATATATATATATATAGCCTGTAACCTTCATCAAGAAATGGGCTATCTAACACTGATTTTTTTTTCAAATCAGACCAGTAGTTCCTGAGATTGGCGCGTTCAAGCAAACAAACAAAGATACAAACTTATCTGCTTTATATATTATATATATAAGATAAAACTCTCTCACTGACACCACACCCTGTCAAATTATCCGCTTCTATTATATTACGTTGCAGAGAAATTACTTTTAGTCTGTTATAAGCTGTTTAAGTAATTAAAGTTTTTAAGCTTGTAAGTACTTGCCTTACGTGGATGTTATATACACTACATGCTTTTTTATATTCTTTATTGTTTATAAGTTATTAGTTTAGTGCAACTTAAAGTTCATTTATGGTTCATTATATGTACATTTTTGTTAATATACTTCTGTATAAAGTTAAATTATTATTTTTGTTTGGGTCATTGTTTTCGTCAGCCCTTGTCGCAGCATAATGCCGAGTTCCAGCCTCATTGGCGTGAATGTTATGTATACTTATGTTTTTTGTGTGTTTGGTTAACTATTATATTTTTGATTTATATGTACAACTTCTTATTACGCGTATTCTGTTTTCTGTGTGTACATACATTTACGACAGTAAATCTTTTCTTTCTTTCTTTTTAACTATCCCACGGGAACTCGGGATCAAAAATCCTATATGTTGACCAGGGATATAAGCTATCACCATACAAAATTTCATATAAATCGGTCCAGTCGTTTCTGAGATTAGCCGGTACAAACATACAGACAAACAGAGAAACAAAAAATTCTAAAAAAATCTAAATTAGTTCTATTTCACTTCTTACATCCCTCTGACTCGGTTTTTAGCATTTTTTTAATTGTACAGAAATTCGACCTCTACAATTTTATTACAAGTATAGATAGATAGATAGATAGTTAGATAAGTTTGTTTCAGTTCTTGGTAAATATAAGACGGTTATGTGAGTACGTCAATTACCGTCAGATATTCATAATAGGCAATCCATATTCATACGTCATCCCGGACTGCCCTAGTAACAAATTGCTTTGTAATTCCAACTTGACCCCGTCTGCTGACTCATTTATGAAATATTATTTTACTGATAGTTTGTCTTAATTTTGTCTCTACAGGAAATGAGAAATAATACAATTTCCTGAGGCCGGGCGGCTTGTCGTAAGAGGCGACAAAACAACACACAGCCAGGTGGTAGAGGGCATTTGCTCGGCTACCACCCTTGGCCTGAAGTATGTCGCTATAACAACCTTGAGTTGTGTTCCGGCCAGTTGTGTGTGACCAGGTTCCAGTCTCCCTTAAGAGAGCAGCAGCGCATTTGTAGCACCTTTGGTGTTGCAAATGTCCATAGGCGATGGTAACTGCTTTCCATCAAGTGGGCCGTCTGCCGTCTGCTAAACTCCTGCATAAAAATATTAAAATATTAACAGTTCTTATATATTGAATAAATTGACAGGGTACGAAAAATGGGTAGGGTGCTACTACGGTATAGTCTTCTTTCAATAGTATTCGTCCCTTTCTGGACAGAATTCGATCCCACGTCGTATGAACTCGAAACATTGCAACTTCGAATAAAACCATTTTGATTTTAGAAATAACATTATCCAAATAAATAAATTATTTACAGATTTATCTAAATAGCCTCACTGAATTAATGCACTTAATTTGTACCATCTATTGTACCATTTGAATATTTGATTACTAGTGCAATAAAGTTTATGGTTGCATTAAAACTAATTGCATCACTACTTTTTATTGCCACTTACTATGACTTAATCCCGAATGAGTTGACTTCGTTTTGAATACGTGTAAAGCGGTATACAGTAGGAAATAAATATTTTTTAACCGAATATAAAAAATGAGGAGGTACGACTCCTCTCGTAGCGTGTCAAAATGCTAGAGAAAACTAATATGTGACGCCATCTGGTTAAATATGGTTTAGGATACAAATATAAAAGATTTTTGTTGATACCAACATTACGCCCACATTTCGACTTAAAGTTAAGACTTAAATTATTATTTGGTTACACTTTGAATTTGTGGACCAGTCTCACCGTCAGTGTCCATGTTTCGGCACCGTATGTCATAATGGACAGGACGCGCTGCTTGAAGGCTTACGTCTTTAAGCGTCGCGGAATGTTCGACGAGAAGACTTGTCGAAGCTTACCGAATACCGCCCAGTCCAACTAGATCCTCCTACTGGCCTGGCTTGGCTGGCCTCTCCTCGAGGTTGTATCGGCCTACCTATATTTTTCAAGGTAGACATTAGGGTAAGGCGAAAAAAAAGGAATTTTGTTGTAAATTAAAAATATTATGAGCGACCTTTTAAAATGCAAATTTTGAACTGAATCTTTCAGAAACTTATTATTTTTTGGTATATAAAATTAAACCGTATCGAAAAAAATGAATAAAAAATTATAAATTTTGGCGATTTTTGAAATCTTAAAAAATTTGGAGCGATCTCTTAATTTTTTTTGAGTTGTCCTTTGAAGGGAGTTCTTAAAATATCAAAAACTAATATTTTTCACTCGAGACTCAAAAAAGAAATAGTCGGTTTTTTGGCGCCACCCTAGTAGACATATATTTTATATATGTTACAGCCAAAGTAATAAATCCGGATATTATATATATTATCTAGCCATTATTTATAATATCTACTCAACTTAGATAAAGTGATAATTGACACAGAATTAATCACATTAACTAGCAATTTTATATAATATCTTCGAAGCCTTAGATAATGTAATAAAACAAGTATGTATAGGTAAAGATTATAAAATTATGGGTGGGATACACGGCACATTTATTTATTATGCACAAATCCGAACTTTTTTAATATAGGTTAGAAGGCTAAGGCGGGTGTGAAGCGAAGCGGAGCACCCGCCTTAGCCTTAGTGGTTATTTTTTTTATAACCCCCCTAAATTAATTTTATATCTCAAGTAATAAATAAATGTGCCGTATATCTATACCGCACCCAGAATTATATTTCAATTTGCCTAAGAATTAAAATAACATTGTCATAGATAATAATTCTATGTTAATTAACATTGTTATAAAGTTATTTAACTTTAATTTATAAAGTAAATTTAAAGCTCACTAGCCATAAAACAAAATTTAAAAAAACCACAGAGATCAATACAAGTATTTGGTATCACTCTTTAAATACTACAATAATAAAATATTTAATTTAATACTTTGGCTAACTTTGACCCGCTATTATGAATAATATCCGGATAAAGTGATTAATTTATCACATTGTCTAGTCAATTTTGCTATTATATATAATGACCAGTCATTATGTATAATAGCTATTTAATCACTATGACTGTAACATATATATATAGAGATAAGCAATTGTTTACTATTTGTCATTATTAGTAGGTACACTGCTTTTATGATATGTGTCACATTGTGTTAAATAATTGTGACCTAAACCATAAATCAAACAGAGCCTCCTAAGACATAATCTTAAGTTTCACGAGACGGGCCGTAATTTCAATTAACCTAAATGGGTATTGTTATTCAAATCTCTGTGAAAATTATTATGACAATGTAGGTTATTTATAATCCTTATGAATCAAATATGAAAGTATGTTTTTTCTTTTTCTCGTTTCAGCAAAAGTTCCAAGAAAAACAATAAAAAGCTGATATCAGATGGATCAATCAGTTGAATCAAATCAAAAGTTCCAACAAAATAAATAGTTGGAGGAAGAGGAGGGAAAAAACCTTTCTAAAGTGTTTCGATTTTGTTAAAATTGTAAAATACTGAAGCCTAATAGAGATTTATTATTAAATTGAAACTTCTTTAGAATCGTTGCGATTTGAAACTAGATGAAACGAAAAAAAGCGACATTAAAAGATATGTTTAATAAGTTAAACACTGCGCTCATAAAGATATAGTTGGAAATATTTTGAAGTTCATAAAAAAATATTTTTTAGCTCTAAGGCGTCATGTATATAGATTGCCTGAAGCAGGCAATCAAAAACGGAGAATATGGAAAGTGGTTACTATCGCCTATGGACGTTTGCAAGTTGGCAACATCAAGGTCGTTGTCAACGCGTTACCGGCCTTTGCAACAATCTTTTTAGACGACCCTATGTCGTAGCGCAGAGGGAAAACCTCAGCGGAAAGTTACCTCCAAATCATTGTGTGTCATTTCGATCATTTCGAAAGTTCAGAAGAAAGGAATAGGAAATCCAAATTTCGTGCAAACGAAGCAGCGGGCGCAGCTTGCTAAGTATAATTTAAGAGTTAGATTGTGTACAATTTTATTGTCTCATTTGACACGGGTATTACTTTCAAAGAAAATTGAGAGGCGTGTCAGCAAATAGCTATTCTTTAACAAGTGCAAAGAAAGCTAGTCCCCGGGGCGTAATTCGTGTTCATTGGAGTTGCTTTTATTTTAATGAATTATTTGGATTCTGTTAAAATATTTCATTTTTATTTCTTCAAATATCTTAGCACTTTAGTAAACATTTATTGAAATCTGAAGAATCTCAGACGGGTATTATGTATAATTCAATTGAAATAGTCTCAACCTTACAAACCGAGTGGCCCTTGATATTCTGCTTTACAAAAGAGTTATATGAATAAAAAAGAATCAATATAGGTGTTTGAATCATCAATAGTATATTTCGATTAGTAAAGTAGAATATAGTGAAATATGTGTTACATTTATTTAGTTGCACTTGTCATGGTTCTTTGAAGATTAATAATTTTGTTATGCATCCTCTTATTTCTAAACGATGCAATCGGCCATTTCCTTAATTGAATAATAAGGTCATACTTTTATTTATTGTGATTAGCGCCTGTATTGTATAGAGTAGTTAGTTTTCTATAATTTACCATAATATGTAACAATATTTATGTCTAATGTGATGTGGAAATTGTGTAGAGTAAAATTGTTGAAGGGATGGTGAGGTGTTGTAAAAATGTTTTTCCACTGTGTAGATTCAGTGTATGAAATGTAGTTTAGCTGCAAGGTTCTCTGGGCTCGGAAGGGCCTATAGGGCTAGGACTATTCGACGAGAGGCTTCAAAGCCTAAATCATGGACGTAAAGTCGCTAGTTTGTCGGTATTCTATAGGATACACTTCGGAGAGTGTGCCACGGAATCACACGAATTGGTTCCTCCCTCACCATTTAACACCTCACAAGCAGACGTACGCGCTCACGCCACAAAGAATACAAATAGGTGTCTTCAAATCTCGCGTGAACAGGTATTTTCTAGGTAAGGGTGCTCCACCTTAGACTGCATTTCCACGTGATATCAAGCGCAATGTCAGTCAAACGTGAACCTATTCACTACAAAAAATGGTCGGAAAATGGGGTGAACATGCCGTTGATGGCGAGGGGTGCGCTTTTTTTTGCACGAGTTCAGCATATAGCCTACCTGATGGAAAGCGGTTACCATCGCTTATGGATATTTGCAACACCAAAGGTGCTACAGATGCGCTGCTGTTCTCTTAAGGGAGTGTAGAACCTGTCCTAATACCGTAATACAACTCAAAGTTGTTATGGGAGCATACTCTAACCAGAGGTGGTAGCTACCCAGACGGGTAAGATTATTAACGACAGGTTGCCCGCCTCAGGAAAATATTTTTTTGTCTCCGTTCCTGCACGGGTAAATATAAAAAAATGTGCGCTTGTAAAAATGAGGCGTTGGCACCAAATCAAACAATTCCTCGGAACACTCCTCGTTGTGCAGGCGGTACAATACGCAGAGTGTCGCAGTCTCAAATCAAAGATAAAGCCAACCAAGTACCTATTAGTATTAGTATAAATAACTCTCATAAAATCCGCTGAAGTCATGTAATATCGACACATAAAACAAGACTGCAATTATATGAATTCTATCTAGAATCCATTCATTGGGTATTACAAGAAATTCGCTGAACTCAATTGCCTGCATGAACCAAATGAAATTGGCTATTTATTCTTGCCTTATACCCCCTTATAGGCGCTAATTTATTTCCATTCCACCGAAATTGGCGCTGAAATGATTTCAGTGAAATCACAGGGCTTATGAGAGCGTAGGGAAGTTTATATGATTTGTATTTTGTCGTCGGGCATGTGGAAAGAATGAATGATTGAAGAATGACTAAACAGATATACAAAGCAAAAGTGGATGGATGCAGAAGTCGCGGAAGGCCACGACACACCTTCCATGATCAAATTGATCGTGTACTAGCAGAAGGTGATGTCAGGAGCCTTAAGAACAGACGAGCGTGCATGACGAGAGCTATTAATGTCAAAGAAGCAAGTGAGGTGTGTAAGAATAAGCCTAAATGGCGCTCTGTTGTTCGTGCCTACCCCGCAAGGGACCTGGCGTGAAGTTATGTATGTATGTATGTGTTTTGTAGTCGGTACTTTATATGG
This sequence comes from Dendrolimus pini, assembly GCA_949752895.1. NCBI lineage: Eukaryota > Metazoa > Arthropoda > Insecta > Lepidoptera > Lasiocampidae > Dendrolimus > Dendrolimus pini. The sequence goes on from OX457145.1 coordinate 8,716,151, forward strand.
GTCGAATGAAATAAAATCTTTATTTACAAAAATATGGGTGTAGTAGTAAACTCCTCTGTATGGGTAGAATGCATTGATACTGTGTCAACTATAACGTCCTTGTATTACTCAATAAAGATATTCTATTCTAAATTAATATAGATTCATAGTAAGTAATATTGATTTTTTGAGAAACGAGAATATTACTATTCCGTAGTAATAGACGTTTTAATTAAGTCTTACTTCTCGTACAGTAATTAACCACCCTAAAGAGCTGCGACATGTGCAACAGACCGAAGCCGGAGTGTGACTATGCATCCGACTATAGTCGAAGTAGGAATGTTATCTCGTTTTTTTTTTATTTATTTGACTTGACTTTATGTTGTTGGTCCGAAGACCTCACAACTTTACCGGGGTCTTTGGGGCGAGCGCCTTCGCTAGGCGAAGGCGCTCGAGCCCGGGGGCAACTTGCTTGAGGGAGCTCCCTAGGGAGTTTTACCTCGGCTGGACTGTTGCCATGAGAGGGGGATGAATCTGATGATGCCCGCCAATGGGCGACACAATGAACTAATTGAGAACGGGCGTCGGGTAATATAAAGCCCGAGAAGAAGGATCCCGGCGGAGCGGGATCGGCGGTTCGCGGCGGCCTACGCTATCTTACTGCCGTTTCGCGACGTGTTATGGCTGGGAAAGAAGAAACGGCGAAAGAAACTTCCCAGCAACACGCCTAGTCTATCCTGTGGGGGGGCTATGTCTCCTGGCGTCCCTCTCGAGGACGTGGAGAGATCGTGATTGGCGTTGTCTGAGACGCCGCCGTCTATGTCTGTCTGTCGGTGCCTGCCAGCCTGCCGTCCTAACCGGGGGCGGGCTGATCCGGGCCAGCCGTTTTGTAATAGCGTCGACCTTGTCCGTAAGGACATTACGCGGTCGTCGCACGAGAGCCTTTCGCCGAGGCTTGTAATCGGACGCGGACACGACGAGCGGATTTCGATGGTGCGGCGCGAGATCGAAATACTTACGCGAGAGCGACGTAATGTAGTTTTTGATGGAGGGAAGCTCCAGATCGCGGTGGAGGTCGACGTTACGCATATAGAGGGGAGCACCGACGGCTCTGCGCATGAATTTATTCTGCACGATTTGCAGTTTATTTAAATGGGTAGGCTTGGCATGGCCGAATACCACACTCGCATATGTCATGATCGGGCGGATGCATGTTTTATATAGAGTAAGCTTGTGTCTGAGGGACATTTTGCTTCGGTTATCTATCATGGGTGCTAGACGACCCATCACAAATCGCGCTCTATTTCGGACTATAGTGATATGCTCGTTGAAGCGCAAGTTCTGATCTAGGGTGACACCCAGGTATTTGGTGTGTTTTGCCCAGGGAATTTCTTGGTCATAGAGCGAGATGGCTTTTAGGCGAAGGGAAGCGCGTTTGGGGGAGCGAAGCGTGCCCGGGGAAAAGAACATTGCTGCGCTCTTCTCCGGGTTCACCTCTATCCTCCATTTACGAAACCATTTGCCTAGCTCTGTGACAGCTACCTGCAGCCGGACGCAGGCCATTTGTCTGTTCTTATCTGATGTATAGAGTGCGGTGTCATCCGCGAAGAGGGCCAGCTCCACATCTGGAGTTTTTGGGATGTCGCTGGTAAACAACGTGAAGAGTAGTGGGGACAGGGCCGAGCCCTGTGGTACACCGGCTGTGAGTGGGTGAGGAGACGAGCGCGTTCCCTCCACTCGAAAACGGAAGCTACGACCTAGGAGGAAGTCTCGCAAGATGAGCACGAGTCTGTCTGGCACACCGAACTGGTACAGCTTGTAAATCAAGCCGTTGTGCCAGACCTTGTCGAAGGCCTTAGCTACGTCTAGAAACAGGGCGGCTGTTCCTATAGAGCGGGGGCGATGGGCAAAGTGAGATAGTATGTGCTCCGTGATGCGGTGCACCTGTTGCACGCATGAGTGTCTGGCACGAAAGCCAAACTGCTCGTCGGGTAGTAGATGTTTGCTGATGGCAAAATCTCTAAGTCTAGAGAGGATGACCCTCTCGTAAAGCTTGCTGAGTGCGCTCAGTAGGCTGATCGGACGGTAGCTGGACGGTTTATTAGCCGGTTTTCCAGGCTTGTGAATACCGATGACATCTGCCTCTTTCCAAATCGCGGGGAAGGAGCAGTTTGTTATGGCGGCATTGAAGATGCTCACCAATATTATAATTAGGTGGCCGGGGAGGAGTTTTAAGACGCGATTGTTAATGCCATCGGTCCCTGGGGCCTTTCGCGGTTTGAGGGACTTGATCAGGTCTTGCACTTCTTCGACCGTGACCGGGTCGAGTGTGGTTTCCGCTGGTAAGGAGGATCTACGTTCGACCTCGGAGTCCACCTCCGACAGGTGTGACTGGTCGACGTTTTGTGTAGTGGGGGAGCATTGAAGCTCTAGACTCTGAGCAAGGCATTCGGCCTTCTCCTCGTCATCGAACGCCTCGGTGTTGTCGGCTCTTTCTAGCGCGGGTATGACAGTAAGGGTGTCTGATTTGAGAGCTCTAGCCAGCTTCCAGTATGCCTGGTGAGTTGGTTCAATATCTCTCAACGTTCTGTCCCAACGTTGCTCCCTGACTTCCCGGATACGTAGTTTGACCTCGCGCTCTAGTTCGCGAAGTCGGACTCTGTTTTCCTCGGTAGGATATCTATCGTGAGCTCTGGAGGCGGCTCTCTTTTCCCTCAACAGCACCCTCACCTCGTCCGGCAGGCATAAGTGGCGGTCATCCTCCACCGGTACCTGCCTGGACGAGTTCCGCACTGCGGATTGAAGGTGGCTAGTAAGGGCCTCGATCGCCGTCTCCGTGTCTTGGCGGGACTCAATGTGGTCCGGGATGCGGTCCAGGTCTTGTGAGCTTGTTGCCTTGAGGAGGTTCTCAAGTCTCAACCAGTCCACAGACGTCCTAGTTTCAGATGTCGGGTCTGTCTGTGGTCCTAATCTGAGGATAACCGGGCGATGGTCCGAATCTATATCGTCCATCGTTTCGATCGAATGGAACTGAAGGGTTACGCCCCTCAGTAATGCTAAGTCGAGAGTGTTTGGGGTCCCCCAGTCACGGTTGGGGGGGTATCTTGTGGGGGTCATGGGAGTAAGTATATCAAACAAAAGATTGTCTGATATATTTATTAGAGCTCTGCCATTGGGGTTAGTGGTATTGCAATTCCACTGCTCGTGTTTGCAATTCAGATCTCCGGCTATTATGACAGCCGGGCCTAAGTTGAATAGGGCTTCTAAATCTTTCTTAATAAGGGTTTTTTGGCATGCGAGGTATGCTGAGACTATGACTAGAGGTTGGTGGCCAGTCATTGCTAGTCTGCAAGCAGATACCTCCATACCTTCTAGTGGGGGGGTGATTAAAGGCATACAGTGTAAGGATCTTCTAAAATAGATCAGGGTGCCGCCACCACGGCCTACCCTGTCATGTCTAGTGATCCGATAGTTAGAGATCTTTGGATCTCTGTTACTCGGTTTCAGGAAGGTCTCCTGTACTAGTAGTATATCTACTTGATTGGTAACCAGGAAGTCATGGACCAAGTCGCGCTGGTTTCGAAGGCCGTTGGCGTTATAAGTAGCCAGAGTCAATGAGCGTGGTTTATTTCTTCCTACATGTGCCATTTGTTACCGGTAACAATAATTTGATTTTATTGATTAATTACAACGATCTAAGTATTTGGAGGAGGTACGCGTGATCCATTTCGATCACGAGTTGGTCCCGGAGAGAGGGTTGACTTGACTCTGAAACTTGTCTCAATTTCCTAGCCAAAAGTTGGACCTCTTCTAGGTCGAAGGGCAAGTTTTTGGCGAATTTAGTCGCCAAAGCTAAGTCCTCCGCTATAGAGTGGTGGGCCGATGGCCCAGAAGATACCTTAGAAATAGAGGCGGGGGCGAGGGTGGCCAGGGGAAGGTTGGCCATTACTGGGGCACGCGTCCTTAGCGGAGGAAACGCTTCCGTCGTGGGAAGACCCGTCCAGTGGTTTACTACTGGAGGAGGGGCCGCCACGAATGCGGGTTTGTTCGGCACTTTTCTAGTGCCTTTTTGGGCATTGCCCTTTCCGACCTTGCGTTTGGGTCGGGGGGCAGCAGGGCAGCCTCTGTAGTTAGCGGGGTGGCCCGCTTGGCCGCAGAGGATGCAGCTCGGTGGCTCTGGGGAGTCCCGGGTGCGAGTGCACTCCGAGGTCCCGTGGTCGCCCAGGCACTTGACGCACCTGGGACGGGATTGACAATGAAGGGCAGAGTGCCCATAAAGTTGGCAGCGATGACACTGCCGCAGTGTATGTTTTTCGTGTGGGCGTTCCACACGAAGGCCAGAGAGGCCACAGACCTTCTCAAGTTCGAAGATCTTTTTCCCCTCTGGGGAGAGGTCGAGGACAACCAATACTAGGTTTAGAGGCGACTTTGTGGAGTCGCCTCTGTGCATACGGTGTACTTCGTGCACCGGTAGGGCTTGGGACTTAAGGTCCTCTAGAATGTAGGAACTTTCAATTTCCTGAGGTAGTCCGCGGATTACAGCCCGAAGGCGTTTTTCTTCCGGCAGAGCGTAAGTGTAGTAACCGATTTTACGGTCACATAATAGAGTAGTTAGGGCGCGGTGGTCACTTGAAGACGTGACCATAACTTTAATGCCGTGCTGGGTATCACGGGCTTCTTTTATGGAGATTGCCTTACCTGGCAATTCCTTGGCGAGTTGAAGCCAATGGGCTTTCTCGCGTATGATCAGGGGTGGCGGCGGGCGCTGTGAAGGTGGTCCAGGGCGGCTGGACGGTGCCGCTGTCGGCTGAGTGCCGGCAGTGGGAGTGGGGTTGGAGGGGACCTCCCTCTGGGTCTTTCGTTTTTTCGTTCGATTGACGGTTATGAATCCGTCATCGTCTTCGCGGTTTAACGGGATGTTCGCGGGAGGCGCGACATCCATGGGGGTAATTTCATCGGCCGATGAAAGAGGGGCATCCCTGGGGTATTGCGGAACCTCAGGGGTTAAATCGATTTCTCGACGAGAGTCGATTACGCGGTGGATGGGCGATCGCGAACGCGATGTTGTCGAACTCGCGGAGCTCGAACGCGGTTGTCCCGACGCGGAACCACGAGACAACGAGGTGCGCGACTTTGATGCCACACGGTGGGCATCGTTGAGCGGGGTTGCGGGTAGTGGGCGTATCGGTGACGCGGCGGGCACGGACGCGTGGGGTGCGGGCGCTACGGCAGAGCGCACGTGGTCCGCGGCAAGTGCTGTGGAGGGGGTTGCGGGGGGTGCGACGCTCGCGGCAGGTACCTGCCCGGGGGTCCCTTGCACGTGTAAATTACGGGACACGGGTTTCTCGGAATTAAGTTCCGAGATGACGGACGCCATTGATTGGGACTCCGGAGTCCTCAAAAATTGGTCGAGCGCTTGAGGGAATTGCTGTCGTAAAAACGACAACAAGCCCTCTAACGGCGATAGATAGGGCTCCACGCCGTCCATTGTCCCTGAGGGGGACGAACGATTTGGTGGATAAACCACCTGATGATGCACGTTTCACTGCACTGTCACAGATAAAACACAAGTCGACCGGGCAAACGAACGAACACAACGAACACGAATAACGGACTGCCGAGGCGGAACGGGAGACGTGCGCGCGCGACGAACGACAGCGGTGAACTGATGTTATCTCGTCGTTCCGTCCGCACGCTTTTGTATTCGAGCGATGACGGAACGAGCCGAGTAGTGGAGTAACCGATACAAACTACCCTCTATTATTAATTTGCATTAAATAAAACTCGATAAAATAGTTCAATAATCTAGTAATAGTTTGAGGTAAGCATTACCATTACCAAACAACCAAACCAACGGAAGAAAGACACATAAAAACCTTACAGATATTATATTTCTCTTTTAATTTGATTAGAAAGGAACTAAAGGCAGGTTTATTTTTAAGTTACATAACATATTGTTACACTCCGACAAAGTGAATGCACACCTGCAGTTTATTACCTTTCCCCGCATTTTGACTTCTTTTGTTTACTTTGTGTTTAAACTTTGTAATTAAGAAAAACATCCTATTGTTACTGTACTCGTTTATGGCGACAGGTGTGCAGATTATTTCTTGGAAAATTCAGTCCACGCGGTTGATTGTTGTATTGTATAGTTTAGTTTAAAACAATGCCCGAACGGAGGGGTGGGTCAGTCAAGCGACGATTACGATACGAGCAAGACGTGTGAGGTACATTCGATAAGCGATATAGTGACGGACTTTGTGCGTGTTATTGAATCGTGCAGTTTGTACTGGTTGTGCTCAGTTGTATTTGTACCTGTGATATACGTGTTTGTATAGTTCTAATAAATTCTATAGTAATTCCAACGGAATTTGAATTTGAGACCTGTAACTCGTAACAATATTATTATACTTTGTTTATCAAATTCTCACATTTGAATTTTAAAAAGCTATATTATAAACAAATAAATACGAAAAAGTAAACATTCTTCAAACTGTGTACGACAAGTTCATAAAACAACCATACATCAATGTATCGTCTAAAATATTGCAAAAGACGTATTTGTTGTGGTCAATATATCGCATCCATATTTCATCGTTTGGGCTTCTTGCCAAAGGAACCAGGGTTCCTATTCGATGTGCATTTTTATCGTGTAGCACATCCGGGTTTTATCGGTGCCTAAGTATACATACACATTTTCATAGGTTTGAACTTTATATTTTATAAATGATAAATGAAAAAAAAATGCATCTCCATCGTTCTTAAAGTATATAGAACGAAGTGAAACGTCTTTAGAATCGTTATGATTTCAAACCTGATGAAACGAAAAAGCGACACTAAAAAGAAATAAACAGATGAATCTATAGGACTAAAACTGCGAGAGAATGAGATACGAGTTTTACATTATGCAGCACAGATTAGAGAGTCAATAAGACCGATGATCAAACATAGGTCCAATTCGGACCGAAATAAAACTGGTAGTATTTATTAGACTAAAACAGTGAAAAATTGAAAGTGATACTTAAGAAGTTTATTTTGAATAATAATATTATATAGATGGATGTAGCCTCATTTATTTTTGGAATATATTTGTTATTGTAGTTCTAAGCAAATATTCTAACATACTTACAAATAAAACCTTAAAAATAAATAAACTAAACTATACTATAAATAAGGCAATACTTACAAAATAGCATAAATCTATAAATAAAAAATTGACTCCAAATCGCTGTCTGCGGGGAGCGTGCCCAAAATGCTGGCCGCATTTCCACGTTGGATGGCAACGCTGATGCGTTGCCCTAGGTGCAAGCCAGCCTTTTGGTCACGCGAGACCTCAATAAGACGCGTTGAATCTGGATGTAGCCTAAGTAGTTATATCTATATTCGTAAAAGTTAAAGAAGTATAATCTGTGAGTATATTCTTTGAAGTTTCACTTCTACTGCGTGTGAACTGCACACAAGTTTCTTTTAAATAGCGACATTTCTACAATATTATTATTTTACTAGCTGACCCGGCGAACTTCGTACCGCCATATTTTCTGAATTCCTTAAAAACTTTGTTTCATGACACAAAAACAAAATCACCATAATCGGTCCAGGTGATTAGGAGGATTCTAGAACCCGATCTCAGCGCCACCTACCAGTTCTAATTGCGAATCTAAACCATCCGGGAACCCACTCAAACACACAAAAACAAAAACAACAAAATCGCTCCCGGTGATTAGGAGGATTCTAGAACCCGATATCAGCGCCACCTACTGGTACTAATTGCGAATCTAAACCATCCGGGAACCCACTCAAACACACAAAAACAAAATCGCTCTCGATGATTAAGAGGATTCTAGAACCCGATCTCAACGCCACCTACCGGTTCCAACGGTATAAAAAGTATCCTATCTTTGAAGTTGGATCAAACTGCTCACGGTGTGCAAATTTGATTGAAATCGGTTGAGTAGTTTTGGAGTTCATTGGCAACATACATCGTGACACAAATTTTTTATATATATAGATAGGTCTTCTGAATCCTGAAAGACGTCCAATAAAATATACGACAATCTATAATATAGATAGATAGATAACACTTTATTGCTCACCAAATACACAATTACAAAATATACAATTACAATATTGTTATGGTAGAAACAAAAGGCGGCCTTATCGCTGAAAGCAATCTCTTCCAGGCAACCTAACTTAAGGAATAATTTAATGTAATCTGGCGATGTAGGTGGTGCAGATCATTAAATATCAAATATCATAAATAAACATACTTAAACTAAATAATTTATAAATAAATAAAAAATACACATACTTAAACTACTTTATAAATTAAATACACACATACAAATATATTAAATAGTCTATAATATAAGAATTAGGCATAATTATTTAAGGAAAAGTAGTGTTTTCTGAGTGCGTTCTTAAATGTAGGCGATGTTTTGGCCTCTCTGACAGTAAGAGGCAGCGCATTCCAAAGTTTGACAGCCTGCACTGTGAAAGAGTTATCATAAAAGGATGAAGTGTGTGCAGGTGTAGTGAGTTTACGATACGTATGAGTGCGCAAATTGTGGGAAGTAGAAAGGCGAAGGAATTCAAAACGTTCCTTAAGGTAGGGAGGACTACTAGGGGTAAATAAAATGTTATAAAGTAATGTGAGAATGTGAGTATTCCGGCGAAAGCGAATAGGAAGCCACTTGAGTTTTTCACGAAATTCAGAAACATGGTCATATTTTCGCAAGCCAAATATGAACCTAATACAAAAATTCTGAAGTCGCTCAAGTTTACTTAGCTGTTCTAGGGTTAAGTCCAGATAGCAGGCGTCAGCGTAATCTAAAATGGGTAACAAAAGAGACTGTGCAAGCATAATTTTGGTGGCAGTAGGCAGAAAATTTCTCAGCCTTCTCAGGGATCTAGAAGACAGAAAAACTCTCCGACTTAATTCGGAGAGGTGAGACTTCCAAGACAGGTCACTATCGATGACTACACCTAGATTTTTGACAGTGTCACTCAATGGGATACAAGTGCCGTCAAAAACAATGTTCGGTAAGGTTGCGAAATCAACTTTTGCACGTATTCTGGGGCTACCGATGACTATCACTTGAGTCTTACGAGGATTCACTGCAAGACCAAACATTGTACTCCAATGAAGTATGTGGTTTAAGTCTAGATTGATTTGTCTCACGGCAGTACTTAAATCATCTGGAGCAGCTTGAGTATATATCTGTAAATCGTCCGCATAGAGGTGATAGGATGAAGTTAATTTATCGGAGATTGAATTAATGAAAATCGCAAATAAGAGAGGAGATAAAACGCCGCCCTGTGGAACACCAGCAGTAAGGTCAGACCATGATGAGTAATTGTCATCAACACGTATTCACTGCCGGCGTCCATACAGGTAACTGTGAAACCAACCAATTACTGTTGGAGATATGTTAAGATTATAAAATTATAAACATACTGTGTCTGTATATTGCAGATATTTAATAAAAACTGGAGATTATATAAACGACTAGAGTTTACTCCGCGGCTGCGCCGCGGGTTACCCTCTAGTGCGTGTCTCTTGTTTATAGAGCAAGCGCTACAGTTATATTATTATAGTAGAGTTTGACCCGCGGCTCTGCCGCGGGTAAACTCTAAGTCTAGTGCGTACCTCTTGTTTAAACAGCCGGCGTTAAAACAGTTTAAATTGTTTTATATTTTTATATTGGTGCTAATTGCCCTCATAAGATTTACTTTTTTCTTAATTTATTTATATCGCAAACTATCCCATCTCCCGGGAAGAAAAGTATCTATGTCCATTTTCGGTATTCAGACAGACAGATCGAGTTACTATCGCACTTTTTTCTATAGATTATGAATTTTTATATCTATGAACTTGAGAAATGATTAGTCTCTCACTCAAACTTTCATCTATTTTAGTTTTATTTTTGCGATAAAAAGTATGACCAAAATGGTCAAAATGACCGAATTGGCCAAAATGACCGACATGGCCAAAATGACCAAAAAGGCTAAAATGGCCAAAATGATCAAAATGGTCAAAATGACCAAAAAGGCCGGAATGACCGACATGGCCAAAATGACCAAAAAGGTCACAGTGACCGACATGGCCAAAATGACGGAATAGACAAAAACGACCAAAAAGGAAAAAAAACGACCAAAAAGGCCAAAATGATCAAAATGGTCAAAATGACCAAAATGACCAAAAAGGCCAAAATTACCGAAATAGCAAAAATGACCAAAAAGGCCAAAATGGTCAAAATGGTTTTAATGACCAAAAAGGCCGAAATGACCGACATGGCCAAAATGACCAAAAAGGCCACAGTCACCGACATGGCCGAAATGACGGAATAGGCAAAAACGACCAAAAAGGTCAAAATGACCGACATGGCCAAAAAGACAACATTGACCGACGTGTCCAAAATGACGGAATAGGCAAAAACTAACAAAAAGGCCAAAATAATCAAAATGGTCAAAATGACCAAAAAGGGCAAAATGACCGACATGGCCAAAATGACCAAAAAGGCCACAGTGACCGACATGGCCAAAATGACCAAAAAGGCCAAAATGATCAAAATGACCAAAAAGACCAAAATGACCGACATGGCCAAAATGACCAAAAAGGCTACAGTGACCGACATGGTCAAAATGACCAAAAAGGCCAAAATGACCGACATGGCCAAAATGACCAAAAAGGCCGCAGTGACCGACATGGTCAAAATGACCAAAAAGGCCATAATGACCAATAAGGCCAAAATAACCAACATGGCCAAATTGACCGGAAAGGCCAGTGACCGCCATGTCCAAAATGAGTAAAAAGGCTAAAATAGCTAAAATGACCAAAAAGGCCAAAATTACCGAAAAGGCCAAAATGAAAACTATCCCTTGTCCACCCTCGGTATTTAATTTACATACGTACCGAATTTAATATTTAATAGGGATGTACAACACGATGCAATTTTTTAAAGATTTCTTGTCTGCTTGTTTTCTGCGCTATAGAAGAAGATAGAAGATCTTTCTGTGCCATATTATTAGCAAATAATTTCATTGCTTGCTTGAACTTTGAAAAAGCTAGTGCTTCAAATATTTAAATTTGTGAATATTTGACACTAGCTTGGTCCATAAAACGTGAAAAGCTAAATTTAAAAAAATAAAAACAAACCTTTACCCATTCAAGTTATTTGTTACATAAAATGAACCCCAAACTCCTTAAAAGTAGTGTTAAGTACTATTAACTTATTCATGGGCTAACCAGTACCAGCAGTGGCAGCAATACGCAGCTGTATAAAACAATCTCCATTTTCAAAAGCACTTTGAATTTTATAGGCACATTTAAAATTTCTTAAACCAAAACAATATTTATTTATTTCCCCCTAAAGTATGTTGAAAATACAGTTAAAACCTTGTTGTAATGATCCTAAATATAACGATTTTTTAATCGCTGGAGTACAGCAGACAGGCAGAGGGCCCATCTGATGGAAAGCGGTTACCGTCGCGTATGGACGTTTGCAACACCAGAGGTGTCACTAACACGCTGCCGGCCTCGAAGAAATTTTATGACACCCTTTATAAAAACCCCATGTTGTAGCGCTGTGGAAAAGCCACTGCTGGGAGTTCATTCCAAATCCCCACGGTGAGGAAGAGAAACGTTCTAGAGAACCGTTGCGTACAAGAGCGAAGCGGCTCAAGGAAGTGGGGATTAACGCCCAGTCGATGGCGCGCGGTGCGGTGGTAAAAAGAAGATGAAGGCACCATTCTGAACAGTTCCTCGGAACACTCTCCGTTATATAGTCGGTAGAATACGCAGAGAGACGCGAGGTCTCTCCAAAGGTTAAGCGTATCTAACGTAATTTTATTGATTTAACAAATTCTTAGAAATCCCCTAGAACCGGCCGTAAGAGTTAATACAAAATATAGGTAGGTAGCTTTACGTTATTAATACACTTTTGTAAAAACCTCTATATAACGATTTTTTAAATAATTGCTAAACATTACGTATAAAAAGTATAATTAACCTGTATATAACGATTTTTGTCAATCTACTATATTTACATAAAATAAAGTATTCTACCAAAGCGTCTAACAATAATTCATGTTTCGACGGATTCAAACATATATGTTTATCGTAAGTCAATCCAAGAATTTAAACTTTTAAAATAAGTTATAGTCAATAAAATATTAAAGACCGTGGATTGTATGTGATTAATTTTTTTATTTTAAGTTTGCTTACCTTGCTAAAACGAATATTAGATCAAACTAACCTATATAACAAACCTGACTGTAACAAATTTCTTGATATAACGAATATTTTCTAATCTCCTTCAAATTTATTATATCAAGGTTGCTCTGTATAAACAATTTTATTTGTCGGGTATATTTAAATTAATATATAAATCCAAGAGTAATTCGATTTGTTTCACGACTAAACTGTTCATTTTACTGTAGTTTTAAAATAGTAAAATTTAAATCTAACTATAAATCAACATTATAAAAACTTAAAACCTCTTTAATGACTGACTTTAATCGTAAATTGAACAGTAAACTTTTGAAACTAAACATTTAAGTACTTTCTAAATTTATGACTGCCATGCAGCCTGCAACCAGGCTGTTTTAAGTTTTACATATTGCACTTAGGTCAATGTGTCCATAATCATTTCTTTGTTTAATACATGTTGTTTCCCCAAGCTATGAAAGTTACGCTTGTATTATGGGTAATTCAAGGTACTACTCTCGGGCCGATCCCATACATCCAGGCTGTTAGTAAATAACGAAAAGTTCTTTTAGGAAATTTACAAGACTAGAAATGGAAACTGAGACCTCTGCGTTCCAATGAGTTAAACCGGCAATCTTTGTTCACTCCACCAGAAGGGCCGTCCAATAATAATTGTACTGTATGTATAAAAATTACTGCATCTTGGATGCAGTAATTTTTATGGGAATGAAACGATTGTAACATTTTTGTACGTAAATATTTAATTATATTCCATGAAATACCGTTTTTTAACAAAGGGATTAAATACAAAGAAAGGTGCTGCGAGTGACATAGTTAAAAAAATACGGCTTATATTGCAACTATTGTAGTTGTTGTTGCAATTGCATCGGAATAGTTGCAATCAATATTTATAATATATAAAAATCAATGCCACGTTTCGTTGTAATTTTATAACTCAAGAACGACTTTACCGATTTTGATGAAATTTTGTGTGTGTGTTTGAGTGGGTCCCGGGATGGTTTAGGTCTACAATTGGAACCGGTAGGTGGCGCTGAGATCGGGTTCTAGAATCCTCCTAATCACCGGGAGCGATTTTGGTGATTTTGTTTTTGTGTGTTTGAGTGGGTTCCCGGATGATTTAGATTCGCAATTAGAACCGGTAGGTGGCGCTGAGATCGGGTTCTAGAATCCTCCTAATCACCTGGACCGATTATGGTGATTTTGTTTTTGTGTCATGAAACAAAGTCTTTTAGGAATTCAGAAAATATGGCGGTACGAAGTTCGCCGGGTCAGCTAGTTGTATACAAAGCTCTGTTTGACCATTGTGACATACGCATTTCTTCTTATTTAAATGTAAGTAGAGAGAACTCGGTTACAAATATTCACATGCATCACAGGTGTCAAACTCACTGCAAGAGTCTGTTTTTCTGAAATCTACTTAATACCTTTATGTTTTCAATCCAATGTCCTCGATCCCTATTCACACGTGGAGAAGTACCTTCTAGGTAAGCTTGCTCCTTCTTATACTATATTATTATCTTCGTTCGGGGTCAGGCATATAGCATCACATTTATTGCCTTATTGCTTGAAGAGACAGACAACTTCCTGCCAGCGTAGATTTAAAAAATTCTTAGATAATCTGGTGAAGTAAATTGTGCAGGAAAAGGGGCAATAGATACTTAAGCTAATTTAAAAATAGAATTAAATACATATTCTGTAAAAAAAACTATAATTTTAACTAATTAACACAATTTAATACCCAGTATCGTATAATAAGCTGGATATTAGAATCTCATCTGAACATTATTCATTAAACGGAAACTTGAAAGCTTCTCAAATGTCACTCGTTTTTCCTCTTCTTAATATATCCACTCGCAAAGTTTAAGTTTCAAGATAGTTCAACCCGGAACGAAATCCCCTGGGGCTACTAATAGACGCTGTGTAATGTGAGTGGTCCTGCAGACCAGCGTCTTCCGCTTGCTTACTTCGGTCAATAATTTCTCCTTACCAAAGTTATATCAAATTGTATATACGTATATGTAAGCTTACAGAGCTGTATAATCTAAGGAAGGCTTTATTCATCAGAATTCATCATGGCATATGAATATGTGGCTATATTTATGAAATTAATATCTTTTGTGATCTTCAATAACTTTGCTTTATACTCCATCAACACAATTATTTTATTGCTTAAATAACAATTGTCTCTCCTTGCATTAACACTGATTACGTTATAATTCACTTTGATTAAGGCAATGGATCGCGGTTCGTTGAACACTAGGTGCGCTGGCGACCATTCTTAAAAAGAGGTTCGATTATACCTTCCTTTTTTATAGCCAAACCCGCTTTCTTAGACACGATGGCCCGCGAGAGTAATATTAATATCTTATCAATCTTGACAATGACATTTCAATGAACCTCTACTACATCTATTTAATTTATAAAAAAAATGATTCAAAAACCGCGACGTACTGGCGGTGGCCAGTAGCGCAGCCTCTTCGTAGGAACCACCCCGGCCCGCGACGAGGGTATCGTTCGCGTTGCAGAATCCGGGCGGATCGGGATCCTTAAAGAGCCAATTGTACCTAATGTTCCACAGGATCGGCCCCACTACCGATCCTTATGGAACTCGATGCATTGGCATGTTGTAATGGTATTCGTGCCAGGTTTGTATGTGTTACTAGACATTCATTTGCTTGTAACAATACATCTTATAAGCCCATAGGCTCGTACCTCCAATTTATAGGGGTATTGGTGGATTTCGCAAATCGCTTATCTTGATGTCATATATCAGATTTCATTAGTTTTTCTTTCGTTGTTAGTACATAGTAATTGTAACCATATGCACAGTTAGGTTAGAAAACTGCCAACCACTTAGGCAGTTTTCTGACCTCCAGTGAGGTTCGGACCCGCGCACTTTGAGCTTCATACACAAGTAACTCAGGTGCCAATTATCTTATTATCTACTGGTTAAAATTTGACATTAACTATGGAGAGCCCGTATTGAAGTAGATATGGTGTGATAATTGCCCAAAAGAAAACGTAGCTCTGAAAAGATCCTAACACTAAATGAAGTCAAATATCATTCTTCTCTTGCTTTTTAAGTTTAATTATTTAACATTGTTTTAGAACAAATTAGTTAGTAAGTCGCCATACTGGGAGTTTAGCCACCGGACGGCAAAAAAGTTACCCGTCTGCGATGCATTTACCGGGAATGTTTAGTTCCAGTGAGAGGGTCTGTTCCTTTATTATTAGAGAGCGGTTCGATTTAGTTCGGCTTGATTGATTTCGTGTTGTGAGGCACGTTTCTATTGGAATGTATGCTTGGATATAGCCATCGAGGGTCTGGTCAGTTGACAATATTACATTTGCTTTTGGATGTTTGTGTTTAATTAATGTATGTAATGTTGTACATACATTTACTATCCATATTAGAATATGAGAACACGTATAATAATAATAATATCAGCCCTTAATTGCCCGAAGCTGGTCTCAACCACCCCTGGTCTAGAGTATGCCGCCATAACAACCTTGAGTTATGTTTCAGCATCAGTGGCCATGTTCCAGTCTCCCTTAACAGAACAACAGCCCATTTGTATCGCTTTTGGTGTTACAAATGTCCATAGGCTATGGAAATCGTTTTCCATCTGCTGAACTCATGCAATAAAAAAAATGTTGTGTGTGCAATTCACATACGGCAGAAGTGAAACTTCAGAAAGGTAGCCTACGAGAGAATGAGATGAATATGAAGTATCAGGAGTATTCGGATAATTATTGTTACTAGTGATCGCCCTTGCTCGAAATTCAACCAAAATACGTCAAAGATAAAGAAGATACTTCTATAATCACAGATTTCGCCAAGGCTACACTGTTAATTTGACTAACAATAAACAAAAGAGTGTATAAGCGTTTGAGTGTCAAGAACATGGTAGTGTGTGTAATGTTGTTTTTAATGATTTCATGTATTTTTTATGCATAGTTAAAAAAAAATAGCATTCGTTGTTTCTTCTCTATAATTATAAACTATAAATATAAATTCTTTATTGGTTATTTACAATTAAAATTTAGATTCACTTAAACAGACAAACTTAAAATTAAAATAAATAAATATAATAATAATAATACATCCTATTCTAATAATATATATACAACTTAATTTATAAAAGATAGAAACTACAAATAGTAAATAGGTCCCAAATCACCGTCAGTTGGGAACGTTCCCAAAACGCTGGCCGCATAAATATATATAAATAAAGTGTGCGAAGTTTCATACTCCTCCGTTCGCGCAATTTTCGTTAAAAAGGGGTACGAAGGGCCATGTAAATAGATAAGGTTTTTTTTTTGATAATATTTTTACGAAGCTCAAAAATTTGTATAACATATTTAAGATATATTATAACACATATTATTCAGATGCCATGTTTTCACTTTAAACAAATGAAACAAGAGGTTTATGATAACTAAAATAGGAAAATCTTTACTTCAAAATATTTCTTACTCTATTTTTATGAGCATAGTGTTGAAATTATCAATTATCTCTTTTTAGTGTCGCTTTTTTTTCGTTTCATCTAATTTCAAATCACAGTCTCAAAATTAGGGTTACCGTAGACCGCGCGAAGTTGAGAAGAAAAAGTAGGAAAGCGGACCCTGCTCCGAAATGGAGCTTGAAGACAACAACCAAGACTTAATTGCCTGAATAATGATGATAAGAAACTGCAGCACAGCTACTCATAATAAATATTGCATAAAAGATGTAATTATTTTTTTTTCAATTCAAAAGCTTGTCCGTATCAAAGCAAGTCGTGAATTTGATCGTTTATTCAAATTCGCCGCAGAGCGACTCACAAAGATCGAGCTCACTGCTTAATCCTGAAGACTGCTTAAGGGCTCATCCTTCGGTATTTACCACAAATGGCCACCGTCCTTTGATCCCTTGCTTTTCTAAGAGATTTAGCCAATACTTTTCATTTTCGCTCTTACAAAATTGATTTTACTCGTAAAAATATTCGCTTTATAATATATACTAGAGTTTACCCCGCGGCTGCGCCGCGGGTTAACCTCTAGTACGTGTCTCTTGTTTATAGAGCAAGTGCTACAGGTTATATTATATTAAATTTTTATGTATTTGCCCACGGCAGATTCACTTCATTTTATATCGCTAATTATATATACCATCCCCCGTCTATCTGTCAACAAAATAAATTACAAAACTTGGCCAAAAAGGCCAAAATAATCAAAATGGTCAAAATGACCAAAGAGGCCAAAATGACCAAAAAGGCCAAAATGACCAAATAGGCCAAAATGACCAAATAGGCTAAAATGACCAAATAGGCCAAAATGACCAAAAAGGTCAAAATGATCAAAAAGGCCAAAATGACCAAATAGGCCAAAATGACCAAATAGGCCTAAATGATCAAAAAGGCCAAAATGACCAAATAGGCCAAAATGACCAAATAGGCCAAAATGACCACATAGGTCAAAATGACCAAATAGGCCAAAATGACCAAAAAGTTCAAAATGATCAAAAAGCCCAAAATGACCAAAAAGGTCAAAATGATCAAATAGGCCAAAATTACCAAATAGGCCAAAATTACCAAATAGGCCAAAATTACCAAATAGGCCAAAATGACCAAATAGGCCAAAATGACCAAAAAGGTCAAAATGATCAAAAAGGCCAAAATGACCAAATAGGCCAAAATGACCAAATAGGCCAAATGACCAAATAGGTCAAAATGATCAAAAAGGCCAAAATGACCAAATAGGCCAAAATGACCAAATAGGCCAAAATGACCAAATAGGCCAAAATGACCAAATAGGCCAAATGACCAAATAGGCCAAAATGACCAAATAGGCCAAAATGACCAAAAAGGTCAAAATGATCAAAAAGGCCAAAATTACCAAATAGGCCAAAATTACCAAATAGGCCAAAATTACCAAAAAGGTCAAAATGATCAAAAAGGCCAAAATGATCAAATAGGCCAAAATGACCAAATAGGCCCAAATCACCAAAAAGGCCAAAATGACCAAAAAGGCCAAAATGACCAAAAAGGAAAAATTACTAAATAGGCCAAAATTACCAAAAAGGCCAAAATGACCAAAAAGGCCAAAATGACCAAATAGGCCAAAATTACCAAAAAGGCCAAAATGAAAATTATCCCTTGTCCATCCTCAGTATTTAATTTACATACGTACCGAATTTCATCCAAATCGGTCCAGTAGTTTTTCCGTAAAAGCATTACAAACAAACAGACAAATATCATTTTATCCCGGAAACTATCCCATTTTTCGGGATAAAAAGTATCCTATGTTCATCCTCGGTATCGAAAATATATATATATACTGAGTTTCAGCCAAATCGGTCCAGTAGTTTTTACGTGAAAACGGAACAGACAGACAGACAGACAGACAGAGTTACTTTCGCATTTATAATATTAATAGGGATTACGTATTATCGAGCACAAAAATTAATATCGGTAGAATCTTAATTTGCCCGATGTATTTATAGATTACGCATTTTTAGGACTTCGTAGCACTTTCGGTTAAAATGGAACCTTTATAAAATAGACGTCATCTTAACTTGCTACCTCAGCGCAAGCATTCGTCTGTAATGTAAATAGCATCTATGATTCGATTTTTGAAGTGAAACTTGTTTATAATCATTGTAATTCAATTAGATGAAACGCAAAAACGACACTAAAAGGAGATTAACACATAAATCTATAGGACAACAGTGGTTTTATTGCCTTGGATATTATTTATAATGGCTTCGAATAATTTTATACAGCACCAGTAAGTATGAAAACAACATTACAATTATATAAATTAGAATGGAATAAAATATATTTTATTGTACAAAAATCCTACATAAAATCAAGAACATTACATAATATATACCAGTACAATCGGCGGTCTTATCGCCCATGGCGATTTCTTCCAGAAACCTAAATTAACATCTAATATTTGTTGAAAATACTACTAATCGCTTTGTTTTCCATTTCATTACTGTATAAAGACGCAAAAAGAAAGAAACCTTGAAACCTAATTTTTACTTCAGAGAGACATCTTCTGAAAGATTTTCTTCTATCTTATTTTTGGGGAAAATTGCGTTGTAAAGACCAATCGTAACCTGCCATGTAATGACCCCGAATACACTGGTACCTTTCCACTATCACTATTATTATGTGTTGGTTCCTGTTCCACACTCAAATTTTCAAGATTATCAGGAAATCTAAACCAAACTGTAAGTAAGAAAGTATAACTTAAAGCTCACATTCTCTCTAAAAATCTTATGAACCAAGCCAATTCAGTACTTCCACGAATATACTCGCAAATTCTGTACTGGAAATTATATAAAGCTGCAGACATAATATCTAAGAAAACAATATTTTAAAAAAAAAATTTGACCTGTGTTATATTTATTAATTTAAACACTAGGTTCGTACAGATAGAGTTGGAAATGTTTTGAAGTGTTTCGTTAATACTTCAAATTTCGTGTTTCAAAGTTTAAATATATTATAACGATATAATATATTAAATGTGACCTCACGAAATTTAGAATCCCTCCCTCCCTTCTTGGAGTGCCAAGAATCGCCCTCCTAAACCATCCATCAGCATTACCACCAACTGAAAATTTTTCATGTCACAACAATTAAACAATAAATTATAGCACCACACAAAGTCACAAACACAAAACTAACAATAAAACTTATACACATACTCAAACCAACGCGCACTAACATCGCATTGCATTACACGCACACTTTACAAACAAACCAAGACACACAGAGAGCCTAAAAATGAATAACACAGAAAGGATAAAACAACACATGGTACTAGATAGGATAATAATATAAGTATAGACATAAGGCCCACACTGCACAGGCACTTCCTCGCAACACCAGCATGTAACAGATACACTCTACATTAGTATAAGTTTAGTATTAAAAATAGAACAAATTAATATAATAAGTTATTCGTGAGATACATACACCTCAACATAAAAATCACTCAATTAATGTCACACTCAAGAACCAAAATAAATAATAAGCGTGTTAAATTCTAAAAATTAAATCTAGAAATTAGGTTGTAAAAAAGGGTACGGAACTCGAGTCCGAAGAGTTGTTGGCTGCGACTTAACAATCTAATACACGAATTTTAAGTTGTGGGTGGGCGTAGTGGATACCCCTATAGGATGTATACTTTCCCCTACTACAACCCCTAAGGTCCGGAGATCTAAATTTTATTTTATTTTATAAACATAACCTCACTTATTTTTGTTGTAAAATTGTGTCATTTTTGATAATAAAAAACCGTGATTTGAGTTTATAAATGTACTCACGAATTACATATAACCGCCAGAACTTTTTGTAACACTAAAACTGTTTTTAATAAAGTTTCAAACTTAATTGATGCATAATTACAAATTACATGTATACATACATACATATAATCAATTGATTAAAAAGTGACAGTTTTTACTGTCACTTTTTGAGCCGGCGAGCGCTAGACCCAACTAACCATTTACTATTTATTTTATATACACAAACAGTCGGCTAGGTTAGGTTATATTCAGACCAAAGCGCACGAGCCGAGCGAGCGCGGCAGCGGTCGGCGAGTGCCAGAACCGACTGTAACCATTTACTATTTTTTTACACACACAAACAGTTACGACGCCTTAAAAGTCTCGCATGAAACATTTGTTTTATTTATAAATTTAGTGGACGACTAGCAAGGTGGTTTTTAATATGCCAATGAATCAATATATTAATGATATCAATTTTTAAACACATTGCTGAACATTTTTTTTTATTATAGGTTAAACATAAATTAATGCGATTTGGTAAAAAAAACATCGTCTTTTTTGATCGCCATTTTGAATGGTTACTCTTGTAGTGTATATGAATGTGCTCTATTGTGTTTTTTCTTCATTTTTATTCAATTAAGCTGGTTTTTGGTTATTTTGGCTCTTTTTATGTTGATTACTGGCTTTTTTTTAACTTTGAAAGAAGTTTTCAACTTTGTACCTATGATAGAAATGCAATATTAGCGAAAAAATCTGTGAAAATAAGTGAGGTTATGTTTATAAAAAAAAATCGAGATCGCCGGACCTTAGGGGTTGTTGTAAAGGCAAGTATGCCTCCCCCCTCCCCACTTTACCACCCCACTACTTAAAATTCCTGTATTAGACAGCTATACATTTACCAAGTTAAAAAAAAAAGAATCCCTCCCACCCGTTATCAGTTTTTGTTTCACTTTTACTGCGTGCGAATTGCACACACTCACATTATTTTAGGAATAAGCATCTATTGCAGAGGCGTATTGCAATATATAAAAACGGTAATGATGTTTGCCCGTATATAACTTGTATTATAATCAAGGATGACTATTTCACTTAATCGCCTCATTTCACCATAATTCTTAGAAAAGCAATTTCGACTAATAAGGCCTCTCGATGTTGATGTCCGTCTTATATAATTCGGGTTTCCCTTACCCAATAAATAGGTCGGGAAAGAAACCTTAAAATACACTGAAGTATTTATTCAGGCAAGGAATAAAAACAAAGTCTCGAAAGACTTGGGCTTAATAAATCCTATTTGACGCAGAGAAGTTGCCAATTTATCGTGTTATTTCTTGTGCTTTGCTTGTTTAATTTTATCTTCTATTATAATCTATATATTATTATATATAAATATAAACGTTTGTCTGTATGTTCTTTATAGAATTGTAAACTATACATTTGACCGTGTGATGATCTTTAGCAAAGTTGTTGTGCATGAGCCAGAAGAGAAGATTTCTGAGTTGGTTCACAATTGGACCCGGCAGGTGGCGCTGCTGTCGGCATATCGATTGAAGCTTTTCCGGGCAGGACGACATCTGCCGGCTGTCCCGGTAGCTATATATAAAAATGCATCGTAGAAATGCATGCGCATAATTAAGACCGAGTACCGATTTTGATCAATTTTTTGTGTGTCTGAGTGGGTGGGTCGGCGTTTTAGTCAGATTTACAATTGGAACCGGTAGGTGGCACTGGCATTGGGTCCAAAATTTTCATTTTTACAGGGCAGGATAACGTCTTCCGGGACTGCTAGTGTTTCGTGTAAAAATGACAAAAATAAAAGATGTTCGTCGCCTTTACGAAACTCGAAATATTGAAATATGCTTGGTTCGACATGTAAGTACTTGGCCAATTAGAATACAAGCAAAACAATGTCAAAAAGAGATAAGGTTCGCTGCGATTAACCTTCGTGAGATTTTCGACCAAGTTTTATAGTATATGACCCTATCGTAGTAATATTACAAACGCGAATGTTTGTAAGAATGTATGTTTGTTACTCATTCAAACAAAAACTACTTAATGGATTTCGATGAAACTTGACAGTAATATAGCTTACACATCAGAATAACATATAGGCCACAATTATATAAAGATATAGTGTGGTTTTCCATCACCACGCAGGTGAAACCGCGGGGCGCAGCCAGTAAGTTATGATTGCAGAAAGAAGTTCAATAGAAGTACAATTACAAAAGTTTGCTTGCGGCTTCGCCCCCGGAAAGTTTGATTCTGTTTAGCTAGGTGTTGTTACCTGCGATTACCGGAACAAATGGAATGTTTCGTTCTTCTCGGACATCGAAATTCAAATACAAAACTTTGTATTTAAATAAAAGTTTTTCTAAATAACAGTTTTTAATGTAAAAAAAATCTTTGTACTCAGTGTAAATCGTTTCGCAACGCAGCTTGTTATATTGCTGTTTTACAAAGTCTAGCCTAACAGATTACCTACGCCTGTAAGGCCAGACTCTGTAAAATATAATAGATCTATCTGTCTTTTAATTTCAAATATTTATTTGAGGACCATAATCCATTTTTTTTCAATAATTCAATACAAATATATAAAATTTATATAGCATGCGCGAACCTTGAAGGAAAAATATATGAAAGACAATTGCATGAATGAATGAAAACACTTTATTGTTCACCAAAAATTAAAACTACGTTCTTAAAACTAAGTACAATATACATGTTGAACAAAGGTCGGCCTTATCGCTTAAAGCGATCTCTTCCAGGCAACCCCCTAAACTAAGGAAAAACATATTAAAGATATAACTTAAAAACTTAACTATCCGTGCACGAACGGAAAAAGAATACAATTTCCTGTGGCCGGGCGGCCTGTCGTAAGATGCGACAAAACAACCCACAGCCAGGTGGTAGGGCATTTGCCCGACTGGATGCCTACCAACCCTGGTCTAGAGTATGCCGCCATAACAACCTAGAGTTGTGTTCCGGCATTAATGAACAGGTTTCATTCTCCCTTAAGAAAGCAACAGCGCATTTGAAGCGCTTTTGGTGTTGCAAATGTCCATAAGCGATGGTAACCGCTTTCCATCAAGTGGGCCATCTGCCTGTCTGCTGAACTCCTGCAATAAAAAAAAGCTCCTAAATCCTACATTACTTACCAGATGGCGCCACAAATCATTCTGCTGTTAAAACATTCTAGTTCTTAAAATGTATGCTTGTATATTAATAAATTCAAAACTTTAGACTTAATTTTCCTTTCAATTTAAGTATAATCTGAGTTCTGTTTTAATAGCCGAGTATTCAGTTTAAACAACATTTTGTCAAAGTTTGTTGCCCAATTAGCTTTGATTTGATTGTGCCGTATTCGGGAGATCAAGAACCATTTTATGTTACACCACTAATAACGAATGTTGAATTAATATTAAACAGATTCAAACTAACGCAAAAGGGAGTAGACTTTGTTAAAAATAATTAATTCACTTCGTATTGTATGTGCAAATTGTCATAATAAATCATAATAGGGCAATGTAGGAAAGAATTATAATTGTCTTAATTTTATTCTAAATAACCATGGATGAAGATACTAGGGGAACAACGTCGTCAAGTATAAATAGTGGTAAAAGTCATTATTCTAAAGCTATTTGATATGTTGTTTGTTATTTATAATTTTTTATTGCAAAATCAGATGAAGATTGAAAGGAGAGTTTATTGGAGTATTAAGATTCTATGTTTGACTAATTTGGTTTCAAGATATGATTTAAACAATAAAATGGCATAAAGTGAGAGACACCCGATAGGTTATTGTTAGTCCTTTTATAATTATCACCCAGGGTAGAAGGAAAACATCATAATGAAATCTCATAGCGAGATATCTTGTTTGCAATAAAAAAAACGATTTATCGAACACTTCAAACCGCTTTGGATAAATATAATAATAACATTTGGTTTGTGTTAGGAATTCCTTTTTTCTATCGACACGTAAACTCGGTTTTATATCCCGCGGAAATTTAGCTGTTCCCCAGGGTAAAAATGATTATATTATGTAGTCTTAATAATTTTTACATCTTCCCGTAGACCATGTGTACTGCTCACAGTTAAAAGGTATGTTGGTTTGGCGCCTCCATTTTGAGACTGGTGTTACTTGAAGAACGAGAATAAGGATTCCGCAACATAATATAAGACAGAGCCAGAAGAGGAAGGCCATTATTTCTGCTGGCCTTCCTCGGTTTGAGTGCAGATTAAGTCGTGACGTGGTAATGCTAACTCATGTGACATGGCTGCATGAGGTGCGATGTCCTTCACAAATCTTGGCGTCAGCGACGCGTTTACGTAATTTTTCCATCTATACGCAATGGAAAGTATGACCTCTGAGACAAAAACAAAAGCAGTAATTGAAAGATCTATATCTATTTATAGACAATACGATATTCAGTGCTAGCTATTACTGCCGGTTGGTTACTTTATACTACTATTATTATTAGCGATGCTCACATACATTTTCTACTTTCTGAATGTCGTTGAAACGTCTGCATGTATTCCTGAAATATGTATTACATTATTTTAACCACAAAACCTAAATATGGGTATTGAATTACTCGCAATAATTGTAATGTCAATCATTATCAATATTTGCTTATGGCTGGACTAGGTATAGAGAAGAATATAATGTGAAATTTAAATATTTTAACTAAGTGTCTCATTAATATAAGCTTAGCATAGTAAGTTAAGCATAGTAAATTAATAGTTTTATTTCCAAATATTTCCTTGAATGTTGAGGATATGTAAGGAATATTGGTTGCTGTTATAAATTTTCATCTTCAACTACATCTCTCTCAAAGTTATTTTTTTGTAATTAACTGTAGTAACTCCAAGATAACTATGTCAATATAATTTTATTATATTCCGTTTCTGCTGATTGTGAACAGATGACAATCATGCAAAAACAGTTACATATTTATATGAATTATCTATAATATTATAAAAATATAAACATGCCATGTAATAATTTCAGTGTACAGTACATTGACACTATTTAAAAATATACACTACATAAAGGATGTAGAACACTGTGCAGTTTTTTTAGTTTTGTGTGTTTGTCGCTTTGCCTGTTCGGGATTCACGTCAAAACTACTAGGCCGATTTCAATGCGGGTTTTACTTTACAGATTTTCGGGCAGCCTGAAAATCTGCTATGCTTTCTATCCTAGGAACTCCGCAGGATTTTTTCTGGGAATGATGTAATATAACCACATAAAAAAAGAAATTGGAATTCCAATGTGCGTTCACTGATCGATAGTATATTTTAAGTAATAAAATGTGTAATTTTTTATCCCGAGAATCCCGCGGGGGTATTCCCGAAAGCAGTTAGTAGTTGTTCGAGTGTATAAAAATTAGGTTATTCCGACACAGTTTTCACTAAAACGAAAGCTTACATTGTTTTTAAATACTGTGGTACTTTGTGTCCCGGGACACTCGTGAGAATTTCAAATCGAGTGTGGACGAAGTCGAGGGCATATTATAGTATATGGATGACCTACAGACAAGAAGTATATATTTTCAGTTACCTACTTATCCTCTTGTCCTAAAGATTGATAACGTGCTGGCATGACCTTTGGTGGTGCAGACTTCCATAGGTAACAGTTTTTCTATGTTAGACCAAATTCGCCGGTTCGATGTAAAACATATTTTTATTAAACATTTTTGATATGTTTTCGTTGATCAAGTCAAAGCTGTAAGCCTGCTTTCTATTTTGACTTAGCAAGGGATTTGTGATGTATCAAATATCGGGATCGTACCACTCGGAGTACTTTAACTTGTGAAGATGCGAACATCCGTCTACGATCGTATACTCACTGTGGACATTGTCGTTCATAAGACATTGAATTTCAATCTTAATAGCTTAGGACGTAAAGTACATTTTTTATAGATATAGAATAGTGACTTGCATTTCAAGTGGTCGTTAGAAATATTTACGTATTTAGGTACTTTCTACGGAGAACTGGACAGATTTGTGCAAATCGAAACCTACCGATCTATCGATCTCGTTTCGAGATAATTAAGAAATATATTATACTAGCTTCTGCCAGCGACTTCGGTTGCGTGGAATAGTTTGAATTTTTTTTGATCTTAGTGTGTGATTCCTCGATAAATGGGCTATCTAACACTCAAAGAATTTTTCAAATCAGACCACTAGATCCTGAGATTAACGCGTTCAAGCGAATAAACAAACAAAAAACTATTCAGCTTTATATATTAGTATAAGATTATATAATTACAGAATTCTAAACATGCCGTGTCTGTACAATGAAGCTATTTAATAAAAACAGACTATATAAACGATGGAGAACCTGATGCATTTTTTAGATTTTTGTCTATTTCTTTGGGATTCACGTAAAAATTACTGGGCCGATTTCTGACTGTTTTGACTAAAGGGCGGCTAATTCTTAGACTTAAAATCTACATTTTATCCTGGGTACCCCGCGGGAATTTATGTATGAAAATGAAAATTGGATGTATTAAAATGGTCGGCTTAAAATAAAGACGAATACCAATGCGATTTTTTACTGTTCGATAGAAAATTTTATGTAATTAAATGTGTGATATGATGATATATATATATATATATATAAGTTATTCGGGTGCATAAGGATCGGTTTATTCCCACACAATTATCAATAGCTTACATTCTTTTTTAAATTTTCTGTCCCGGGAATCCCGCGGGAATTTAAAATTAAGCGTAGATGAGGTCGCGGGCACAACCTAGTATTATATAAAAAGCTGTATAGAATGACAAGGTATAATTTGTATGTATAATAAATATACGTTAAAAGTCTAATGTTTATTTCATTTGGCTAGGAAATAGGTCTTGGATAAGGACGGCATGTACCTATACTGTCTGTTAAGTATGAAATGCGAATACTCGAGCCCACTCTTGGGACATTTACCCTATAAATGTCCCAAGAGTGGGCTCATGGGAGGATTTAAAGAAGGGCACGAAGGCACCTATGCTAGTCCCTAAAATTTTCCATTCATTGAGCTGATTTGGGTTTGATGTGAGGTAAATATTTAGACATATAGACAGAAAAATTATATACACAGTCATATGGGATTAGATAACGTAAAAATAGCAATTTTCAATCAAATTCTGGTGTTTATTTTGAAATCTCAGATGGATACTTCAATTTGATTTAGGTATTTGTATAGACAAATAAGTATTTCGTTTAAATATATGTCTAAAAACAAAAAAAGCTATTAAGACAAACAATCTTAGACTGGTACAAGAAGAATATTTTATTTGTTGGTAATTTTGGAATCCCCGAAGGATTTTCTGGCATCGTTTTTATAACTACCCGTTTTTAACCACAACTAATTTACACACTTACTTAGGTAATATAACTTTTTAAAAGTTGTAGGTTGCTTTCGGTTTGCATAACTAGATCCAAACGATGACATGTCAATTGTTTTACCAAAATATTTCACCCCGCGTAAAGTATTTTATATGCTTTAAGTACTGGACGTCTCCGTGGTCAACGTTGCGTTAATGATGAGTTGTGTCTTTGTCTTCGAAGTCTGAATTTGCCGCCTTCTGAATTGGCCGCCCGGGGTATGGGCCCCGGGTAACTCCAAGATCCAGTTCAGAACTTTTATTATCAAAAACCGTTTAATTGAGCTTAAAGTCAGAACAAAACCGAAACAACAAGGTTACTGTACTTAGGCTGTAACCGGTTTGACATTTTTTACCCGTTTCCAAGCCTTGGTAGCAACATCATATTATGTCACTGTATTTTTCTTTTATCCTTTTAATGATTTCCTTAACTGTCTTACGGTGCACGTCATTTATAGACAGTGAGCGATGAGAGCTCGTCCCGGATGGAGCATTGTCGCGGGATTTCTAACCAGGAATTGCGTTGCAGCTTTCACGGGTATAGTAAAATATTCTATATTCATTATTAAAGGGACTTGATATGATTTCCGGTATATTAATTTGAAATGGGATATCTAAAGATAAAAAGGAATATTTATGGTTTCGCTCCCGTATCTGTTTTTCTGTGTATCACTGTTGATTTATCTTTAGAACTATGACAGACAGCTTGTTTACAAACGAATCAAACGAAATAAAAATAAATTCAAACGTAAATATACATGTAAGATGTGGATTTTAAACTTACCTGAGTAGATGCGATGATACGTAGCACAACGTTTGTGTCATACTTCTAAAGACGAAGTGAATGGTTTGTCATGGATGGACGGCTTGATTGATGTGATACTACGCTCTCATAGGATATCAACGTGAAACGGTTAACTTCAAGTTAATCGTGTTTTGCATGACTCACTCCCTATTCCCCCTGTCCCATCTTCCCTATCCCATCCCTCTTATCCCCTATATTTTTGTCCTAATGACTTTCCATGGCTTCTCCCTTAGTATTGTAAGCATCTATAGATATTGCAGTTTTTTTATTGCACGAATTCAGCAGACACGCAGACGGCCCACCTGATGGAATGCGGTTACCATCGCCTATGGATACTTGCAACACCAACGATGCTACAAATGCGCTACTGTTCACTAAAGGATGACTGGAACCTTGCCGCTAATGCCGGAATACAACTCAGGGTTATTATGACGTCAAACTCTAGACCAGGGCTGGTAGCCGTCCAGACGGGCAAATACCCCACCACCAGACTGCGCGTTGTTTCGTCTCCTCTTACGACAAGCTGCTCGGCCGCCGTAGGTTCTATTCTTTCTCCATTCCTGCACAAATTATAATAATAATGATTTAAAATAAAATTTTCCACATGTAGAATACACGATTCAGTGACAAAGTACAGACGCCAGGCAAATATGCTTACACAGAGCGCACAAAGAGGATTAAAGTGTCCACAAAAGGCGATTTTATGAATATCCATTTTGCGAATAAAGGCTCTGAACCAATAGGCTGTTAAGATAAGACCGAACAAGCCTACATGTTGTAAAACTTTGAATTTCTTTCAACGTAACCTTTTTATCGGATATTTACTTAAGTCAATTTGTAGATAAGTGCTACGTAATTGTATTTCAGCTTAAAGGCAATGACATAGTAAAAAGCTTAAACGTTATTGCCAATGTTCTTAACTGAATAATAAAGCAGAAAAATTATTTACTTTTTTATTTCAAGATATATTAAAGAGGTCAAAGACCAACACGATTTAGCGTTTGCGTGTATTTGAAAAATAACTTTACGTTTCACTATTTTCTCAGTTTTATGGTATTCCACTATTCGGGATAAAAATATCCCATGTTAATTGAATAGATAGCACATTTCGCAATAAATTCTTAAACAAGGCTTATACAAGACAGAACGTTAAAATGTTACTTTTGCATATTCATTTTACAAATATAACAAGTATCAAAATAATTCGGAACCTTTTGCCATGTCTTGCATCTGTGACCTACCTATATAGATAGGTACTATTTATAGGGCGTTCTGTTAGTAGCTCGCAACGCCCATGTAGGCGACGCACACATATGTAAATATAAATTAAACTTATATATGTATATTTTGTTAATAATAATTAAACGGTACTTTAACGTTTTAAGGGCAGATTATTATGTATAGTAATATTGTGTAATTTTCTATAAATATTGTTAGGTTTTAATTAAAATATGGGCAACACGACGGGGTGCGCTACACGGTGCAATTGGCTACTTTTGAAAACCAGTGTCACGCGAGTCCCCGATCGAAGCGAGCGCATCCGCCGTACCATATTAATTCCCACGCCGTGTACACACCCCCGAAGACTGGCAACCATATTTTTTCGGTGTTTTATTAAAATACTACCGAAATTCCCTACAGCCCAAAATGCTCAGTTAGCTGTTCGACAAGGCGACCGCGGTCGTTGTGATCGTGGCGAAAACATTATTGTTGACGTTATTTTCGAACACCATGTCAAGAGGTGGGTCGAATAGCCGTTCCACTTGGGTTTCCGATTGTAACGACGGCAAGCAAGTGGGACGGGATAAATCGCGGTCGTGAATGTGATCGTTCTGAGTCCCTAATGGAACATAGCCTTAATTTCATAATGTAATTCTATAAAACTGGCGGTTTTAAATCCCTCATCCCAATTTTGCCATTTCTCAAATACTCAACTCAATCCAATAGTGTATATGACCGTCAAGTTAACTGAGACAATAATAATTATAACTCTTTTTGTCAAGATATTATAAAAGTAAGATAACAAACAAGTATTTTAAAAGCCCTAATTTAATATTAATATTTTTTCTGTATTTAATGTATTTAATTTTAACCTATCTAATACTCTTTCATACCACCTGTGATCAGAAGGCTGGTTCATATTTCGCGCAACGAATTAGCATTGCCATACAATGATACAACATGCCAATCCAGCCAGATTCTAAGCATGCTTCCCTCTGGCAGCGATTTGTTACATGCTTTATATTAATTTATATATAATTTATTTTATTTTTAAGTTTTTAGTTTAATTTAGTTTTATTTTCTAAAGCAAGTATTAAAGTTCCATTGCCAGAAATATTTTCTTCTTTTTAAAGGCAATAAACCTATCTGATGGCGCGGGTGGGAGCGGGGATAAAGGAGATGGAAAGGACTTAGAGGATAAAGTCGCCGCACCAGACACACTACGAACGATGCGTCTTCGCTGCGGCAGACACTTCTTCCTCGTGATCCTTTCTTCTCGTCTTGCGGTTCCTTCGACTTAGTGGACCAGCTGGAACGGTACAGGGTGCACCTTCCAGCGCGCGGAATGATGAAAGCGGGTGTAAAAAGCGGTACAACACACAAGACGCGGCGAGGTTTGTGCGGGAGCAGCGATGCGTTCGGCGGTCGAACGTAGACTATGTCACATTGCATAGTGACCAGTGTGACCAGATTTTATTTGACGAATCTACTGCTTGTGGAGGTTAAAAACTACTGAATTCTACCAAAAGAGAACAAGAAAATACTAAAAATCTACTATATACATAAGTTTTTAAATGTATCCTCTCAGGTTGCCTGGAAGAGATCGCTTTGAGCGATAAGGCCGCCTTTTGTTTTGCCGTTACATTGTTGTAATTTATTTTTTTCTGTAATCGTTTATTTGGTGAACAATAAAGTGTTTTCTATTCTATTCTATATTTTTTTGCTGTCGTGTTACAACGTAAAACATGAATATTTTCTTGATTAAACGATAAAATAATAAAAATAACAAAGAAACCACCATCAATTAAAGAAACCATAGTTTTTTTAATTAAATTTTACAATTTAATTTAAAAAAAACTTTGGTTTCTTTAATTATTTAGATAAAAATATAATTAAAAATTACATTAGATCCCACATATTAACGAGAGTAACTTGCATACCTGGGAAGTGTGTGTGTGGTAGTGGTGTAACAGGTGATGATAGTGAAAGCAAGAATTAAGAAAGGTTTTGTTTTTTTACACGCTTTATATTAGCTTCACTTGTATGTCAGTCAGTATGTCTGTAACCGACCCCTAAATTTGACCGACTTCCCGTTTTCCGATTGAGCTGAAATTTTGCACGTATGTGTATATCGCGTGACAATGCAATAATATGGTACCATGGAGCTGATCTGATGATGGAGTCGGAAGGTGGCCATAGGAACTCCTGTACTAAACAAGATAGACCCTTCGTGTTTGGGCCCGTATGTTTATATCGCGTGACAATGCAATAATATGGTACCATGGAGCTGATCTGATGATGGAGTCGGAAGGTGGCCATAGGAACTCCTGTACTAAACAAGATAGACCCTTCGTGTTTGGGCCCGTATGTTTATATCGCGTGACAATGCAATAATATGGTACCATGGAGCTGATCTGATGATGGAGTCGGAAGGTGGCCATAGGAACTCCTGTACTAAACAAGATAGACCCTTCGTGTTTGGGCTCGTATGTTTATATCGCGTGACAATGCAATAATATGGTACCATGGAGCTGATCTGATGATGGAGTCGGAAGGTGGCCATAGGAACTCCTGTACTAAACAAGATAGACCCGTCGTGTTTGGGCTCGTTTTATTTGTCTTGGCTAGCACTCTGCTGCTACATGATATGCAGGATCTCAAAAGCTTGTATTTAAAAACATTTGAACAAAAATCAACTAAAAAATGAAAAATAAATAATAGTTTAAAAAAACTAAAAAAAACACGCTTTTATAAAAAATCCAACTAAAAAAACAAAAAATAAAATTTAATATAATATAAAAAAGCGTGGGGTGTATTCAATTAATAATATAATATCTTAAAAAGCGCTTTGAATACACCCCACGCTTTTTTATATTATATTAAATTTTATTTTTTGTTTTTTTAGTTGGATTTTTTATAAAAGCGTGTTTTTTTTAGTTTTTTTATTTTAAATTTATTTTCATTAAAAATAAAGTTACAAGATTATACATACAGTTACTTTGCCAAACTGCAGCGCAGTTTGTCGGCAGCGTTCTCGCAGATCGCATTACATTATACCTTATAACTTTCGTTTAGTGAAATCCAAAGTTTGCTAAAGTGGTTTGGGCCATACATTGATGTTAAAAAAAACGATGTTTCATTTGCATCGCAGGAACAAGCGTCAAAAGTTTATGTAAATGGTGATAAAAAAACATCGTTCATAAACATCGATGTTTCACTTTTGAAAACATAGATATCCTAACATCGATGTTTTTTATGAGCGATGTTGCATCCCTAGATATGCCAAAAAAGTACTAGAATAACTGAAAAGCGTGAATTCTACTAAAATCTACCAAATAATTTTTACATACTAAATTATGTTGCCAGTACCTCAAAATCTACCAAAAAAGTAGAAATCTACTAAATCTGGTCACGCTGATAGTGACAGATGCGGCGGAAGAAAAAAGAAACAAAAGAGGCGGCGACCAAGTAGGTCGGCGTTAACACTATCCAATTGAGTTGGTGACACATTTTACTTTAAATTACCGTTTAAACAATAATAAAAATCCTACTTGATTCGTTGAATATATGACGTCATACCTTGCTAAGCTCGTATGAAATCTAGCAGAAGACCGCTTTTTTACATGTTAAAAATGTTTTAGTTGATATGAATGTCAGTCCTATTGTGTATTGGTTCCGGTTTGCATAGCTACGTCCAATACGGTATTCAGAATCTATGTGCAGATCGGACGAGCTTTTATTATATTGTCTCGTTTCAAGTTTGGAAGCACTCTGGGCAATTTGTTGCGAGCATTAAAATACTTTGTGTCCAACTCTACCAATTTATTTGTAAACGAATCAGTTTTGTTGGGAAAATGAAAAATTATTTTATTTTACTGATTGAACACGTATCGAATTGTTTCGCCAATTAAGGGTTAAAAAACATACCAAGCTAAGTAGCTGGTAGCTGAATAAAGATTTATTAACAAAAGTTCGGTCGAGCGGATGTAATACTGGTACGGTGAGTTTCCTTGTGGTGAAAAATCCACTGTTATTGTTAATTGAGACCACGGAGTGCAAAAAAAATTGACCGAGATTTTGATATCTTATAAATGTAGTAACAGATTTTATTAAACCTATGATCAAATTGATCGTGTACTAGCAGAAGGTGATGTCAGGAGCCTTAAAAACAGACGAGCGTGCATGACAAGAGCTATGAATGTCAAAGAAGCAAGTGAGGTGTGTAAGAATAAGCCTAAATGGCGCTCTGTTGTTCGTGCCTACCTCGCAAGGGACCTGGCGTGAAGTTATGTATGTATGAAATAATTTTTAAAGTGTATTAGAGTGAACAAAAAATTATCTAATAGGTCACGCCGTTTTTGTTAATCAAAGTAATTTGTTAATTTGTATGTTTTTATAAAATATTCATGATCTACCTCCGTATAACAAAAGCAATTGATAAAAGAATCGGATACTTTCATAAATTTTGGAGTTAATATGTCAAACGGGGGATGGGATAGTTTGCGATATAAAATGAAGTGAATCTTCCGGGGGACAAACATAAAAATTTAATTTTAACAAGAGGCAAGTACTAAAGTTTTATCCACGGCGCAATCGTGGGGTAAGCTCTAGTAACACTAAAACTCGAAGATCTAACAATACCGAACATGCCTATGTAGGTACAGTCAAATATTTATTTTATTCATTAGTTACTGATGAATAAAATATATGAGGGCTACTCGACATATTTTTCTCAATTTCACTACCGTATTGTGATACATACCTCTAGGTATATAGAATACAATTTCATATCAAATTTCATTTATATATAGACCCAGTAGCTTCTGAGAAAATGACTGTAGTATAATACACAGACAGACAAACAAACAGAGAGATGGTTGAACATAACGATTGCATAACGTTTCCGTTTTTACTATAATGACTAGGAAACATATTGTTACCAGTTGCAGGACTCGAATTAAAATGCCGTTAGAATTATTATAGAGTTTATTAGAACTATACAAACACGTATAACACGTACAAATATAACCAAACACAACAAGTCCAAACGTAATTCAATAACACGCGCAAAGTCCGTCACTAAATAGATTACCGAATGTACACAAGTCTTGCTTCGCTCGTGGTTATCGCTCGACTGCCTCGTCCCTCAACTGGGGCATTGCTTTATATTGCATAGATGCAATATGTCTGCCCGGCCGCGCGGACCGAATATCCTAGAATCAGTTTGTACTTTAAATCCGAGACACCTGGCTATAATGATCACAATACAACAATAGGCCGAAAAAGATTACAATACACAATGGTCTGTTTTTTTAAACACAAATTTTAAATACAAAGTAAACAAAACAAGTCCAAATGCCGAAAGATAATAAAATGTGTTTCTATAGATATGCAGGTGATAATTTGTCTTTGTCGGCGTCTAGGTCGTAACAATATTAACGTTTCTTCTACTTCCAAAGAATCAGTCAATTTACTTATACACAATTCGTTATTAGCATCTTAACCGAGTAGTAGAATTTCTTGAAAGGAGCTAATAATAATATACCACTATAAATAAACTGCAATGACTGTCGATGTATACAAATTAGTAATTTGATAAAATCCCATTAGCAGTAGATTTATTAGATGAACATTCAACGCATGTAATTATAACGTGCTCTTGTACATAATAACTTGCTATTGAGTTCTAAATTTATATACAACTAAGTCATATGCCGTAGTTTCAGCAGCAAAATCAACCATCCATGACCTGTTTTTCTCGAGAACGTTGCAAAAACCTGAAATTTGTTAAATTGTCCTAACGGTTTGCTTATGTACGGTAAAGCTAATTTTTTCAGAAAAATACTGCATCTATGTAGATGAAATTTAGCAGATGTGAGTTTGATTGAAATGATTTTGCGTAATCATGTACTTAAATAGTAAAAAACCATTTGAGGCATGTGCTATGTAAAATATTTTTATTAGAGGTCTTGCAAAAATATAATATAGCTAATCTAGTCATAATGCTGTACATACATACATAACTTCACGCTAGGTCCCTTGCGGGGTAGGCACGAACAACAGAGCGCCATTCAGGCTTATTATTACACACCTCACTTGCTTCTTTGACATTCATAGCTCTTGTCATGCACGCTCGTCTGTTCTTAAGGCTCCTGACATCACATCATAATGCTGTAGATAATTGAAAATTAATGGCAGTGATTTTCTGATGTGAATATCTTCAAAATTGCTTTAATCACCTGCTTATCAGTGTACTTATTATTAATCAAACTATGTAACAGTGAGAAACAAGAATGCTCTGTGGCGAAATCTAAAAATAACTTAAATAAGTACGAATCCCGACTAGTCCTACCCAGTCTTCGGAAGAAAGCCCTTAACTCCGTGCTCTAGCCTTAATCAGTCACTATAAAGGCAAAGGTCAGATCGATAGCTAAAACTAGAACTTAGGGGTAAATGTATTCAAGGCTATAAGCCTATTGTAACCCAGATGGAAATGAATTACACATTTTCACATTCTTCAGCCACTCGCATTCATGTTACTTGTCGCTGTTCTTGTATGACATTTTATGAGACCCATGCAGAGAGTGCCGAGTCACCACCTTCATGTCATGTTATACTAACATTTCGGTGGCCAGGCACCATATCTCTTGAATGCATTCCTATAGGTAGGTATGGATAATGGTCGGTCATTACAACATTTAGGTTTTTACGGAAAAGTCATGTAAGTTTATAATAAAACTACGTTTTAACGGTTTTAAGCGCGGTAATTTATTTAATTAAAATGGGTGGAAGGAAAAATGTTCCTTCCACCCATTTTGGACGATGGACAATTGTCATCTTTGTCGTCCGTGACCACGACCACTGAAATGCGGTCGAAAGGTCGGAATAACCAAAAATGAAATAAATCACCGCGCTTAAAACCGTTAAAACGTAGTTTTATTATGTACACAGGTCGCGAAAACTTAAGAAAATATCATGAAGTCTTCTAAAAGACCGAGATTATGAATCCGTGATCTAAAATAAAGTGTACAATTTCAAACAATTCAAGGGTTTTGAAAATAGCCTGTAATGTTTTGCGGAAAATACATGAAATAATAAGAAAACTTGAAAACCCTCAGAACTAAAGTCTTTAATATTGTTATGATACGCATAACAATTTTCCGGAAGGGATTTCTTCTCGGAATAGGGGTCGTATTTCTTATAATAAAATACCCTTAGAATATTGAAAGTTAGAAAATACATTGTTTTATATATTTGGCAGTTTTTCAATCAGTTTTATGAGAGGTTGAGAATATTAAAGAAAGGTTCGCGGTATTATTTGTTGTTTTTGTTTATCAAAAGGAATTCTTTCAGAAAAATTGCTTAATGCTTAGTAGAGTATATACTTTGTTGCCCCTCAAATTAACTTTTTCTATTTGATATTAAGATCTATCAAATAAAGCACATTATTTAAGGTAGGTAATAAGAACGGCTTTTCCACAAATATTGAGAACTAAATAAGGACACCTACATACTTCCCACGTACTACCCACATTTGTTAAATGTCTAAAGCCGCGCACTCCTACGAGCCGTAATAGGAAATATGTACGTAATTCAATTACGAGTCAATTTTCTTTAAATATGATGTCTTCATTGCTGTAGAAATTTCTTTACACATTTATTATAGATTTTCGTTACTAAGAAATATTAAAAAATGCGCAGGATATTTAAAATCGCAAAACACAAAGCTATTGACCAAATGGAAAGATGATTTAATTTCATTTTAGATTGTCAAGAAGGGTGCATTCCTTTTGTAGCTCACAAGGCTCAAAAGCTCAAGTGGAACGGATTATGGGGCTTTGATGTCATTAACAACAAAATACACAATTGTTATTGGCGCTGAATGGTTGACTTGAAAATTGCGCCTTTGTCAATATATTGATAGAGTTAAATAATCCTTTGTAGTAAACGCCCACTTCGGCCCACATATTGACATGAGTCAATGTGAGCGCTGCGTGATCGAAAATAATGATGTTAGTAGTGACGTTTTCGCGGCTACCATAACAATCATGGTCGGTATGTTGAACAATTGAAGGAGCATTTTGAGCGTTGTGAGCCACAAGAGTAACGGGCCTTGAGAATAAACTACGACGTCACGAGAAGCCCGCGAAAGTAATGGCGTTAAAATAGCGCAAATTTATTCGAGATTATAATTAAAAAAGCAAAATAATTTGTACACTTCCAATAGTATTTCTATTTTTTACTATGATAAAACGATGTAAATAATTATTTATGAATATAATAAAAACACATGCATAGAGCGAATACAGTAACCGGCCACTACTAACGTGTACGATAATATTGGTCTTCGCTTTCTCGGCTCGTTGCGAACGCGCCGCGTGCCGCTCACCTGGAGCTGCCGAGCCACGAGCTACAATTTTTGTTTACGGTAATTGTAACGGCTACGGTTACGGGTCGCAAGTGAGTACGCACCTTAAACCGGCAACAATGGCTATAAATATAAAATTATTAGACTATTTTTAATTTAGTGTGTTCTACATGACTGTATCATTTGGTGGGCATTATTCATTGCGTTGCATGACCAGACGACCGATACATATATGTATCTTGTACTTCTTTAAATATGTCGACGATACTTCTGTAAATAAGTATCATGTATCCATGTATAATTACGTTTTAAAATGATCGTTAAGTAGACGTCAGCCAAATTGTAGGTTCTTGACTCATACCAAACGTCGGAAATCGTGTAGCAACTCTAAACGAAATATTTTCCTATACATTTAAGAATTTCAACAAAAATACACACTTGTCTGTTTTTCTTTGTTACATCGATAATCAATAAACTAATGATTATTGTTAACCTGTATTGCATTTTTTTAAATAAAGCCACAAGCAAAATATGTGTGTTTGAGGATAGAAATAAAACTAGAGTAACTATAGAAAAAATATTTTTATATAAACTCCATACGACAACCCAGTTCAGAGCAATATTACATATTTACTATATTCACAAATTTTATTTATACATATATTAAAATGTAAGATGAAGGTATATAACATTCATTGTATTTCTATTATAGAATAAACGGATTATTATCAATAAAATATTCTTAACAATATGGAAAGGATTCCCCAGTTGTTATACGAGTACTAACACCTTTATTTAGTTTTAAAGTTTTTTAATACATGTTTCTTAATTTACTGTATGCAGAATGACTGACTATTTTACTATGGTAAATATAAGAGTTCTTTTGGGAATTCATTTCTGAACTTAAAGCCGTGCTGCAGTGCAATAATGGTATAGGCCAGGGGTCGGCAACCTTTTCAGTCGGAAGAGTCAAAAATTACAATTTACGAAGTTTCAGTTTTTAAAGAGCCACAATTTTTTTTCTTGCAAACGATAAAATATTACTTGCATAATTTATAGTGTGATGATAAAACAAACAAATCTATTTATTCATATATAAGTAGTGTTTTGCACAATAAAAAGATAATATGCATGTGACATTATTAGATAATTAATTATTATTAAATTAAAAAATTAAAACAAACATTAACTTACAACACTAACTTATGCTTCAATAACAAACAATTGGGCAAACAAATTCAATGAAAGCCTTGTCTTTTTTTACGTATATAACAAAAGAGCCGCAGCTTTACATCCAAAGAGCCACATGTGGCTCGCGAGCCGCGGGTTGCCGACCCCTGGTATAGGCTAAAGGTATACTAATACGTGTATACTACATAGTACAGCTAGTATATAATATACGCGTTAGTATGACTACCTTTAGCCTGTACGTACTGTACACCTATTTATTAGTACATACAAATAAGTTTGCTTTTGTCTCACATTTTATAGTGATTAAAGTCCTTCTTCTATCCAATTGTATTCTTCTTGTAATAATATCATGGTAAACGATGATTATGAGCCTCAAGCTGTAAGAGTGAAGCCAGCTAAAGGCGGCGAGTTTAGATTTTTCAATTAATTCCGCACCGCATTTAAATTCTGTAGCTTGCTGCAGATTTGAAGTGTGCTAGGATCATAATTTTATTTAATTATTAATCTATATAAATAATAATGAATCGTGGAAATTATGTACGCGCATAACTTTAGAACGATTTTACCGATTATGAAACTTTTTGAGTATGTTTGAGTGAATCCTCGCATGATTTAGAGAGACAGTTGGAACCGGTAGGAGGCACCAGAATCGGACCCTAGGCTTTTTTTTTTCAAGGCAGGACAACGTCTTTCGGAACCGCCAATATATTCATAAATTTGAGTTTAATTTGGATCGCATTGGTGTGCATTTCGACAATAAAAAAATTATCATTAAATAACAGAATAGGTACGGTTAAAGATGGAAAAGTTTCCAATGGATGGATACATTGCTATTAACCACACATACGCAAACCACGTGTATATTTTAATAAGTTTACGTATACAAGTTTGTAAAAAAACTTTAATTTCTTTCGCTTTCGGTCACGTAGGCTCCGTCAATATTTATAAATCATACAACATTTTTTATATTTTAGGAATTTATAAAATAGTAAACATAGTATTCCTAAAATCCTGTGTATAATGATAATTTTATATTTTTTAAGGTAATCCTTTCTTAACGGTGTTGACATGACTTATGATGCCATTTATATAATTAGTAACCATTGCATAACTTTTAAACATGCACTCTGGTTTTAAAGGACACGTATGTACATTTATATATCTAATCATTTCATCCCGTTACGTTGCGTTGCTTTGCCGGACTACTACATTATCAGGGGAACATACATATCCGTCATGCTTTCCTAATGGCCCATTCCTTTATCTTACTGTCCATCCATTTTGATCTTTATGATTACAAAATGGAGATGAATTTATGTCAAACTTTAACGGGTATTATAGTAAGTGAATATAAGAACCCGGCATAATACGGATTGTTAGATTGGTGGACTGTAAATCTATAAATGGTTTTTTTATGACTCCGGGTGCACTTGACGTTAATATCATAATTTAAGTATTTTCTTGAATTTCACTATCATAATTAGTATTAAAATTACGTATTTACAAGACTATTGGTAACTAACGACTACATTTAAAAAAAAAATAAGTTGAAACTAGGTGAAAAAGTTTGAACATTTCTCTTTGGCTAAGAAAAAATAACACTGCCTTAAAACGTAAGCGTAGTAAACGTTATAACGTGATCTTAAATAGAATATTAAATCTTATAATTAAATCTTAATACAGAATTACATTTTCAACTGTTTATAACTGAAACTTGGCGTAATGGCCTGATCATAGTGATATCAAAACATTTTCGTATCATAACAATTTTGTAACAATTCTGTAATAAATTGTTTATTATGCGTAAGAACATTATCTGGACTATAGGAGATGTTTGTTTGTTCTTAGAATTTAAATAAATTTGTTATAAATTTGCTTCAAAAGAGCGATAAGAAGTAATTTGTTTGGGTCACTTGTGATTTGATGGACGCTGGTACTGAAAATCAGCGCTGTGTCAGTTCTTGACACAGCATAATGCTGAGCTACCAGCCTTTTGCCGTGAGTGTTACGTACTTTTATATTTTAAAGGTGTATATTTTATAAAATTCGAATGGCTTTATGAGTACGTATATTCTGTTAATTTAGTTTATTATTAAGTTTTACATGCATTCATTCACGTCGATAAATAGTTTCTTTCTTTCTTTCTTAAATAATAAAGTCCTCCTAGCGCGCTTCAAATCTGCAGCAAGTTACAGAATTTAAATCTGGTGCGGAAATAATTCCGTCTATGCCTAATAACAAAGTTTATTTTGGTGAACTTAAGTACTTTGAATAATAATAAGCAGTATCCTATATCTGTAACTTAAATATTAGTTAAAACTTAGATTTATTTAAATTACATTATAATAATATTGACTGAAGGAATGTTTAAAACTCTATGACAGAATTAATCTTATTGTAATAAGTCGTTCTAAATGTTTTCTGTGAAAATTAAAACAAATCAGTCTCAAAACATTTTTTTAACATAGAGTAATAATAATATAATAACGTGAAGCAAAATAAACTGCAATTTTAATTTTAAAAAACTGCCTAAAAATATAAAAATATTACTCTCTTAAGTCATCGTTCACATTTTGTTTGCTCGTAAATTCTACAAAGTTATTGAGAAATATTTTTATGAATTTGTATAGCCCAGCATGATTAGGAGGGAATCAGTCCAGATGATAAAAAATCAAAAAGTTCACCAGGGAATTGGGAAAATGAATAAATGTAAATAGAGAATTATGATCTTTTATCTGTGCAGGAACGCAGAAAGATTACAATTTCCTGCGGCCGGGCGACCTGTCGTAAGAGGCGACTAAACAACCCACAGCCAGATGGTAGGGCATTTGCCCGACTGGATGGCTACAATCCCTGGTCTAGAGTATGTCGCCACAACAACCTTGAGTTGTGTTCCGACATTAGTTACCAGATTCCAGTCTCCCTTAAGAGAGCAGCAGCGCATTTGTAGCATCTTTGGTGTTGCAAATGTCCATAGGCGATGGTAACTGCTTTCCATCAAGTGGGACGTCTGCCTGTCTGCTTAACTCTTGCAATAAAAAAAAATGCTGCCGAAGAAAAATAATTTCAGTATCTTTAAAATTAGTACTTTATTGATTGTAAGTTAGTCATAAATACCCGCAATTTAATAGAATCCT
This sequence comes from Dendrolimus pini, assembly GCA_949752895.1. Taxonomy (NCBI): domain Eukaryota; kingdom Metazoa; phylum Arthropoda; class Insecta; order Lepidoptera; family Lasiocampidae; genus Dendrolimus; species Dendrolimus pini. Next base: position 8,758,736 of record OX457145.1, read on the forward strand.
TAATTTCACCGGCTCTAATGAAGTTATTCAAGCGTCAAGCCAGTCACGTGTCCTTTTATAATTGAATGCCTATTGAAACTTAATTGCTCAATAATTGAATTATCTTCATTTAAATGCGCAGCATCTGTCGCTTCGGTTTGCGTCTTCTTTCATCTTCAGAAGGGTAACACCCCTTGTCTAATGGTAAATACATGAGGGACAATGTGTTCTTAATTTTTTCAAATTAATTACATGTAGCGCGTAGGTACAAAATAAAGGACACATTTTAAGGTCCAGATTGTAAAAAGATGAGAGTCGTTTTAAGTTGGTTTTTTATCACGTTGTAATTTTTTGACAACTGTAGTGTGTTTAGTTATTTTGAATGAATTAATCGGGTGATGTATTATCATAGTATTAAAGATTGAAATTCATTTAAATAAATCGGCTATAACGTTATTTTTAAGATTTCTCGTCTTATATATAGATAGATAGAGAAATATAATGCTTTTTTTAGGTCACATCTCAACTCATTATATTTTTTTGGCCCAAAAGCCCCTGATTCCTTTGCCACCTTAATACTCGTGAGATCTCTATTTAAAACATGTCTGCTATACCAGGGCCGTCTTAAGTATTGGGCGCCGGGATACCAAAATCAGCTTGCGTCCGTTTATCGTTGATATAAAAACTTCGTTTAAAAAAACCGACTCCAAAAACGAAAAAACTAAAATGTATAAAATAACTTATTTCTAAAGCTATTATTATTAATATATATTATCTAAAACATCTTAAAGTCGGTGCTTAGTAATTTTCAAAATATAGTAATTTTTATGTTTTACTTTGCACCGACTTCAAGATGTTTTAGATAATATATATTAATAATAATAGCTTTAGAAATAAGTTATTTTATACATTTTATTTTTTTCGTTTTTGAAGTCGGTTTTTTTAAACGAAGTTTTTAAATTTTATTTGTTACTTTTTAGTGTCTAGCTATGTATGGGTGGACCTACGAATGGTGCCGCGCTTCTTAAAAAATATATGTCCCAAGAACCGGGAACAAAAAAATGATCGTAAAATGAAAACTACGGGGTCAAACTATGTCAAATTTTTAGGGGACCACATGGCAGCTATTCCGCGTCGAACAAAAAAATAATCACGTAAATCGAATCATAAATCTCAGAGTAATCGGTGTACATATGGAACGGAGTGAAAAGTATTTTCATGAAAAATTTCATAAAATGAAAACTACTGGGCCAAACTATGTAAAATTTTTAGGGGACCAATTAGAAGCTATTCCGCGTCGAACAAAAAAAGAATCACGTAAATCGGATCATAAATCACGGACTAATCGGCGAACATACATAAAAAAAGCAAAAAAAAAAAACAAAGATCCCGACGAATTGAGAACCTCCTCCTTTTTTCGAAGTCGGTTAAAAAAGTACTGTTTGTATGAATGAAATTTGATAGGAATGTTTAGTCTATATGGTGCTACACATTGATATAGTAATGACGTTATGAGAGCTGTAACGTTTAGTCATCGCGGTGGACCACGAAATACTGGTTAGCGCTTTTTTTATTGGACTTGACTTTATGTTGTTGGTCCGAAGACCTCACAACTTTACCTTCATATTTTTTTATCTTGCTCGCATTATCTGTCCCGCTCACACATTGTGCTATATATTGTACTATAGTAGAATTATTTTGTCCGTGCAGTTTGGGTCATAAATCAAAGCTCGGCCTCAGCCCGGCTAAGGCGGTGAGCATGCTGCGCGGGCGCAACGCCATTATCGATAAAAACTAATTCTTATTAAAGAAAGATTATTATTCTTATAAAAATCATTATTATCTTTTTTGCTGTTAATTTTAAACTTAGACATAAGTATTTATATTTATTTTAAATATAACTTGTTACATTCTAAGCTTTTGAACTTATAGTTTTTTAATACATAGATACCTAATTAATAATTTATTTTAAATCATTATTATTCTTCTTTTAATAAATACGTTGTTTTATCTAAAAAAAAACTTTCATTTTTATTACTAACCCACAAAATGAGTGGAAGAGAGAGCGAAATACTCGCTTCACCGCTCCGATTATTTATGACCCAAACTGCACGGACAAAATAATTCCAAAATAAATTAGGTAAGTCACTTCAGTTCACATCAGAACTCTACAGTCTCTGCTATCTGAAGTATCATTTAATCTACGTTTCGCTGCTACATAGTACATTTAACTGAGTAATTTTTTGTATGCTTATATATAGTCAGATCCCGAAAAACCAAGACGATGTTTTTATTGAAGGCATTCAATTCGCGCCCCCTAGGTCCCTGCACCTGGGTGCCACGCACACCATGCACCCCTGGATAAAGACGGCCTTGTGCTAGACGATATTAGACATGTTTAGTTTTGAGTTCATATTTTTTTTATATTGCGCATAATTTAATATTGTTGTCAACTGCAATCACGGCCACTTTTGACTTTCGATGTCAACATTCGAACTGAGTAAACTTAAAGTTAAATTATTTAGATTGCATGAAACATACATCAGTATAGGAAATACATGTCACTCTTAATATTTATATAAATAAGTACCTAAGTTTTACAATCTAATATGAGTATTTGGAATGTGTCCATGAGTACTTATGTATTATTATTAGGGATGGGCCGATATTCGTTTTACATTCGGTTTGTCCGAATTTCGGCATTCGGCCGAATTTCGGTATAAATGCTGAACATTCGGTAAAAGGAAAAAGTATGATACATATTTGCACTATTTTCACTGAAGTTCATAGAAATCATATCTATCATCTCTGTAATATAAAAATCTATATACTCATGGTCATTTATTTTAGTTAAGAACATGTAACTTTAACGTTCAATGTGATAAAAAGTTAATAAAATTAGTTCTTGATTGAGTTTTTGCTATGGGACGTGTCCATTAGCTATAATGGTATAGGTACTGTTGTGATGTTTGTCCGTCGAGACATGCATTATTTCTTTTTATAAAATAATAATTTCAGATTTTTAATATCATAGACTTTTAACAATATACAATCAAGTGAACTGGGAAAAAGCTAAACTAACTTAAAAATAAGATTAAGTTTTTGATTAATTAAATAGACATCAAATTAAATCAAAAATAAAATAAACTTATATTCTTCTAAGAAACATCAGTAAGTACAACTTCTTAATTATAATGTATAACTTGAATTTTAAAAAGACACGTCTAAGGGACATCAGCAATTACTACTTTAATTTTGATTGAAATCACTTTTTACGAATGAAACATTATGAATTTAGAATTATTAAATTGTGATTTTCTTCAATCAAATGTCTAAAAACCTATTCTTTCATCCACCTACTCATACTAAAATTTACTAGAGGCAGGTTATGGTGTAAAATATAAAAAATTCGGTGTTATCAAGTTGACGTTGTCAACAGGTCACGATGTGTTGCTCTTGAGAAAGCGTTGCGAAATCAAACCGAATTTTTTAATTTTAACCGAATGTTCGGCTGAAGTACGTATTCATTTTAAACTACGTTCGGCTCATCCCTAATTATTACCTAGTTACAATTATTTACATTCATGAAGCGTATTACTTCCCACTTTAGAAATGACTAGAAGCATATTTGGGTAAAACTAATAACTAATTATATACATTTAAATTATAATATACACAGCTAATCAGTAAATCACAGCTCCTGATTGAAATTTTATTTTACACATTGACTAGAAAAGATTGTACAATAACTACACTAATCATCTACTTAGAAATCACTTCTGCTTTGGTTTGGTAGGTCACTTTCTTTTTACTGTTACGTTTAATCGATGGGTTCCGACTCTCACTATCGAGGCTCACTTCACTGACTGATTCGGAGTCTTGGCAGTAGGGAACCGTGTCGGTACACAAATGTCTTTCGACGCATTGGATCGGTTCGTCGAAGGAATGTTCTAGATTGCGTATACGATAGTCGGGACAGTGCCGTTCGCCACGCCTTGCGCGCAGCGAGCGGCGGTCCCTGCATCAGGAGCATCGGGCGCGCGGACCACGCAGAGTGCCGGCGCGGGCTTGATGTCACAAACGACACATCTCATGTTGTGACACTGACGAGTACATCATGGTTGACACTGGGTACTGAAAAATTAAAAGCCTTGTTAGGACAATTATTTTTTCCAGTGTTGTACAAGTTAACAATTACCCGGATCATTTATGTATGTAACAAAATTGTAGTCCGATTTCATGGATAATATTTAAATTGAAGATTCTCCTAAAGAGAGCCATAAATCACAACACATAAGCTAAGTGATTTATTTTTGAAAATAAAGAATCTTTAGTAATAATTCTTTCCACCAAAGTAGATAATATAATAAATAGACAAGTAACAATAGATAAATAATCATATAAGTTCACAAAAGTTTTGTTAATGGACGTATGTGACCACAAGAGGATTATGAGAGGAATTAATAGCAATAGAGCGGATAAATTTCCAACCAAAACATTGATTCATTGTTCCACAGGGGGTACATTATGTGTTTCATACGAGCAGGATTTTCGTGCAGTTAGCTGGTAGTATTAAGACATTATTTATAATAAGAAAAGTTAGAGGAAATAATCATATTTTGTTTATTTTAATGGACATGCAGAAAGTACATATTATATTTGAGTATACTACGAACAATTACTACACTAAAAAGGTTGACACAAAACATGCAGCTCAAGGCGCCATTATCAATAAAAAGAAATATGTCAAGGGATACAAAGAAATAGAAGTATTTACAATCTTTATTACAGTTCAAGGTTGACCAAGTGCAGACAAAATATTGATTTCTGATGTAGCATGGATAGTAGGTATAAGATTCACACAAAGTGCATTGAGGTAGCATGCAGACAGCACGTACCTCCTTGAGATTTCGAACTGTACTGTGAAGCTTCTACGCTGCCTACTATTTCATCTAACTTATACGATTCAATTTGCCAACATGAAATCTTCGAAAACTGTCTTAGAATGGCGTTTAATTTGCTCGAAATATTTATGACACTTTTGGTAAAAGTTGAAATAATTTCTCCTGAAGGCACTTGGAAATATGGATGAAAAATCGAAGCAATATACAAAACATGAGCTGATACGCTATATGTATGTTTGCTCGCAGGAATTTTGTCTGATTTGTTGTATGCCCATCAGTTCGCTCGATGAGTAATAGCGCCGCGTTGTGCGCAACTGAAAGTAAAACAAAATACTATGACGATCTAAATAAGAAGCAAAATCCTTTTTACTGTGGAATGAGGTCGGTTTTGCCTTGCACTATGGAAAACAATACTAAGAATGAATTCTAACACTTGTATGTAGGTATTGCTTTGATTGTAAGGTATACTTTGTTCGTGTTCCAAATCATCGTACATTTTTATATTTATAAATATATATAATATTAATATCTGTGTATTTATTATATATTATCTTCGATTAACTTATATTCTATATATATATATATATATATATATATATATATATATATATATAAATAAATAAATAACATATACTATATAGGAGATAATTCAGCAGGCATTATTTTATTTTATTTGATTAAATATACTACATTTATATAGAGCTTAATATAACCAATCTGTTTATAGCGGTCTTGGTTTTGCACAAATACACTGTAAAGCGTGAAGTATCCTGTAATTGGCAACATTGATATTAAACAGAGTTGATTGTTTTAAGTTATAAGTAAGCTGTTGGATATGTAATAAATAAATAAATAAATTTATGTACGTAACAACATCTATAGAAACTTCTAAATTTAATTTTGAAACTGAATAAATATGAAATTAGTTTTTTTTTTACTAAAACTCATATTATTAAAATTCAGTCCCTAGTTTTTCGGTTTTAAAAAGCATTAAAAGAGTTGCTGGAAATTTAAGATTGTTTTTTATGTGCATCAGTAGCGAAGCTTGCCGTAGACGGGCCGTGTATCCAAATTTGTTTTACCCAAAGGCAGGTTAAAGTTTTTTTTATATAAAAGAAACAAAAAATGCTTGAATTGAATTAAAATAATTATTTATTGATTATAAGTTATTACTTATACTTAATGCTCCTAGGAGCTAAGTTAGACAAACAATTCGAATCAAAGATACACTTTTCTCGCCTTTTTTGGCAAGCTTATTTATTAAATCATCAATAAGTGAAGGTGAGTTCAGTTTTTCTAGTCTTTCTGCCTCTATAGAGAATAATGATAACTCTCAGAGCCGTTCCTGTTGTCCCAGCAGTTATTCTCAATAATATTATTAATCTATAAAAGATTGTGGAAAACATTTTAAGATTTGCTTCCTCACTTTCGAAGCCCCTATAGCCTGGGGGCCCTGTGTCACAGATACGGCGGTAGCTACGCCTCTGATGAACGCCTTTATGTATCTTTATAATGGATATATATATATATATATATATATAGGTAATGAATCTTTCAACATATTTGTCAGTTACCCGCATACCCCTGATTATTTTGTTATTTTGCGCAAATAATAAGGGTCGATGATAATACAATGATTTCGTATCCTCACTAGGATGACATTAGAATTTGATAAACGTTCGATATTTGAAATCTGAACCCCGGTGGAGTGATCAGTATCAAGTACCTTATAATTGTTTCGAAATGATATATGAAAAAAAATGTCTATTTCCCAGCATTTATTCGATTCAGAAATCTATTATCGACAACTGAGATTTAATTCCCAATTGTACGCCTCGTTCCACAGTGATCCTATTAATAGCAAAATAAATCGGAAATTCTTTACTCTTTAATTCGTCTATTCGCTAAGATAACTCTATTGGCGTTGCTATATATAGCTTGAACAAACATTTACCTGTGATTGTTTATTAAAGCGTAGCTGGGGCTTGTACTTTCTGCGTAGTTTTCTCGGACAACAAACACATATAATTCTTAGGAAAGCTCTGAAACAAAACATAAATGCGAATTAGTGTACTTATAATACATAGGGTATATAATAATTACAAGAGATACTTCAGTATACTGAATTGAATTGACTGAATTTTTTCACGAAGTAATATATTACTTCGTGAAAAAATAAACTTTTTTAGGATTCCTTAGCTAATTCAGCACAAACGGAATTATAAATTCCTCATGAACATTCGACCTGTCTATGTATAAACAAACATACATAGACATAACATTAACATTGTCACAATAAATTTTTTCAGAAACTCCTAAATTCGTACAGATAAAATTTGGTAGAAAAAATTGCTTTAGTGTAGTTATCTATACTTATTACTTATACACATACAAAGAGGAAAGATTTGTATGTTTGTAACGAATAAACTCAAATACTACTGGATTGTACTGAATAGTAGCAGTCTAGTATTACACTGCAAAATCTAACCATTTCTGTCACCCGGAACGGAAGTCGCTTAATTAATCGTAAAACTTTTAATCTACCACAAGTAAGAACTGATATATGTCAACATACTTCCCTATATCTACAGAATCGACAATGCGCCGACTCTGCTCCGTCTATTAAGATCGTTTCTCAAGACTTTGTTCAAATCCTATTAAATTTTTCACACCTACTTATATTTTATTTTTATCATTCTAAGGCCAGATAAACGAGTACGTACATATTTCGTAGACAATAAATTAATACACATGTAGTGTTTGCATAAACAGATAGATAGATAGAAAATACTTTATTGTTCACCACATACACATAAAGTAAATCATTTACAATAATTTAGTGTCAAGGCAGGAACAAAGGGCGGCCTTATCGCTTTAGAGCGATCTCTTCCAGACAACCCGGGCTGTGGATTGTATGAAAGGAATCAAAAGTGTATGACGGTGGTGTGCAAATAAAATATATGTAATTAATAGGATACGTATATATTACACAATACATATAATTACGAAAAAGAAAATAGACAATAACACATATTAATATTATATATATCCAAATATATACATTATTAATATGTGTATAGCAACAAATTTAGCTATACAATATTAATAATAGCAATAAAACAATATATCAATATTATTATTGGTGGTAGTTGCTTCTTTATTTTGGAAATCAAACTCGATTTTATTGGACTGTATAATTATTGTTAAAAGAATACATCAAATAAGTACAGAGCGTAATTATTTACAAGATACATTAGAGCGATACTGAGAGGTGAAGTGTAGAGTAGCAGAGAGAATTTCGCCTGCCAGGGTCGCTCCTTAAGTCCCGCATCCCGCCCGACGCCTATGTGCTAATCGTGCCCTCTGAGGGCGCCGGCGGTATGCGGGGCGCGGAGAGTAGGTGTGCTCCGGCGGGCGGGTCAGGGGGGTGCTCTCTGTCCGCAACATCCTCCCCCCGGCGCAGATCCTCGGAGCCATCTCTTCTCGTCAGGACGATGAGCCTCCTTACTGGTCTCCTGAAGATGCCTCCCCGCGTTCGCACGTCCGCGCTCCGTATTACGTTGTCCTGTCCGCGATAAGTGCGCTCGATTTGACCCCGGGGCCATACGTTACGTGGCAACAGACCGTCCGCGATGATAACGACGTCTCCAACGCGTATGTTTTCTTCATCACATCGTCGTACGTCGTCCCTCGGTGTCAATGTCGGTAAATACTCGCGTAGCCAACGAGTCCAGAACATGTCCGCTAAAGCTTGGGTTGCGATCCATGTCTTCTTGTTTGCTAGCTCGTTCGTTCCCGTGATTGGCAAGCCTACCGCTGACCCGATTAGGAAGTGGTTCGGGGTAAGCGCGTCGTCGTCTTCAGGGCTCACCGACACGTGAGTCAGCGGGCGCGAGTTTACTGTGTGTTCTATCTCCGTTTTGACAGTCGTAAGTGTTTCTTCCCGGGGAGCTTGTTCCGCCAACGTTGCGTGGAGTGCCGTCTTCACCGACCGAATTAACCGCTCCCAAGCTCCCCCCTGGTTTGGTGCGCCGGGATCGATGAAACGCCACGCTAGTTGTCTCCCTCTCACGTGATCTGGCATCTCTTTCCTCCACTTTGCGTACGCCGTTAGTAATTCTGCATCCGCTCCATGGAAATTCGTTGCATTATCAGACCATATCACTTGTGGCCAGCCGCGTCGTGCTCCCATCCTTCTTAGGGCCATGATAGCCGAGTCCGTGCTAAGGCTCGCTATAAGTTCCATATGGATGGCACGAGTCACCATACATGTAAACAGCATTCCCCATCGTTTTTCTCTCCGTCGTCCATTGGTCACCCACATCGGGCCAAAACAGTCGATTCCGCAATTTGTAAAGGGCCGTGCGTAGGCAGCTAGACGATCCTTTGGCAGGTTTCCTTTCACCGGTACGGTCGGCGCGGTTTTCTTCAACCGACAGATTGTACACTGCCGCAAGATGTTTCGCACAGTAGGCCGCACTCGTAACACCCAGTACTTTTGCCGCACGTTGTTTACGACGTGTTCTCTTCCTATATGATGATGCTGTTCATGTTCGCCCCTGATGATCAGCCGGGTGAGGTGATGCGACCCGTCTAAGATCGGTGGGTTTCCAGTAAGCTCGCGCAGGGTGGCCGCATTGATCCTGCCGTTTAACCTTATTACCCCGTCCCCCCCGTATTCGGGGTCGAGCTTATAAAGCCGGCTGTCACGTGACACGCGTTCTCCTTTCTTCAAGCGCTCGTAATCCTTCGGGAAGCTTTCCTGTTGCGCTTGACGAATGAGTAAACGTTCAGCTTGCTCTATGTGTCGCGTTTCCATAGTGCGAGTCCTCTGTCGGCACTTGTCGATAAAGGCGAGTGCGTAGGCGGTCGCTCGTAATAATTTTCCGTATGACGAAAATCTTGTGACGTCAACAAGTGGCTTTTCATTTGTCGTGTAATTCACCACGACTTCGTCATCTTCGGTTTCCGTCGGCTCTTCCTTTGGCCATTTCGTCGGGGGCCCACGAAGAAATTCCGGGCCTTTAAACCAGCGGTCGTCCGTTTTCATACTCGAGACGTTAATCCTGGTTGCGTCGTCGGCGACGTTGTAACTTGTCGGCACCCATCGCCATTGCTCAGACTCGGTTATTTCGCCGATTTCGCTCAGTCTGTGCGCAACGTATGGGGTATATCGCGCCGAGTCGTTTCTTATCCAGTGGAGAACGGTCTTCGAGTCGCTCCAAAAGATGACGTCATACGGCTTGAAACTATGTTCCTTTTTTATTTCCGCCGCTAACCTGGCTCCTATTAGCGCGGCCTGTAGCTCCATTCGTGGGATGCTCTGCGCCTTCATCGGGGCCACTTTCGCTTTTCCTGCGATTAAAATGACGCCGACGCTCCCGTTACGCCACTCAAAGCGCCAGTAAGCCGCTGCTGCGTAGGCCTGCTCGCTGGCGTCCGTGAAGACGTGTAATTGTACGTTTATGACGTCTTTATCCCATCCATAGCACCTTCTTCTCACCTTGTGCGCAGGAATGATCCTGCGCAGACGGCGTGACGCCGCGCCGTAACTCGGCGGCGTAACGATTCCGTCTTGTTGCAGTGGCAGTCCGCTTTCAATGAGACTGTTCACTTTTGTAGTAACCTGGGCAAACTCGTTCTGTGCCCATATTACACGCGCCGTAGTGTCCGTCACGGTAATCTTTCCTTCCCGGAATCTGAACGGGATACCGTGTACGGCGTCTAGTAAGTCTGGCCCATCCAGTAACTGTCTATTCGGATTAGCAACCGCGAAATGAGACATGTACCATATGCGGTTGCTTCCTTCGTTGTCTCTTTCGCACGGCTCGGTATATCTCTTTCCTACTAATAGCCTGTTGATCTGGGCTGTATATGCTTGCTTAAACTGCGGCGATTGGTCCATTTTGCGCTCGATCCTGCATACACAACGAACTGCCATGTCATAGTTTGGTGGCATGGTGACGTCATCGTTTCGCCAGTGCAGTCTAACTCCGAAGCGGCCGTTGATTTTCTTAACGGTTTTTGAAAACATCTTCAGCACCCGTTGTTCTTCAGCTACAGGTTTCACCTTATTCGATATTCCGAGTGTGTTGATATCGAAACGAGATTTGATCATTTCGTATAGTCTGTCCTTTTCCCGCGGCTCTTTGCCTTGCCACGTTCGGACGTGTAATACTGTGTCGTTTCCCGTCTTCACTCCTTTCCCGGGTGTGACGCCGTGTATGGCCCAACCCATGAGTGTCAGAGAAGCGGCTGGTTGGCTCTTCTTTCCTGCCAACAGTTTTCTAGTCACGATCAGATGCCAGTTGTCAGCTCCAATCAATACGCGTGGTTTAGCGTTCATAAAACACACGTCGTCTGTATGGAGCGTCTTCAAATGACGTAACTGTCGTACGACTTCAGACTTAACGGAGTGAGTTCCCAGTCCGAGTTTCTTCACAGTGCGCGCCTTGATAGGATGGTAGTGCGGTTGCGCTCTTCCGCGCACCGCGACGCTCACCACCCTACTCTCTGCTTCCCGCTGGCTCGACGTGATACCGTGGATGTTCAGTGGCCGCCTCGGGCCATCTGCCCCCAGCATCCCGGCTATCTCCTCGTCGATGAGCGTGATCGTGGACCCCTCATTCAGCAGCGCGTATGTACTCACTTCCTCTCCGTTAAGCCCCTTGACGGTAATCGGACACACTTTCAATAACACTCTGCTCTCGGTGTTAGAATTGTGCGCCGACGCCGTCATGACCGACTCCTCTCTGTCGGCCGGTTGATTGACCGACTCCACTCGGTCGATCGGTCCACTGACGGCTTCGGTTTCCCTCCGCTGGTGTAGAAGTGCGTGATGCGGCTCGCGGCATTCGTTCACACCGCACTTTCTCGCCTTGCAACGGAACCGTCTGTGTTTACTTAGTAGGCACAAAAAACATATTCTCGTTTCCTTGGCCCACTCCCATCTGGCTGGCAACGACATCGAAGCCAGCTTGCCGCACTGCGTTGTCTGGTGGTCAGCTCCACAACAGTAGCACACGATCTTGGCTTCCGTTGTAGTGTACACGCGACGACGCTCGTTCATCCGCGGCGGCTTCACTTTATTTTCTTTCGTGACGTTTACACTCGTCGTAGGCAGTGATGACGTCATGAAAGAATACTTCATTGCTCTGTCTGCTTCGCCCGTTAGAAACTTCGATAGTGTCATAATCTCCGGCTCGTCTCGGCTCGAGAATTCATCTGCAAAGTCGCACCATTTCGTTCGTAGATGCGGGCTGAGCTTCTCGACGACCTGTCGTGTCAACATAGGGTTAAGTAGATACCCCTTGTTGTCGACGCACGAGATAACCGTCACTATATTCTGCAACTTGGTGGCTAGGCTGTTGAGTTCGCTGGCAGACGAACCCGATCGTGGCAACTTCTTGATATCTTCCAATGCACGACTGATTATGATCTCTGGACGTCCGTAGCAGCGCTCCAGTGTCTTCATGATGATCGCAGGATCCACGGCGGTATACAGCAGGGCTGTCACGCACTCTCTTGCTTCGCCTTTAAGGCAAGTGCGTAGGCGGCCTAAGTTCTCCGCAGGTGAGAATCCGTGTACGCTCGTCGACTCCCGCATGGCAGCTTTAAACGGCAGCCACTCTCCCGGGGCCCCGCTAAAGGTAGGCAGCTCCTGGCACTGTCGCGGTGTCGGCCTGTTGCGAGTCATGCGTTCCAACACGTCGGCTAGGCGGTCGATTCCACGATCCCTGGATCTGGTCGGCGTTGGTGATCTTGCGTTGCGCGGCGTTCTGAACGTCACGCGAGCGGTCTGGTCGTTCGTTTCCGCAGACCGGTCGCGCCCCATTGGATACACTTCCCTCGCTCTTCCCGCAACGTTTAACGGTGGTCGCGGTCCGGCTTCTCTCGTTCCAAGCTCGGCCCCGTCACCTGCGCTCGGCGACTCCCCCCGTATGCGGGTGTTCTTCAACCACTCTGTGATATTTCTATCTGTTTCCACCCCATCGTCTTCGCACACGCTGTTTCCCTCTGTCTGCTCCTTGAGGGCGGCTATATTCGCAGCGACCCTCTTCTTGATCAGTGCCACTTGTAACTGGAGCTCTTCTCGTCGGATAGCGGCGATTTGTTCTTCTGCTTCCAGTTCCACTTGCCTCACCAAAGTGGCGGCGCTTAGCTGCGAGCGGTGTGATCGGACGGACGGCGATCGCGATCGGCGTCCTGTACGAGTCGCGGCGTGTATTTGCGCGGTCGTAGTCTGTTGCACTCCGGGCGACGCGGGTCGCGATACGTTCGGCGCGGACGCGGACGCGGATATATGCACGGACGGCGACGCGGGGGTCTCTTGATACGCTCTCTGCATTCTATCTTCGGCGGTCTTGCTCCTAGTATTCGGCATCTTCGGTCCTTGCCTTAGCCTAACACGTATGACCGATTACCCTGACCTGTGTGTGTATATATGTGTGTATAACCGATCCTAATTCACTACACTAAACACTGAGACCTTAGACCGACCTAACTGGAAACAGCGCACCGTCTACGACCTTGTGAACTGACCATTTGGCACCGTTAGGTGGACAGTCACTTGGTCACGGTACGAAGTAACGTTATTCTTTCTTCCGGTCTTGATCCTGCAGACGCGTAGCCTCGGCGTCCGGGGCAGGAACTCTTGGTCTCCTGGCACGTGGTCCGGCAGGAACTCTTGGTCTCCTGGTACGTAGTCCGGCAGGAACTCTTGGTCTCCTGGTACGTAGTCCGGTAGGAACTCTTGGTCTCCTGGTACGTAGTCCGGGCTGCCCACGATGATCTTCTATAATGATCTTCTTTCTTCTTTAGGGTACCGCTACGAGACCGTATAGAGTTGGTCTTTCTTCTTTCTTGAGGTTTCGATGGAGCAAAAGACACTGCTCGTTTCTTCTTTGCGATTCTTCTATCCGGCTCGAAGGACCAAAAAACTATTGGTGGTAGTTGCTTCTTTATTTTGGAAATCAAACTCGATTTTATTGGACTGTATAATTATTGTTAAAAGAATACATCAAATAAGTACAGAGCGTAATTATTTACAAGATACATTAGAGCGATGCTGAGAGGTGAAGTGTAGAGTAGCAGAGAGAATTTCGCCTGCCAGGGTCGCTCCTTAAGTCCCGCATCCCGCCCGACGCCTATGTGCTAATCGTGCCCTCTGAGGGCGCCGGCGGTATGCGGGGCGCGGAGAGTAGGTGTGCTCCGGCGGGCGGGTCAGGGGGGTGCTCTCTGTCCGCAACAATTATATATATTAATATAATATATACAATATTAATAAATATATTTAGAAATTAAAATACATACAACTTGATATTAAATATTAATTAAAGTGAGAGATAATATTCTTTTACCAATTTTTTGAAAGTCGGTAGTGATTTTGCTTGTCGTATGTTTTCGGGTAATAAGTTCCACAGTCGAACAGCCTGCACAGCGAAGGAGTTGGTGTAGAATGTAGAAGCGTGTGCAGGTATTTTTAAAGTAAGATTATCAGAGGAGCGGATATTATGGGTGTGAGAAGTATGGAGGAATTCAAAACGTTCCTTAAGATAGGAAGGAGTAGAGGGAAGTATGCTATACAATAAATGAAGAAGGTGAGCATTCCGGCGAAATGAGATTGACAACCACTTGAGCTTCTTACGATATTCAGTGACATGGTCATATTTCTTTAAACCAAATATGAACCTGATACAATAGTTTTGTAGGCGCTCTAGCTTATTGAGTTGTTCTACGGTAAGGTCAAGATAACAGGCGTCCGCATAATCAAGGATCGATAGTAAGAGCGATTAAGCAAGCACAACCTTGGTAGCAGTCGGTAGAAAGTACTTCAACCTTCTAAGCGACGCCGAAGAAGCAAAGACCTTTCGTCTTAATTCTGTGATGTGAGGCCACCAAGACAGTTCCTTATCAATGATTACGCCAAGATTTTTAACTTTGTCGCTGATCTGTAAGCGAGTCCCATCAAATAGTAAATCTGGTGGTCAATATGTAAAAACTATGTTTATAATCTAACTGTATATTCAATTTTGCAGACTAATAAATAAAAAAATAAAAAATATATGGGCAATATTTATTACTAAAAAACATCAATAATGTAACCAAAGCAGGGACGGGCCGCTAGTATATCTAATATAGTTTCAGTTTAGTTTGTTTTTTATTGTACATATTATATTTTTAAGTTAATCTTATTAGTATTTTATGATAATAAAATATTCATATATATATTTTATGATAATAAGTAATCAAGGTCAGATTTATATGAAAAAAAAGGTATACCACGAAAAAATATTATATTAGGGGTTATCACCCACCATGCATGTTTTATACTTAGGTATAAAAAATTATCACTGACATAATAGTGAAGAGTATCGATAGTTTCTTTTCATGTTTTATTTAAGCTAATAGTTACTAGGTACATAGTAAGATAGTCGACTGGATGGCGACCACCCCTGGTTTAGAGTATGACGCCATAACAACCTTGTGTTGTGTTCCGGCACTAATGACCAGGTTTCAGTCTCCCTTAAGAGAGCAGCAACGCATTTGTATCGCCTTTGGTGTTGCAAATGTCTATAGGCGATGATAACCGCTTTCAGTCAAGTGGGCCGTCTACATGTCTGCTGAACTCGTGATATAAAAAAATTGGTTTTAAAATCGTAGAACGTTTTACCTATCTCTAAGTTTTGAAGTAAAGGGTTGAATATTCTAAAACATATTAAGATAATAATACTTATTGATACTTAAAACAACAATTAATTTGGATAACATTTAATATTTTTTTTCAGACAGGGTTAGTTTTGATTTTTTTAGAATAACGTAGTCAAGTAACAAAAATAGTGTACATTCATCACTTCAACAGGGTTTTGTCCATAGTCCGTTGACAGGCACGCACCTATCCCATTTTATTTATTTTATCTAACGTGGTATTTGGTTAAGTAATGCTTTTTCCGTTCTGTGAAAGATAAGTAAGAACAATTTGGTTGTCAACCGCAACGACAGTAGTAAACGGCTTGTGGGTTCGGCGGTCGATTTGATAAGCTGAAATTTGAGATAATTAAACCGAGCCGAAGCATTTCCAGTTATTTGTCTTTATGTCGATTAATTTAATATCCCTCCCTTGTACGGTGAAGCCTCATAAACTAAGATAATATTAGGCTCTACGACAATATCTATTAAAGTTTAGAGCTTTGCTTGTGGCTTCCGTTGTGTAATATTCAAAACAGTATCCCACGATAACTAAGCTTTTTAGGGGATACAAAGTATCCCTGATATTTAAAGTTAATTCATAGTGAAAATGTAATAAACAGACATCCATAGACACATAATAATACTACTCGACACTAGGTATGCTAACTCCTGGTAAAACATAGATAATTTTGAAAAACCTTTGAAAAAATAACCTTAATTTAGAATTTTGTTTAGCGAATTGCATAAAAAAATCTGCAAAAATTGCCTTTGCCAGTTTTATTCCAAAAATCATTAAAGAAGTTGAAGTTAAAGTTTCGATGAAAAGAGTTTATTAGCATCGTAATTTGCTTTGCCTTTCGAGTCTGCGGGTAATTAGATTAAAACTCGGCGGTGAAGGCTTTTTCTAATTAGTTAAGAATATCGCATTGATTGCATTCAATACGAGTTCCATGTTTATTTTAAATTATTTAAAGAGATACATACAGCTGCAATGTGAGAGCAGTATTTTTTTCAGTTAACAGCCCATTGTCTGTTATCTTCAACACAATTATAATTACAATATTTTCATCACTATCATAACAAAAATCAATAGCATTGTCAATTACATTGTTCTATCAACATCGTCTTATGTGGGCATACCCGCTACGATATATTAACACCAAAAAATATTCTGAATCATATCAAATCAAATCAAATCATTTATATTTATAGTATTTAAAAAGTTGAAATCAACTAATTAACAATAACAGATTTAACCCACTCAATCTACAAACATTAATTTAACTTTTTTCTAGAATTATACAGTAATTGCAGATAATATGTCAAGTGCAGAGTTATTCATATAAAATACAATGTCAAAAATGTAAAAATGAAATATTAGAATAATAAAAATTGTCAAGGTATATATTATGTTATGTCAAATTTAATTTAAAATTGGTCACTAAGAAAAAATTTAACATCGTAATAGCACTTTTCGGATAATATATCTTGTAGCCTCTTTTTAAACAAATCTATGTTATTATACAGACAGGGTAAAGTCAATATTATATGTTTTTTAAAATACGGCAAACAGCTATCTGTAGTTTTTAAATTAAACATGGCCCTGATACATCTCTTTTGCGCCTTAAAAGCCTTGTCTTGTGGAGTTACCATAGAAGATTATGCCGTAGCGGAGCACTGAAGACACTAACCCGTGGTAAGCAGTAAGTATAACTTCCGTGTTGATTTCTCCAGCTAGCCTATACAATACATGTGCCGAACTACTTGTTTTTTTACATAGTTGTTCAATATGCGTTTTCCAATTTACTTGTCCATCAATAGTAATACCTAAGAATTTAGTGTTTGAAACTTCTTCAATCTTGTTATCCTTATATTTAACTGCTATTTTATTATTACTATTTATTTTTGGTGCAAAATGAATTATATTTGTTTTATTTAGATTTATTTTTAAATTATTATTTTGTAGCCATGAAATTCAAGATGTCAAACATTTATTTATATCGGGCAACGCAACGCAACGCATTGCCATTCAGCGAGGCAATGTGGCCAGTCTTTTGGGCACGTTTCCGACTGACAGCGGTCTGGAACTAGATTTTATGGTTTAATTTTAGTTTGTATATATAGTTTATTTTTAGTTCAATTTATTTATAATTTAGTTTATTTTTAATTAGGAATATTATAAATTTTAATTTTGTTTATGTCATTATTGTAAATAATAACATTTTAAATTAGAGTTAAATTATTAAAATAGGCTTTCATTAAATTCGCATTTATGGATGCTAGACTATCCACAAATAAGTCAATTTCAACGTGTTACACAATACACACGTTTAGAGTAATAAAAAGAAAGTAGACAATTACACATATTATTTATATCAAATTCATACGTATTTATATTCTCAAATTTAATTGAGACTGTACTATCGTCGACAAGTAATGTCACTGGATGATTAATAGATTTAGGCAAGTCATTTATATATATAATGAAAAGAAGTGGTCCCAGCACACTTCCTTGTGGTACACCGTACATGGGAGTACGTTTGAGGGATTTGTATGTTTCCTCTTTTCTTGACTCAGTGTTTATTTTATGTATTTCAGTGTATTTCTATTTAGCAAATAAGATTTTATAAGATTTAAAACGTTACCTCTAAAGCCATATAATTCTAATTTTTTAATTAATATATTATGCTTAACATAATCAAAAGCCTGTGTCATATCACAAAATATAGCAGATATCTGATTTCTTTTATCAATATTGGTCATAATATTGCATACAAATTCATATATAGCTAAATTTATAGTCTTATTTTCCCGGAAACCCTTTTGTTCATCACATAATAAGTTTTTAGTTTCTAGGTAACGGTATATTTGTTTATAGATATACTTCTCGAATACTTTTGATATAACAGGTATAAGTGATATTGGCCTATAGTTTTGCATTTCCTGACGACTGTTCTTTTTGTATATTGGCTTTATCACGGATACTTTTAAAGCATCAGGAAATATTCCAGTGTTAATAATTAAGTTAATAATGTGACTAAGGGGATAACTAATTTCTTCTGCTACATATTTGATAACTTTAGTTGAAATTTCATCATATAGATATTTTTTTTATGTATTATCTTTTATACAAAAGTATACAAAGTGATTATTTTAACTTACTTTTAACTTAAAAAATAAATAAAAAGAGAGAGAGAAGTTTAAAAAGGCTTTTTTGACAAGATTCGACACTCTTCAAAAACCTGATCAATTTTTTAGGTTTATTTTTTTTATATCCGCCATTCTAACAACTTAATAAGTTCATTCCATTTACTGCCGAGTATTGGTGAAATAATCGTCATCTTCGTCACTTTAAATAATGAATAAAAAAAAAGAAAAAATAGGTCTTAAAAACTACTTCATTGATTTGGGTGAATTGTTTTTATTTCATTACAAAACGCCAAACGCCATAATAAAAATAGAAAACGCAGCGGGGGCAGATTTCTCTCAGGAACCCGGCTATACCCAGAGAGAAGTAAAATGTTTTCTACGTTATAGTAAAGTGGCAGAAATTTGGAGATACTCATATAACAAACGATTTTATAAGCAAATCGAATGAGAAATAAGTCAGCTAAAATCTAATTCTCTCAGAAATATCGTTATTGTCGGCCTCCTAATGTTAAAAGGCTTTGTTATCTGACAAATGATCGTGTTATTGTCTACTTCCCTAAGTTCTGAAGCTATTAAGGTAGTCTCGTCACCTTGACAGTCTAGCAACGCGGGTATCAAAGCTCGTCACCTTGAGCGCCAAGCAACGCGGCTATCAAGGGCAGACTACCCTTATCTTGTAAAATTAAAACTGGCAGCGCTCTGTTCAAGAAAAAAACTTCTAACCCGTTCATAATAATAAATTATTTTCTTTAAGAAATGGTGGTATGGCCATGTCTAGGAGAGATAAAAGATCATCTAGCAAAAAGAGTGTTAAACGTGTGTAAGATTGATGGATGTAAGAGTAAAAGTAGGTCAGAAAAGAGATCTGTGGACTCTGTGAAGGATGACATGAAAAGTAGTGGTTTAACAGAAAATTAGTTCTACAATCGAAAACTATGGCCATTGTAAGAACGAGAAACGAAAAAAGTGAATGTGTCTAATTATCTTTAATCTTTTATGTTCTTCTATTATTATGTAGGTACTAAATAAAAAATAAGCAAACGTTGAAATATCTTACTATACGGCGTGTGGTTAAGCGGGCTAAGTCTTAGCCAGCCGAACTCGCTGGGGGTTCGATTCCTGGGATGGTAAATTTCGGAAAGAACTTGATCTGGGTGTCTGAGATCGGCCCCAGAGTGGTCCATTGTATATTGTCCATAACACAAGCGTAACTTGCTTAGCTTGGGGATATACAATGTCTCACACATTTGTCTGCCGATTATTATATGTCTTTAAAGATCATGGGCCATAAAAATGCGGACGGCTTGCGTAGGGCCATGGGAAGGCCAACACGTTGAGGCTCATTGACAAATTAAATCGAAATGTGGCTTGACACTGACCGGCGATTATCCCTGTCTACACCATATAATAAAAAAGTAAGCCCCGGTCAGTGTAGAACTATTGTGGGAATTAAGAACAGAAAGTACCGTTTTATTGGGGTGAATTGCTAGTGGTATTAGGTCTGGGGATATGTGGACTATGGCGTCTGCCCATCGCAATGTTCAGGGAACATGGAAAAATGGGCGAATGGGCATCATTCCCTGCATGGGCTCCAAAAAATGGCATAGAATCATTTCTCCTCCCGTGGGGCGCGTTTCAGACCGCCGCACGACCCGGATTAGATATGGACGATGCCGGGGGATAGAAGAAGTCCCCCGGCAGTAGATGTGGACTGCGGGCCCCCGCCTGCTAGGGCACGAGGAGTTGGTTAAGCTTCCGTATCCCCGTAACCCTGGCATAAGGCGCAGGACGGACCACCCAGGGGTTTTCGTGGGTATCCCTAACTGGCGAGTGGCAATAGCATGGCACCAGGGCATGCTAGTGTCACCCCGACGTGGCGAGCCCCACACAACTATCACCCAGGTTTCTGTGCCTGTCGCGGCTTTTGATCCTCAATCGGATTTCCCTTGGCAAAATAAAGAACATAAGTCTGACTGAAATAAACTTTTATTTAATTATTATTTAGAGGCTATCCTCTAAATAATAATTACATAAAAGTTTATTCACGCTTAAAAAATAGACTTTAATATCAATGTATAAAATTCTTGCTCTCAAACCGGCATTACTTTACAAAACATATAACTATTTTCATCATGGAACAATGTGGAAATTCTTTAACTGATGATACCAAAACCCATTCTTTATTATTCATTTATTCGTGTAATATCTGTCGTACCAAACGCGTTTCTATTTCCTTCTTATATCCACGTTAAAACTGAAATTCGATAAATTTTATTTATTTTCCTTATACCAGTAAAGTTCTAGAAATACCAGTAAAATAAATAAAGCTATATGATGATAATATGGAAATTTCTAATTTTCATAAAAGCTTTCGTAGGTTTTTCTTATTTTTCAATTAAACAAACATATTTATTTGGGTAATATCAAGTTGATGTTTTACCCTTTTTATATCGGTATGATGGAAGTACTTGAAGAAGAATCGCAATAAACTTCAAGCTCGGCTACTTATATGGACTAGTGGTCGCCCGTGGTCGAAATTCAACCACAATAATTAATGTCAAAGACTATTATCACAGATTTCGCCAAGTTTACGCAACAGTGTAGCACATATGAATATGTTTACGTAATTACTAATTTATCTATAGCAGGGTGCGCAAACTTGAACTGCTGGCAATCTTCCGTAATATTCCGTTACACACCGATCGATCGAATATTAGAGGCTGCAAGTATATATGATGAAGGATTGTCTTCTAGGTTGGTAGGATGTATCGTGGCGCAGGTACATAAAGTGTATAGTTATATAGAGCAAGTGATAAATACCACGCGATCCTTTGCCTCTATTACGATAAAAGATAGTGAGGAGTGTTTTATATTCTGTCTGACCTATAGTAGAATTATTTTGTGCGTGGAGTTTGGATCATAAATCAAACTCGGCCTCAGCCCGGCTAGGGCGGTGAGCATGTTGCGCGGGCGCAACGCCATTATCGATAAAAACTCATTCTTATCAAATAAAGATTATCATTCTTATAAAAATCATTATTATCTTTTTTGCTGTTAATTTTAAACTTAGATATAAATATTTATATTTATTTTAAATATATATAACTTGTTACATTCTTAACTTTTGTACTTATAGTTTTTTAATACATAGATACCTAATTAATAATTTATTTTAAATCATTATTATTCTTATTTTAATACATAAATTGTTTTATCTATATTTTTTCTTTCATTTTTATCACTAACCCACAAAATGATAAAACCAAATACACTATCGATAACGCTTATCGACAACAATAATGCGCAATCACTATGCCCGCCCATAAGGCCCGTGAGTGGAAGAGAGAGCGAAATACTCCGATTATTTATGACTCAAACTGCACGGACAAAATAATTCTACTATAGAGAGATAGATAAGTCTTTATTGTTCACCTGACAAAAACCTAATTTACAAATACATAAATAAAAAGGCATGAACAATGGGCAGTCTTATTAAGGCCTAATTGTGGACCAACTAAAAAAAACAGTGATTGTACGGTCGACCAAATTCATTCTTGATTAGTTAGCCAACATTTTGCTTTGAACGGCTCATAAAGTTTCGACGTCCAAGAACACAGTCTCAAATTTCTTATAGACCAACCATGTCGTCTGAGCATGTTTAAACTAAAGGAAACAATTACTCGTGTTTAGTTGCAATTTACACTTTGTCGATTGATGACGCCATTTTACTTTTATATTCCACTTTCGCTTTGTTTACGGACTTCGATTTTATTGCTTCCTTGTAAAACCCGAAACAGGTTACAATAAACCTCCGCCCCCTTAAAACTGTGCGTGTGTCATTGCGCTGTTAGCGAAAGCTTTTCCCACTTATTAAAGAGTTGAATTCTGAACTAATACCTACACTAATAAAAAAATCGTTTTTGATATTTACTTAAATGAATATTAACATTTTGTTAAATCCCTTTCACTTAGTTTATTAATTAGCCGAGCCGGCCGTTGTAACTTTTGGCCCCAAAA
The DNA here is from genome assembly GCA_949752895.1 of Dendrolimus pini. Lineage (NCBI taxonomy): Eukaryota > Metazoa > Arthropoda > Insecta > Lepidoptera > Lasiocampidae > Dendrolimus > Dendrolimus pini. The sequence goes on from OX457145.1 coordinate 8,781,475, forward strand.
GCATCTATTTTTAAACGGTACTCGTGAGCGCGGCCCACAATACTCTAATTTCACCACATAAAGGGAAGCCTTCAAAACAAGTAATGAAATTTCAATTGTTGAGTTTTCCCTCTTTGTTGTCTGTGATGTTAATTTAAAAGGTTTTCGTAACGTACTTTCAGTGGTTTCTTATTAATACCACTATTAACGTTTATTCTTCATATAAAAGTTTAAGCCATGAAATATAATGTACGAAAAAGCATAAACAAAATTAATGTGTTGTGTAATTATATTGTGACGAGTTGCGGGCCTCGAATTAAAATGCCGTTGTAATTATTATAGTTTATTAGAACTATACAAATACGTATAACACAGGTACAAATATAACCGAACACAACAAGTCCAAAAGTAATGCAGAAAGTCGTAATTAAATGAAACGCACAAAGTCCGTCACTATTAGATTCCCGATTGTAGTAAACACGTCACTACTTGATCGTAGTTGTTGCTGAACTGCCCCCCTCCTCAATCAGGCCAACGTTTTATACTGAACAAATGCAAGGTCGCCGTCTGGCAACGTGGACCGAATTTCCTAGAATCAGCTTGTACTTTATATCCGTTACACCTGGCTAATGATGACAGCCGCAAGCGGCCGTAAGCAATAGAACAATAGGCTGTTTTAAAATAATATAAATAATAATAATAAAGGAAGAAGATCATAAAAAAATTACAATTAGCTGAAATGTCGATGGGTGATAAATGTGCTTCTACAAATATGTACGTGGAATTTGCCTTTGTCGGCGCCTAGGTTGTAACAATATGTTTCGTTTGATTTTGATACTTTATGGACTACGGTGCGATGGGTCTCTTAGCTGACGCTAGTCTGAAGTATAGGTGAGTAAGTTTGGATGGATATGAATCCTGGACCTGCATCCGTCGCAGTATTGATGGATGTAAAAGCAACACCAATTTGGATATCGGACCTAAAGTACACCCTTGTGCGCGGGATCAGAAGACCGTGTCTACACGCTCACGCATCCGAGTATAGATAATATACTATAGGCGACCGTGGAGTGGCAGATCCACGCACCGGTATTGAAGATTACATTTAAAAGTGATTCAGCAGATCAATATACTCCATAGCCCACCGCGCACGGTGGTCAGCTGCATATGGGTCTTACGGACACGGGACTTTAAGGGCCTGTCCGCACAGTGATATTTCACCGCGACGTTTTTATTCTCACGTATTAAATTCCGCGATCGGAATCACATCATCATGCTCTCATTGTGTGGGCTAACCTGAAACGCGGCCCACAGGAGGAGAAGTGAGCGCGCGCAGGATACGTCGCGCCCTCATCGCGACGACATCAAGCTCTTTCCTTAAAGGCCCACTCGTGCCACCCGTTCACGGCGGTCAAAGGTCCAAGCTGGCCTTCCGGTGCCAACAAGTCCTCCTTTTCCGGGAGCGAGAGGTGGAGCCCGGTAACGGCAGCGAGGTCTCGGCACTGCTCGTCCAGGCAGACGCCAGAAGACGCCTGGAGGGTGTGCAGTGCCGTATCCTTGTCGCTGGTGTAACAAAGATCACCTTGACATTGGCTCGCGGCCATGGCGACACAGGTATCTCCCAAAGCCTCCGTGCACCGACAGGGCTTGTGTCAGTTAGAACGTCAGGGTGCCGTGTCGTTTATTTCTCCAGTGTTGCAGGACGACCCTCACCATGTCTATGGTGGCGGGGCTCACATTGGGGTTATAGAATGTAACCTGTATTAACGCCTGCTCTCTAAACAAGAGGTACGCACTAGAATTTGACCCGGCGTAGCAGCGGGGTAAACTCTAGTAAAACATAAACAAACAATTATTTTGCAAAATAAAGTAATTTTTATGTTTTACCTTCGCATCGACTTTAACATGTTGAAACTTTAACTTTGACTTTGACTTTTTACCTTTTTAGTTACTTTTAAAGTCGGGTTTGTTTCTTGTTTAAATGTTTTTTATTTCCTTTGAAAATAAATTTATTTAATTATAGCCGAATTACTTATAGGTAATATAGATCACACAACACATTTTGCTGATCTATATATACTTTAAGTTTAATTTTAATAAATATATTTATTTTTAGTAAGTATTTTATAATTAAAATGGGTAGAAAACGGAAACACCCAATAATAAAAATAATTACAATGAAATCTTCAGTAGACATGGAAATGTAAATTAAACAAAATATTCTAAATCTTCTACTTGAAAGCACTCATGCTGTCGGTAATACAATTTGCTTTTAGAAACAAACTGTGTACATTATCATTTCTTTGAAAGATGTTCCTTAAGGATACAGGGGATAAAAGCCCCTAATTGTATCTATAATGTTATAAATTTCTAAACATGCCGTGTCTGTAGATTGAAGCTATTAAAAAAAACTGGAATAGACTATTTAAACGATCGAGAACACAATGCAGTTTTTTAGATATCTTGTTTGCTTGTCCACGTAATTGCTTTTTGGCTGATTTCGGTGCAGCAGATTCTTAGACTTGAAATCTGTGCTACTTTTTATCCCGAGCATGGTTTGAATAGACCAGATTGAAAAAAAAAACCAATGTGGTTTTCTCACTGATGGATAGCAAATTTTATGGAATAAAATATGTGATATTTTGTATCTTATGGGAATTTTCCCGGGAGCGTTTTAAAGTTCTTCGGGTGCATAAAAATTAGCTTGTTCCGGCACAGTTTTAACATGGCTTATATACTTTTTGAAATACCGAGGTACTTTGTGTCCCGGGAACCCCGCGAGAATTTCAAGTCAAGCGTGGACGAAATCGCGGGCATATCTTAGTAATTTACATAATATTTATAAATAGGTAATTAGGTTAGAAGGTTCATTATTTAAAGAGCAGTCAAAGAAGCTTTAATATTAGATGTAAAAATGTTTGACTTAATTTAAACGAAAAGTGTAAAACATTAATTAATTAACTCACACTCATTATTTAAACGAACACTGTTTCAAAATTATTTAAACCTATAGTAGAATTATTTTCTCCGTGCAGTTTGGGTCATAAATAATCGGAGTGGTGAAGCGAGTATTTCGCTTTTTCTTCCACTCACGGGCCTTATGGGCAGGCATAGTGATACGCATTATTGTTGTCGATAAGCGTTATCGATAGTGTATTTAGTTTTGTCATTTTGTGGGTTAGTGATATAAATGAAAGAAAAAATAGATAAAACAACGTATTTATTAAAATAAGAATAATAATGATTTAAAATAAATTAATAATTAGGTATCTATGTATTAAAAAACTATAAGTACAAAAGTTTAGAATGTAACAAGTTATATTAAAAACAAATATAAATACTTATATCTAAGTTTAAAATTAACAGCAACAAAGATAATAATGATTTTTATAAGAATGATTATCTTTCTTTGATAAGAATGAGTTTTTATCGATAATGGCGTTGCGCCCGCGCTACATACTCACCGCCTTAGCCGGGCGAGCTTTGATTTATGACCCAAACTGTACGGAGAAAATAATTCTACTATAGCAAACCCTGATAATAGCTCTTTTTTACTTACATAAAAACCTAAGTAGGTTCTTATATATCGCGAGTAAGTCCACGAGCAAAATCTAGCATATATAAACCTTCCTTGAAAAACTTACTTAACTGATGGTGACAACCGCTTACAAATCCGTTGCGTAGTTTAAGAGGAGTTAGCGGATATACAGACAGACAAACGCGGAAAGCGACTTTGTTTTATATTTTTTTAATTTTTAATTGCAGGAATTCAGCAGACAGGCAGACAGCCCACTTAATGGAAAGCGGTTACTATCACCTATGGACATTTACCACACCAAAGGTGCTACGCTGCTGCTCTCTTAATGGAGACTGGAACCTGGTCACTAATGCCGGAACACAACTCAAGGTTGTTATGGCGATATACTTTAAACCAGGGGTGGTGGCCATCCAGTCGGGCAAATGCTCTACCACCTGGCTGTGGGTTGTTTTGTCTCTTCTTACGACAGGCCGCCCGGCCGCAGGAACTTGTATTCTTTCTGCGGTCCTGCACGGATAGGATACTTGATACTATGTAAAGAATATACAAGATATATTTATATGTATTTCTTTTCTTTTATATTTCCTGAAATTGTATATAAAGAGGTTTCGTATTTGCATACCCGCAATATAGAAAAGAAAGTAGCGAATAAAATTGACTACTGAAAACATGTGCTGTTTAGTAGCCAATCTTTCGCTCAATTAACTCGTACTGCTCACTCGGCGGAGAACCACTTATTCTCAACGTAATGCGATACGGCTCGTATAAAACCATTGAAAGGTACCTGCAATGCAGAGTATGCTCATGAATCTATAGAACTGTTACGAAGGCAAAGTTATTGACGAGGTAAATTGTGAACTAGTTGAGTATTATCTATTATTTGATGTAAGTAACTCGTATTATTCACTCGTCTGATGGGTGGTAGTAGATATAGTGAATTTATTTTCAATACAATACAGCCATTTAAATTGAAATGACATAATAATAAGTTAAGGATACTGTGTATTCACAGAACAATTATAAAATTGCATATAATCGAATACAATGCAAGAAAACTGATTTGTATTGTATTGTTACAAAGACCAAACATCTGGCATGTTGTAAAAACAAGTTTGTTTATTACTTCGTGTTTAAACTTTAAAAACATTTATTGTTATCGTACTTATTTTATGGCTGTAATTAGTGTCGAACGACTTAATCCTTGTTTTTATTGCATTGCGTCGAAGCTTGCCAGATGTGTGTGAATGCCGACAAAGGGTGTCGGTATTATACGTTTTAGAATAAAACAATGCCCGAACGGAGGGGTGGGGCAGTCAATCGGCGACTACGTTACGATTAAGACGTGTAGTACTTTCGATTAGCGACATAGTGAAGGACTTTGCGCTTGTTAAATTGCATTGAATCGTGCAGTGTGAACTGGTTGCATCCAGTTTTATTTTGCACATGTTTTATACGTGTTGGTACAGTTCTAATAAACTCTATAGTAATTCTAACGGCATTTATTTTTAATTCGAGTCCTGTAGCTCGTAACAGTATTCTACCCCTATGATTATTCGACTTATAGCCTTGAGGGACTATTTCCTCAAGACTATAAGTAGAATACTGAGCCCAGATCACCGTCTTCTATGGGTAACGTACCCAGAAGTCTGGCTACGTTTCTTCGCTGGATCGCCTTACTGATCCGTTGGCCAAGGTAAGCACCAGCCTTTGTAAGGATACTTAGTCGTCATGTTATTGACATAAAAATTACAACTTTTGTTTACAGATTACAAACGCACATATTATATATTTATAGCTAAACAAATAATAACTTTAAAAAATTGAACTTAATAGCGAAGAATCACCATTAAAATCTCGCCAAAAACTCTAATTAACGTTCTTGGTAAGCGAATATATTGTTCTACAAATAGTCTCACACGTATTATAGTGAAGTAAAATTATGAAAATTGATATTTCAGAATAACCTAAAGTTCTGTAACACCTAGATAAAAGAATATCCCAAGTAAACAAGTAGTAGGTATTTGTTACAAAACAAGTAGGTACTTGTTTATGATATAATTCATCTTCATAAATTACCTTCTATCTTGAGTAACAGATATTCTCACAGGGACATAAATTTAAATTGTATTATATTTTTACCATTACTAAACGTTTTACAGTGAATTCACTCACGTATAATTAGGCGGATTTCATTTATATTGTACAAGGACTTTCATGGAGTTTAGATTTTGAAATTTTAGAATATGATTCCGCGATCGAGGGCCGATTTTTCAATCATTAAATTAGTAAATAATAACCATGAACAAAATTAAAACTAAATATTTATAATGAACACGTTGGCGGTAGGCTAAATAAAACTTTAACAACACTCATTGACATTGATATCTTTGTCTTCCGTGATCACGGCTACTGGATGGCCGAAATGTCGGAATAATAAAAACCAAATAAATTACTGCTCTTAAAACGTATACGTAAATAATGTTCATTATTAATATGATAATTAAACTTTATTTACAATGAAATCCAATGGCACTCCGATGGCAAAGTTGCCTATTCCGTAGTACAACTGACTCGGTTAGCTACAGGAACCGGACGCTAGCATGCAAAGCGTACCTGACATAACTTTAGAAGTGCACAATAAAATCATGAGCAAAGTCTCTTTAGAAAATATGGTTAGTTGAAATGGAAACGTAAATGAAGTTAAAGAGGCTATAAAACGGGTCATTTATGAATAAAGTTTAACATAACTTCGAAGATAATTTCCCGTGTGTATTGTCCATATTCGGACTGTTATGTAGCGTTAATAGTGATGGCAATATCAATTTTCTTTTGCAATTATACTATTCTACTGTGCAACAGCTTTTTTAAATTGCGTGAGTTCAGTAGACAGGCAGACGGCTCACCTGATGTAAAACGGTTACCATCGCCTGTGGAAATTTGTCACACCAAAGCCACCACCAATGTGATGCCGCTTTGTAAAGGGAAACTGGAACCTGTGATGCAAAACGGTTACCATCGCCTGTGGAAATTTGTCACACCAAAGCCACCACCAATGTGATGCCGCTCTGTAAAGGGAAACTGGAACCTGTGATGTAAAACGGTTACCATCGCCTGTGGAAATTTGTCACACCAAAGCCACCACCAATGTGATGCCGCTCTGTAAAGGGAAACTGGAACCTGTGATGTAAAACGGTTACCATCGCCTGTGGAAATTTGTCACACCAAAGCCACCACCAATGTGATGCCGCTTTGTAAAGGGAAACTGGAACCTGTGATGTAAAACGGTTACCATCGCCTGTGGAAATTTGTCACACCAAAGCCACCACCAATGTGATGCCGCTCTGTAAAGGGAAACTGGAACCTGTGATGTAAAACGGTTACCATCGCCTGTGGAAATTTGTCACACCAAAGCCACCACCAATGTGATGCCGCTCTGTAAAGGGAAACTGGAACCTGTGATGTAAAACGGTTACCATCGCCTGTGGAAATTTGTCACACCAAAGCCACCACCAATGTGATGCCGCTCTGTAAAGGGAAACTGGAACCTGTGATGTAAAACGGTTACCATCGCCTGTGGAAATTTGTCACACCAAAGCCACCACCAATGTGATGCCGCTTTGTAAAGGGAAACTGGAACCTGTGATGTAAAACGGTTACCATCGCCTGTGGAAATTTGTCACACCAAAGCCACCACCAATGTGATGCCGCTTTGTAAAGGGAAACTGGAACCTGTGATGTAAAACGGTTACCATCGCCTGTGGAAATTTGTCACACCAAAGCCACCACCAATGTGATGCCGCTTTGTAAAGGGAAACTGGAACCTGTGATGTAAAACGGTTACCATCGCCTGTGGAAATTTGTCACACCAAAGCCACCACCAATGTGATGCCGCTTTGTAAAGGGAAACTGGAACCTGTGATGTAAAACGGTTACCATCGCCTGTGGAAATTTGTCACACCAAAGCCACCACCAATGTGATGCCGCTCTGTAAAGGGAGACTGGAACCTGGACACTAATGCCGGAACACAACTCAAGGTTGTTATGGTGGCATACTCTAGACCAGGGTTGGTAGCCATCCAGACGGGCAATACCTGGCCGTGTGTTGTATTGTCGCCTCTTACGACAGGCCGCCTGGCCGCAGAAAATTGTATTCTTTCTCCGTTCCTACACGGATAAAGCTTGCAGAGTATACCTTCTTGTCATATTTCATTCATATAGATGCAATAATTTGCGATAAATGGCTGTCACATGCATACACAAAGGGAAAAATGGACACACGCACATGACGATATAATAAAGGTGGCGACTGACCTGTAACATTTCGTCGTAACAGCGAACCGATCCGCTCACTGCGAGCGCCGCATGCTCCACCCGGTTGTCGGAATTTTCGCGAATCCCTTTGAGTGTTACGTTACGCCTTAATTTTAGGTCAGTACAGCCTCTAGCGTCGTTGCGAGCGCATGTATCAATCGGGTATCACAGTTTAGAAGTGTTATTGAGGAGCGTTGAAGATGGAATGGGACTAGGATAAAACTCTGTTATTCATTGAAAAATATAAAAAAATGCCTATTTTATGGGATCCCTCTCATGTACAACATTATCCGACATTTTGATTACCAAAAGATGGAGCGCAGTCGAGCATAGTGCTCGCCACGAGCTAGGGGAACAGGTCAGTCAGGTAATGCCGTAACGTAACACGCTCGCCTCGAATGTACGTTACGGCTAAATGCTCATGTCAGTCGCCAGCTTAAGGATTTTGTGTTTGTCAAAATAGCTGTAGAACTTATAAAGATGGGCTCTGTGGTTGGGTGGTCTAGATTACTAGAACGCAGAACTCCCGGGTTTGTTTCCTAACATGGTAAATATCGCAAATCAATTTTACTATGGTTAAGTGTTGCATGTTGACTAGCCCCAGATTTATCTTGTAGTTTGTCACCAAATGTGCGTTAGCCTGCCGATTTAAAAAAAAGTGCGCGTCTCGGGACGCCCGAAAGAACCCACGCAAACTAATCTAACTTGAACTATTTAATATTGAAATTGTTTAACTTGAGAAAAGTTTAGGTTCTTACTTAAATTGTATATATGATAATGTAAGGAAAGGTTATTTATTAATGAAATCTTTTATTGATTATAAAATATATTTTAAGCTTAGCTGCAAACCTTGAATATGTAAATTAGAATTATGTGTATGTATATTATTTAATCTAATTAGCGAAATACGGCTTACGCTGTGGGTTAGAGTGAGAGGAGGAGCTTGCTTACCGCTACCGTTTGCGTGAGACAAAGGGAATCCAGACAGACTGACGCCGTAACGCGTAACGAAGCGGTTTATCCTCCCATGAGAAGTTATCACTTCAAAAAATAATTATAACTATTTAGAATATAGAGATAATACATTATAGATAACCCATTACAAAACTCTTTTGGTCTTACTCATATTGAGTTAGAGTAAGTTTGAAGGCTTCTTTAAGAACCATAAAGAAGTGCAAGCTCTCTTAGTATGAATAAAACCGTTAATGTATAAGTATGACTGTAAATGTTATATAATTTTATATAATTAATTTAAAACTATTAAAAAGTTAAACCTATCATGCGAGGTCGTAGGCACACCGCCATGAAACTCTTCAAACAAATAGGTTATTACAAAGCTATTAAAGATAGTGCAAGCTTCATTATGCAGCTTAATGAGTAACCGTTGTATGTAACATGCTATTAGCATAATGTTACACGAAGACCGTAAATACTGCCTTCATTATACTGGGTCAAAGTTACTACATCTCGCATAAATGTTTACTGCATCTTATTATCCCTTTTGTGGCTATAAAAGATGTACATACATGTGTAAGATTATTTACAACTTTTATATTAATCAAACTTATACGAGTCTTTACAGCTAAGAATCGATCTAAGGCAGGTAAACCGATCTATTTTTGACACACTTATGATATTGATTTACGTAGGTATGTATATATATATATATATATATATATATATATATATATATATAGTCTTAAAGTAAGTTACAGTTATTTATCATTATGGAATTGCATTGTACATTATGTGTACCTATTGTATTGTCCTTCGTAACCTCATTTGCTGATCGCAGGCGGAAGAACAGCGCTGGTCTTAATTGGTCAGCATATTATGCTGAGACTAGGTCCAATTTTAGGACTTATTCTGTTTCTGTTATTTTACTTTTTGATAATACTCTATGTTGTGTGTGTCCTAAATAAAATATGTCTTTTTTTCTTAAATTTGTTTAAATATGTACATTAAAAAATCAGGGAAATGTTTGTCAGTTACACAAAATAAAGGATTCTGCAGAGAGGACGAAAATCTACTGTTTTTGGCATTTGGTTATGAAAGCATAAAAAAGCACTTAATTAAAAATACTTATCGCAAAAACTGCTCCATGGATCTTGTTCAAAATAATTTATGTCGTATTTTAAAGTTTTGATGATCATGTTTTGACAGCATGATTAGTTTATACATTTCCAGAAGTTTGGAGGGCGAGATACGCGAGATAGATAGATTTTATCATTCAAAATCATTGTTGTCATTACTATTTATTAAAATCTGACTAAGATTAAATTTCCCAAATTTGAAGGTATTTACTATTATTATATCATACCTGGTGTTGCAAATATCTGGTGGAACCATTTTTCATCAGCTTGTCTGCTAAAATCTTAGCTAGATGAAATTCCTATCAATCTTAATAAACAAATCATCCAGCCAGTTTAAAAATTAACTACCTATTTAAAATAACAGCTTTTGGAGCCTCATAGGACTTCGATACGGCGTTATTGTTACTGAGGGCTCCTTTACTTGTATGTGATGAGGTGATATGGGAAATCATTGAATACACGATTTATCACTTGTAATGTATTCCGATTGGTTTACATGTATTTTAATGTTACGCATACAATAATAACATTGTTTAATCAAGAGTATTGTGTGCAGTTGTCAAAATTAAGTATATTCATTACTCTGGTATATTCATTGTACACTGTGCTCTGATGTTGCCTAAAATGGCCGTCGTAGTGTTGTCAGTACCAAAAACCAATAGTTGCGTTCGAAGAACTTCACAAGCTATTCGAGTCATCATCATCATCCGAGCGTTAAATCCCGGTTGCGTTCGGAGCGATCACTTCGACGCCCAGGGTCCGCTTTCCTACTTTTGTTCTCCACTTCGCGCGATCTTTGGCATCCCTTGTATTGAGACCATTGGTACGCATGTCATCCCTCACAACGTCAACGTTTCTTGGGCCTACCTCTTCGACCGGAACCTGGCGGAGGCGGCATGGCTAGACATTTGTTCCCCACGTAACACACGTCACAAGCTATTCGAGTATTACCTTCAAATCTTTCAGTTATTTCCCTCAATTTTCACTTCAATGAATAATAAATAATGTCTACATTTTCGTTCGCTTTTGCAACTGTAGTCATCTATCGCTTAAACGATGGGGACGACATTGATAAATGTGGTGTCGATACATTCGTCTCGGGCTCTCGAGTTGGGACTGTCGTGAAATTATCGGACCTTTTATTTATTATTACTCTAACTATTGATGGCAGTTGCTTCTTTTAAAAACTCGATATAGACTGACTACTGACCGTATGATTATTATTAAAACTATTTACATAAATTAAATTATACATAGAATAAATGTGTGAGAGAGTCGAATGAGAATGGTGTAAGAGTAGTAAGTCGCAAGTATGTTTTTACGGTCTTTAAGGCCGCTCCTATATCACGTGTTCCGCCCGACGCCTAGCTGGTAATTGCGCGAGCTCCGGCTCCGGGCGGGTCAGGGGGGTGTTCTCTGTCCGCAACACTAACCTTTATTAAGTTTATTCTGTAAAGATTTAGAAGTAAGGAACGGTAAATTGGGTAAGTGCTTGACAGTCCGCGCACAGCAAATGGTTTCATAGAAGTTACAATATTTAACTACCTACTCAACGGGTATTGTTCAAAACACTTTTGAATGAAAGTATTTTATAAGTTCTATGACCTTGATTTTTTCCAGAACTTTCCAGTTCATAGTTTAAATATTAAAGGGGCACACACAATTTTCACGACTTGCGAGCTAAAATTTCGTCAACTATTAACTTCATTATATGCCATACTAGGATATACCCGCGACTTCGTCCACGCTTGACTTGAAATTCCTGGGGGATTTCTGGGCCACAAAGTACTCCAGCATTTAAAAAAGAATGTAAACTATCGTTTTAGCGAAAACTATGTCGGAATAAGCTAATTTTTATACATCCGCACAACTACAAACCACTCCCGGGAAAATTCTCGCGGTATTCCCGGGATAAATATAATATAATATTACACATTTTATTACATAAAATTGCTATCGATCAGTGAAGAAATCACATAGGTATGGAAATAAATTTTAAATCTGGCCATTTTAAATAATTCGCAGAATTTTCCCGCGGGATTCCCGCGATAAAAAGTATAGCAGATTTCGTCTTAAAAGATTGCTGTCAATCATCTTAAACCGCAACGAAATCGGCCCCGTTATTTTTCCGTAAATCCAGGATAAAGCAAAAAGGAAATAAATAGCATGGCAGCTATTTTGAAAATCTTGAAAAAAGAAACAAATTAAATAAATGAAAACAACATTCAAACAATTTGCAGTTCAAAAAATATATACCAAATTTTGAATTAACTGTGTTTCCGGGATGCCATAATACAAAGTACATAATCCTTCGTTGTTGATGATAAATCCATATTATTTGCCACTTCGTTCGCATTTATTTTTTTAATGTATTATTTTTAGCCTAACTAAAACGCAACTGTAACGCTGAATCAGGTATTAAAAAAAAGAATAATTTCAAAAACTTAAATATGAACGCCAAACGGGTAAATATGATTACCAAAAAAGCCAAATTATGATTTCTCAAAACTTTAAATATGAATTTCATAAGCCTCAGTACAAATGTTCATATGAGGAACCCAAATTTTCGATATAAAAAATAATGTTTTCTCAAGTAATTACTAAAAAGTCGTGGTAGCGTAATGGCTAGCGCACACGTCCCAAAATCAAAGGGCGCGGGTTCGATCCTGACCGGAACGCATGCACCACTTAGGCAGTTTTCTGACCTAATATGCATATTGTTACAATTACCACATGCTAACAACGGTGAGGGAAAACATCGTATTGTAACCTGTAAATCGAAATAACCGATGTGTCATACCTGCTAAGCTGCCTTGGACAAGCGTGATGGGTATACTGTCCGTTCCTCTATAGTGGGAGGACCAAGCCCAGCAGTAGGACATTTATGGGCTGTTATGACAAGTAATTATGGATAACCTATTCAATATGTCCTCCCCTGTCTACACCTTTCCTAGGTTACTATCCACCCCTTTGCCAAATTTAATTATTTATCCATTCTTTTGTTTAGTTGCGAAACAATAACATACAAACAGACCTACTTACTCATTGGTATATTAATATTTGTTGCTATTACTATTATTATATAATTGTAAAAAATATTTGTTGGAACTAAAGCAAAAAGGATGGCGGCAAAAGCTTTTCGTGTTTAAACATTTAGGGCCTTACATATAATCGTTTCTTAAATTTATAGAAACTGCTCAGCAACTGATTAGTGAAAATCTTACCTATAAACACCTCTTTAGTCGAATATTTTGCATACAACCTACGTCATCATTCAAATTTCGTTTATTTGGTTGGTTTCTTAGGTAAACGACAGGTAATACACGTTTATAAGTGAAAAGAAAGATATTCATTGATCAGGGTCTGATTTCGATTCACTTACTTAAGACATGCCTAATCGTTTCTTAACGAGATAATTATAAGTAAGGCCGTTAGGTATTCAATCTTCATGACGGTCAAGACGGAAACAGTATAGAAGTTGATGCTTTGCAGCGCCATCTATTTGGGAGTTTCGTGGTGATTAATTTGTACTGTGTTGGATTTTATCTATCTCATATTTACCAACATTCATTATTATTCAAAAACAAGCTTTTAAAAAAAAGGTTTTGTATATAAAAACTTTTGAGATCCTGGATATTATGTAGCAGCTGAGTGGTAGCCAGGACAAGTGAAACGATCCCAAACACGACGGGTCTATCTTGTTTAATACAGGAGTACCTATGGCCACCTTCCGACTTCATCATCATATCAGCTCCATGGTACCATATTATTACACTGTCACGCGATATACATATGCGTGCAAAATTTCAGCTCAATCGGAAACCGGAAAGTTGGTCAAATTTAACTTGGAAGATTCCACTCAAACTTCATACATACATACATATGTACATCCATTGCAAGTTAAATAAAAGCTTGTAAAATTATGTCAGTAAAAAATCGCTCAGGCTCGTATCTGCTTGTATCTCGTATCATATCAATATGTCTGACAGGTTTCGAATAAGCGAACTAAACCACTTCAGAGCATACAATAGTTGAGTGCTCTTAGAATGTATAGCAGATGCTTGAACAACAAAGGACTAGGGAACCTACGCTACGTACTAAAACTTTGCCCCAGAATAAAAAAGTTCGAATGGTCGGTAAACGACCTGAATAGGTTTTGTGTCAGGAACCACATAAAAATGTGTAAATAGAGACCTTAAGTACTGTTACAACCTAAGCGCCGACAAAGACAAATTCCACGTACAGATTTGTAGAAGCCCATTTATTACCCGTCAGCATTTGAACTAATAACATTAAAACTATTGTAATTGTTTTATGATCGTCTTCTTTTGTTTACTTATTTATTAGCATACGTTTCTAGAGAACAGTCTATTGTTGTATTGTAATCATTAGCCAGCTGTTACGGATTTTAAAGTACAAGCTGATTCTAGGAAATTCGGTCCAGGTTGCCGGGCGGGCATATTGCATTTGAGCAGTATAAAACGATGGCCTGATTGAGGGAGGGGGGCAGTCGAGCGAAAACCACGATCAAGGCGAGACGTGTGTACATTCGGTAATTTATTAGTGACGTACTTTGCGCGTTCTATTGAATTACGACCTTCTTATGCATTACGTTTGAATTTGTTGTGTTCGGTTATATTTGTACCTGTGTAATACGTGTTTGTATAGTTCTAATAAACTCTATAATAATTCTAACGGCATTTTAAACGCAATTCGTAACACTACAGTTATTTTTGTAAAGGTACCCATTGCCATGTTCGGTAGAATAAATTATATATAATTATGTTGGCTTTTAAACATCCTTATTAGGGTTGCGTGATCAACCATCTTGCCAGCAAAGGAATCCTTATGTGATCGTCATACCCAGCTTTAGCGCGCGTGGGGAACGGAGAAATTCTTCGCTCTGTGATTAAAAAGCTACCTATTTCTTTAAAGTATTAATTATATCAGTGTTGGCAATATAAAGAAGTGAAATTATTAACTTTTAGGGCTATTAAGGTATTAAAACCAGAACCTAATTGTAATGTTTTTATTGATGAAATAAACTCTATTCTGTCATGCGGTAACTTGGCATAGTCAAAATGAAGCACCCTGGTTCAGAAAATGAAAGTTGTAGGGGTTCTAGTTTTAAGAGTAGCGATGTTTAAGTTATGCTCTTTGCCAATATCCCATAGTTATTTATTTGTTCTTACGCATTATGGGTTTAATGTTAGGTTCTTGGTGTTGCTTTCGGATTGTTATTGTTTTATGTAGAGATTTTGTGATTAAGGACTTGGGAAGTCCTTGGTGGGCGGCATGTTTGTATAGATCCTCTTTAGTATATAATTCTTTTTATAATATAATATTTAATACAGACATGTCATTTTTATGTCAAGTTTCGGTCTTGCAATATATTAGTTAATTTTATCAAAATTTTCTTTTGAATAGGTTTCCTGGAACAGGAATCCACGTTAATATTTGGTATCAGACCAATATATCAAAAATTGTTATATATTTGGTGTAATGGAAATGGTTCAAATACATTTGCTAAAGTTTTGATAGTATAACGCGTTGCGTGATGTGTTAATTGCTATTCAAAATACATTGAATGCGTTCCCACGGAAACAGTCACTAGACAAAGCGCTGAACGCCGAACGCAACTTGATTTCGTCTGATATATCGTAGGTTTCTTAAAAAACACTGTGAGCGGGTTTCCCGAACTTTCAGCGCCACATTTTCGGTATACCTATGTGTCTCTAGGCTAAAGCGGCTGTTTCCGCAGATTCATATGAGGAACATGACAACGATTAAGATAAAGTGGAACATTATTCTGTCTTACAGCTACCAGTATATCTAGACACCTATGAATTTCACTAATGGCCACTTCTTGCCGAACGTTCATTTGCCTTAGGTACCTATTATCGGTTAAAATTTGACATAAGCTCTATATGGTGGTAAGGCAAGTTAATGAATAGTACGATATAGGAACCGGCAATATTCGATCTTTGCGATACTCCAAAGTGGACGCTTTAGACTCTCTGTTCTCTTAAAATATCAATCTATATAATGGGCGATAAGGTCGCCCATTGTTCTAATGGAAATGTATTTAAGTATATTAAATGTCTAGGTTTAAGTTATAATGAACAATAAAGAGTTTTCATTCATTCATTCATTTATTCATTCATTCATTCAATCTGACAAATTGTTATGGTGGACATTACAAGCAATAAAAATAAAATTCTACAAGTCACTAGACAAATTCCAGCATAACTCTCTAATAACGTAAAAACGGAATCACTTTACATTTTACTGGCATCTTAATCTTGGGAATAAAAAGTGTTACGACCTCCAAGCTTCGGGTCATACTCGCGAAATGGAGGCTCAAACAAAACGACGGCTTTTTGTCAAGCGACTATGCCGCAAATTGGAGCGTGTTCTGCCCGACCTTACTGCACGAACCTACTTAAATCTTTAAATATACATTATATTAATAAATCTTATACAGAGATGAAAGTAACAAATGAAACGTTTTGTGATTTTGCACGAAGCATATTCGCCATTATGTAGGTAGGTACATACATACACACGTAATTATTTAGGCCGAAAATAATGTAACATCAGTATTTGGTATATCATTTTTCAAACGCTCCACTTCATATATCTGTGCATACTGAGATATGTCCGCGACTTAGTCTACGTTTGACAGGTATGTGTTATTTTGTCAGTATTTAAGATCAAAGGGTATTTTCAGCAGTGCAACGGATTTTTTACTATGAAAAAAACTAAAATGTATAAAATAACTTATTTCTAAAGTTATTATTATTAATATATATTATCTAAAACATCTTAATGTCGGTGCTTAGTAATTTTCAAAATATAGTAATTTTTATGTTTTACTTTGCACCGACTTCAAGATGTTTTAGATAATATATATTAATAATAATAGCTTTAGAAATAAATTATTTTATACATTTTAGTTTTTTAGTTTTTGAAGTCGGTTTTTTTAAACGAAGTTTTTATTTTTTATTTGTTACTTTTTAGTGTCTAGCTATGTATGGGTGGACCTACGAATGGCCGCGCTTCTTAAAAAATATAGGTCCCAAGAACCGGGAACAAAAAAATGATCGTAAAATGAAAACTACTAAGCCAAATTATGTAAAATTTTTAGGGGACCAATTGGAAGCTATTCCGCGTCGAACAAAAAAAAATCACGTAAATCGGATCATAAATCACGGAGTAATCGGCGAACATACATAAAAAAAGCAACAAAAAAAAAAGATCCCGACGAATTGAGAACCTCCTCCTTTTTTCGAATTCGGTTAAAAATACATGTATTCCGAAGATTCCTGTAACAACTCGCGATAAGTAATGAATACTAAAGATGTCCAATAAACAAAGAAACTGTCATATCAAGCAAGTCCTAATATCACGCGTAGTTTTGAAGTTAGGAAATCTCGGGAAATAGAAAAAGTCCCGGATTATTATGAATATTTGAAGTGATAACTTCTTATGGGAGGGTAACCCGCTTCGTTACGTAACGTGTTAAGGCGCCAGTCTGTCTGGCTTGAAGTTATCACTTCTGTCGGGCGTCCCGAGACGCACACGTTTTTTTAAAATCCTGTTTAATGGTTCGTTACATACCATAGTGTAGATTCAGTCTATTTGTACACAACTGTAAAAACTCTTTATTTTTGTTACCATGTTTTAATAAGAAATCGAAAACAAATTGTTGAAACTTAAAATTTTTGCACTAAGTTAAAAGTTAATTAATTAAAAGTTTACGATGGTATAAGTGGTAGTTTTCTACATCATTCTGGTCAACATTAGAAATTCTCGTGGCATAAATTTTTTTCTTTAATGTATTCTGCCCATTATATCATTGCAATAAGAAGACATCAATTATGTAAAACATGTTATAAACAGTTTGTCGGGAATAATGAACTCGCATATTTTTGACATGATTCTTTCATGGCCTTTCGGCGTGTGTTTGAAGTTACTACATTATTCATATTCCACCTCAAGTAGATATGATGTAATTTGGAATTCGAAGACGCCGACAGGATATAAATTGTGAATAGCACCTCCAGGAAAATAAGTCTGGAATAGGGAACGATTTAAAATGAATTTTCTTCGATTTGTATGTGTCGTCCTATGTCCATTATGTTTTTTCTTTCTATTGAAACATTGTCATATTCACGTTATTATATTAATGTAGAATATATGTCTTTTCGAATCTTTATTACTTTTTGAGATATTTGCAAAAAACTAAACCCCCCTTCTTTTTCTTAGTTAAATGTTAATAACTTTTACAATTTTTGCAAGCGGAACTTCATTTTTTTCAAAAATCATCTAGATGCCATTCCGAATCGAATGACACCTCATTTATAATTTTCGGAGACTGCTGAAAAAAGTTGGTCCAAAAGGCACTTGTTTACTAGTCTATTAAACAATACCTTTCAGGCCACCTCACTTATAATACTACTAGCTGCTTTGCTTGCACTTTGTCGTGACGACAGATAATCGTGTATTTTAAGTGTCGTGGCTTATATGTTTAAATGGAGGTGTTCACATATAGAACGACACGATTTACTGTCACCTACTACGATATTTTTTGCACTGACGACAGATTGTCATGACAGTGGGAACGGCTAGCACGACAGTCATAAGACGATAAAAAATCGTTACGACTAAATCGTGACGGCAAATCTATCGTAGCCACGATAACTCATTTATAATTTTCGGAGACTGCTGAAAAAAGTTGGTCCAAAAGGCACTTGTTTACTAGTCTATAAGTAATAAGACCGCCTAAAGATCTGCCTAACTATTTTTTTTACAAGTTTTTATTTAACTTGCAATGGATGAAGTATGTATGTAAGTTCGGGTGGAATCTTGTTAACTTACAAGATTCCACCCGAACTTACATCCATTTGACCAACTTCCCGGTTTCCGATTGAGCTGAAATTTTGCACGCATATGTACATCGCGTGACAATGCAATAATATGATACCATGGAGCTGATCTGATGATGAAGTCCCCCGAAGAAGATGAAGATAGACCCGTTGTGTTTGGGCTCGTTTTACTTGTCTTGGCTAGCACTCTGCTGCTACATGATATGCAGGATCTCAAAAGCTTGTATTTAAAAACCTTTAATTTTTTTAAAATCTAATTTGGTGTGTTACATAATGTTAGTAAGCTTTAATGTAGATATTATCTAAAGCTCCGCGAGAGAAGTTGTTTAGTCAACCTTAGTACCATAGATAACAAACATTATACACTCGGCAAAAAGGTTTCAAAATTCAAGTTAACTGTTGACATATCTCAATTCAAGTGTTCCTTTATGCTCTAAGTTTAGGTTATCTTAAGTGCTATAGGGGCTTAAATACTCGGATTTAGTTGTCCAGCCTAAATCTCGGGTCAAAGACGTAAGACTTAGTGGAGGGTTAAGAAATTAGTAAGCTCGCGCCATTAATCTAGGCAGTCCTCGTAAATCCGGGCACTTGATTCCGTTTCCATGACTTGAAATACACGTATTTCATTAAATCTGGGGAATATATGAGTTTCTTTCATCGTCTTGTTTAAAAGGTCAATGTTATACTGTAGACAATATTACAACTTTAATGGAAATATGTAGATTAGGGTTTAAAGAAGTGGAGATATATTGTCTCTATTTACCCTAATGGTAATAATCTCGATTATATTATTGTTACGAGCTACAGGACTCGAGTCAAAACGTCGTTGGAATTACTATGGAATTTATTAGAACTGTACAAACACGTATAAAACAAGTACAAATATATCTGGATACAACCGGTACAAACTGCACGATCCAATAACACGCGCAAAGTCCGTCACTATATAGCTTATCGAATGTACAATGTACATGTCTTGCTTTGATCGTGGTCCTCGCTAGACTGCCACACCCCTCCCTTCGGGCATTCCTTTTATTTTGTAAAAATACAATATGCCTCGACGCAAAACAATAACAACAAGAATTAGTTCAACACACCTGCCTAATGACGGCCATAAAACAAGTTCAGTAACAATAGGCTATTGTCTAATTACAAATTTTAAACACAAAGTAAACAAAATAAGTCCAAATGTGGGAAAGGTAATAAACTGCGCTTTATGACAGGCAGGTGTACATTCCTCTGTCGGCATGTAACTTTATGTTAGTATGTAGGCAATTTTTCATCCATACTACTATTTATAAAACCTATAATATACCTAAATACATTATTCCGGCTTCACTTCGATAAATGAATATAATACTACTTGAGCATAAAACACTCAATGTCGCTAAAGGGACCCATTCTCTATCCTGCACTGTAGTACTGCAGTAGGCGGAGCTAGCAGGACTCAAGAAGCATACTGTTCTATGCAGGATCGTGAATGGGCCCTTTAAAGCTTTGGATAATAATTTTCCGGTTTTCGCCTTGTCCCTATTTACTTGGAGATTATCCCAAAAGTTGAATATCCGTTAATACTTAACACCGGGTGTATTCGGAAATCGTCCGTAGCCACAATTATAAAGAAGAAGAATGCCATATTGCTTTCATGGTGGGGTTTCATCGGGGGTAATGTTACAGATATGGGCAGTTTCACGCGGATGTGGCAATGAGTATTATTTTTATTTTATTTTACAATTTTTGGATGATTATCAGCTATTCATATTATAATAATAACACATTAGTGATAGTGAGCTATTAACAAGTCACTTATGCATTACTTGTGATGGGATATTGTTTGTAATTTTCAATTACGTTACATATTGACAGAATAGGACATGTCTTATACTAATATATAAAGCTGAAGAGTTTGTTTGATTGAACGCGCTAAACTCAGGAACTACTGGTCTGATTTGAAAAATTCTTTCAGAGTTAGATAGCCCATTTACCGAGGAAGGCTAGAGGCTATATATCATCAAGACCAATAGGAGCGGAGCACCAATGGAGAATTTTTAAAAGTAGGGGGTTTTGAAAACAAATTCCACGCGGTCGACGTCGCGGGCACAGCTAGTATATATATATAATAATGTGACTATTCGATAACGGCGTTACTTTTAACGCTTTAAATAAGACGCAATCGGCCACAGTCTTTAACATTGACGCAGGTGTTGCCGCACGATCAAAATTTACGTCATTAACATTTCACAGTTTCTTATTTGAACATTTAAAAGTATTAAATTATTCAACAGCCACTTAACTCGATGTAACATAATTTTAATTTCTTGAACCATCTCGGCATTAAGATGATTTGCTACCCCACTTACTTGAGTAATTACAGTTTGTTTCGTTAGACGAATTGATGACCAAGTTATCTTTTACTTTCATAATAAGAATCTATTTAAACTAAAAATATTTTAAAGACAGATAATATTTTTAGTTAAAGACCTACTTATGGTCTTATTCATAAATAGTTAGAGTAAGTTTGCACGCTTCTTTAAGATCCATATGGAGGCGTTCATACTTACTCTAATTCTCTATGATTTTTGAACTGGGCCTTTCTGGCCAAATCTAAAACTATGTGACATACCGAAAGCTTACATTTTTTTCTATTGCTGCGGTACTTTGTGTCCCGGGAATTCTGCCGGGACTGTTTGAAAGTGGGTATCATACATAAAAATATGCTGATACGGATCCATATTGATACTATCGATTGATGCCCAACAAATTACAGTGGTTTAGGACTATTTTTTTATCTATAGTATTATTGTATTGTTTTTTAAATTACTATAAGGGCCGCTTACATAAGGCTGCTTAAATTTATTTAAGAAACACAAAACGTATTTAACACCCTTAAATACAATTAGCGTCTTGAAAACGCAAAATTTGCCGCTAAATATGTTTAAAAACTGTCTATACATTTTGGGTAAAACGTATTTAGGCAGTTTAATATTATTAACTAATTTTACTTAAAGGCGATCATTGTGCAAGCGGTCCTAAGTATTGTCTTTATTAATTTTATTTGGATTCGATATCATGCAGGATTCAGAAGTATGAATATAAAGTACAAGAAGTACGAAGGGCGGGAACAGCAAATTATGAAAGACGAGTGCCAATGTTTGATGGTAAACTGCGGACCATTACGTAATCTTAAAGAGGTCTCAAGGATGCAAATCCGATAAGACCTCGTCTTTCAGGAATCGTGAGATGAGCTCCTCTCGTTCAACTTTAAGTGGATTATCGAGGCGTATAAAATCGTTCTAGGGCCAACGTTCCTCGATTAGTTTGCCATTAATAGAATTTAGGAAAACAATGTTACGCTTGTCGTCAGGTTAACGAAAGATGAGGGTGGAAGATTTATATAGATAGATAGAAAACTCTTTATTGTTCGCCACATATACAGGAAATAAATAATTTACAGTAAAGGCACATAAAGTTACAAGATTATACAAACAATTATATCGCCAAACTGCAGCGCAGTTTGTTGGCAGCGTTCTCGTGGATCATATTAAGTTATAACTTACAACTTCAGTTTTTAATACTTAAGTACACTTTTTTATGTAAATTATAAAATAATGTATCTATCTATATTTCTATCAGTGTATCCTAATGCACTCTTTTCTACATGGGGCAGCCGAAGTCCTTGGTACATATCCGACTCGAAGCACCATGTTAAAGAATGTGGACTGTAATAGATGGTTAATTTCCAAATGCCTGATAAAGAAAAAGTAAAATAATCGACAGACAAACACACTTTTACATATATGCCCAAAGCTAAGCAAGTTACGCTTGTGTTATGGGTGATATACAACGGATCACTCTGGGGTTGATCCCAGACACACAGACATAGTAAATAACAGAAAGTCGTTTCCAAAATTTACCATACCAGCAATCGAACCCGGAGCTTCTGCGTTCCAGCGAGTTCGCCCATCTAAGACCTAGCCCGCTCAACCACAGAAGCCGTCAAAATGCTTTATCTTTTTTATCTATAAATCTATAACGTGCTACGTGATTACCCGTAAGACCGTTAAATTTAATTTATCCCTTATGTTAATTGTTTTTGATATTTTCTGTTAACCCTGTATAAAATAATTCCTAAAAGACACAAGTTTAAGGGAATGCGCTTGGCTGTAATTTTATTTGCTCGTCTAATGTAATATTATGTGAAGGCCTGTCACGACGAGGGCGCGTGTCGAAGCTCAAAATCGCAGTCAGGGTTGCCAGAAAATATTGTCGAAAACCTTTAAAGCTATTTTTATTTGTAGTTGGAGTTGAATGGATAATTTTAAAAATTATCCATTCGTATTCTTCACAGCTATGCTTGAGAAAGCTTTAGATTTGTGTCCCTCAGCTCAGAAATTATTTTTGTTTACGGATTGAAAAGTATTCTATGATCATTATCAAAATTATACATAACGAATTTAAACAAAATTGAATAATTGGTTTTGCTGTGAAATAAATAGTGTGTAAGATAAGAGTTATGTTAGCAATTTCTAATTCGCATTCTTAGCATTCTTCTTCCAAGCTATATTTACGAAAAAATGGATACGGTACCTATCATCAAGACTTTATTATATCTATCTCTCTTTATATGCTCTCTCTCTCTCTCTCTCTCTCTCTCTCTCTCTCTCTCCCTCTTTCTCTCCCTCTCTCTCTCTATCTATAGATATCTATAGATTAAAAAAACAAATTTTCAGGAGAAATTACAGGTGTAGTGCAGGTATAATTGTTAACAAATTTAAAACAATATCTTGTCCTGAAAAGGGCATCAGTCTCAGCACAATGCTGGTTTTTAAAACCAACACTGATCTGCCGCTGAGCCCTTAAGGTACTGTCAGGGCAGACATCACCAAATGCAAAGCAAAGGATGAAGGTATAATTTTAAATAATATATATACTCGTATATACACACACACAAGTATGTACAAGAAATAGGGAAAATAATACTTTAAAAAGTAACATATTGTGGTAAAAAAATTAAAAACATTAAAAGCCGACCCAACGGCAAATTTCGTTAATGTCTTTCCTGGCCGGATTATCTTAAAAATGTTCATACCCCCTTCACTATTCGCATATAATTTTTCACTTCCTTCTAATACAAAACTATGCAATTCTCAAGAGTAAATACGAGAAGTATTAAATATGAAAAGGGATTCACGCAAAATAGTAATGAAGTAATCTAAACATTGCATAAACACAAATAGAGAAATTCTGCAATCGTGGATGCATACAAATTATCTCGTACAAACAAACAAATACCCAACTATACCAACACTCAGTGTATGCGGGTGTGTTATCTGAATTTTAAAGTGTAGCTGACTGACATTTGAATGTATATATTGTTACGAGTTTAGCGGGACTCGAATTAAAATGCCCTTGGAATTATTATAGAGTTTCTTACAACTATACAAACACGTATAATACCGGTACAAATATAAACGAACACAACAAATCCAAACGTAATGCAGAAGTTCGTAATTCAATAAAACGCGCAAAGTCCGTCACTATTAGGTTCCCGATTGTAGTACACACGTCTCGTTTTGATCGTGGTTCTCACTCGACTCCCCCATCCACCACTCCATCAATCAATCCATCAATCAGATCATCGTTTTATACTGCATAAATGCAATGTGCCCCTATCTTAATCCGAACCACCTGACTAATGAGTCGGCCGCAAGTGGCTATAAATGATTACAATAAAATAATGGACTGTTATTCAGAAACGTATGCCAATAAACAAGTAAACAAAAGAAGACGATCATAAAATAATTATAATTAGTTCAAATGCCGACAGGTAATAAAATGTGTTTTTTATTCAGATATGCAAGTGGATTTTGTTTTTGTCGAGACCTGAGTTGTAACAATATCTAAATTTTGCGTAAATAGTGATATTACAAACACTAGATATGTTGCATAGCAGCTTCGTATTTGTTTCGTTAAGGTTCTAGTCTCTAAGATACTGATTTCCATACATAAATCTAATTTAGAATTGAGTGTTCAAAGTTCATGTAAATTCAATGTTTAAACCGAATTCGATTACAGTGACCGTTATGTACTGATGCATTCAACTTATGATTTTCAAGTAGGTAGATTTGCTTGCATGAACTCGAACCGTTCAAAACAATTATTCTAGAATATGATATTAAGATGGGGGGTCTTTCATAGAAATGTACTGTGACAAGAAGGTATTTCCTATTTGTTTCTTTCACATTTTTATTTTTCCATAATATATTTAAAACAGAGAAAAATGGGTGTGTATTTATTACATAAGGTAAAACCTGAATAGTTGTCCCATTAAAAAAAACGAATCGCAACGGACAAGTGGAAAAACGAATAGCAACGGATAAGTGGCAAAACGAATCGCAACGGACAAGTGGAAAAACGAATGGCAACGGATAAGTGGAAAAACGAATCGCAACGGACAAGTGGAAAAACGAATCACAACGTACAAGTGGAAAACGAATCGTAACGGACAAGTGGAAAATCTTCAACTGACAAGTGATAAAATGAATCGCAACAAAATTTTGACTTGAAGTTTTACGGGCAGGTTTTCAAATTGGACAAGTACATTAACAATCTGCCCGTAAAACTTCAAGTTAAAATTTTGTTGCGATTCATTTTATCACTTGTCAGTTGAAGATTTTCCACTTGTCCGTTACGATTCGTTTTCCACTTGTACGTTGTGATTCGTTTTTCCACTTGTCCGTTGCGATTCGTTTTTCCACTTATCCGTTGCCATTCGTTTTTCCACTTGTCCGTTGCGATTCGTTTTGCCACTTATCCGTTGCTATTCGTTTTTCCACTTGTCCGTTGCGATTCGTTTTTCCACTTGTCCGTTGAAGTTTCACTTCTAATATGTGTCCCAGCACACATTTCGATTTTTCGCAGGTTTACTGCAAATTATGATTTGGTTAGGTTAAGTACATTTTAATGGTGTATGTAATACGCTACCCACGCACCGACCATTTTTTACGTCAACACTTTTGTTGTTCGTTGTCGTTCACTTTTGTTATGACTTTCGAAAAACTGAACAGTTGGCAAAGTTTTCTTGTTGTTATTTTTGTTTTCTCAACAAACTCTATTTTTTTATTTTTTTTACACATACCACAAATAGAGGCAGTGATGCCTTGTCACGTGGAGAGCAGAGCTATAGTTCGATGCAAACTTAAGTTTGCCTCCATTAATAGCGGCTCGGAACATCGCACTTTCCGATGCGCAGAACGCAATTTTAGGTATTAGAGGGATGAGGTAGTCTGAGGACGCGGTATATCCTCGCTCGCTCTCTCGCTAGCTTTCTCGTTTACGAGACTTTCCCGGCGCTCGGCTCACCAGAGCTGCCAATTTAGCGCTTTAGGAGCTAGATATAGCGCTTTTTAGGGCAATCCAGCTCCCAATTTTATTAAACAACTTCCAGCGCAAAATCTTGCGCTTTTTATAATATGCAATTATCTAATTAATTTTATAATAAATATATATGAATATCTATATTAATATTATAAAGAGAAAAGAATAAATTCTTTGTTTGCATTGAATAGGCTCCAAAACTACTTAACCGATTTCAAAAATTCTTTCACTGTTGGCAAGCTTCACAATCCCCGGGTGACATAGGCTATATTATGTTTACAAAAAAAATTAGGGATCCTTACTAAAACTCCAATTACGTAACCCAAGGTGTAAAAAATACCTAAAATCGCGAGCACTGCGAAAACTATTGATGATAGAATGAAATAATGTACTACGACTTTGCAGAACACATCATTATCTACAAAAAGTGTCGCGACAGCATATGTCTAACTATTATAGTTATGCCACAATAAGTGTCCTTTTATTTCAATAAATTAATTAAAATGCCGCCGCTAGAACAGGCACTTTATTTGTATCTTGATATTCATCCTTATCAAAATAAATTACTTCATATTCAAGACTGCTTCAATACCTTTATTATAACTTTTTGAATTATTCAATTCGGACATTCCATTCGAAAGATATCACGAGTTTAAAAAGTATTAGAACACGCGGCTTTGATGATTTATATTGACAGAAAAAAAGTATTTCAAAAAATATTTCAAATACACTTACACACCGCGGAGAATACCAACAGAGCAGATGTAACTCCTATAATATATATTTTGTCTGTATAGTGTAATACACTACACACGCACCGACAATTTTTTTCTGTCAACACTTGTCGTTCACCTCGTTGTGACTTTCGAAAAACTGAACCGTTGGCAAAGTTTTCTAGTTGTTAATTTGTTTTCTTATTGGAACATCCCACTTTCCGATGCGCAGAATGCGATTTTAGGTATTAGAGGGACGAGGTCGTCGGAGAACGAGGTATATCCTCGCTCGCTTTCTCGTTTCCGGGACTTCCCCGGCGCTCGGCTCGGCTCACCAAGTCTGCCACTTTAGCGCTTTCGAAGCTAGATATAGCGCTTTTTAGGGCAACCCAGCTCCCAATTTTATTAAGCAACTTCCAGCGCAAAATCTTGCGCTTTTTATAATATGCAAATATCTAATTAATTTTATAATAAATATATTTATGAATATCTAAACTAATATTATAAAGAGGAAAGATAAGATTGGTTTTTGCTTGCATGAAGAGGCTCCGAAATTACTGAACCGATTTGAAAAATTCTTTCACTGTTGGCAAGCTACGCTATCCCCGGGTGACATAGGGTATATTATATTTACAAAAAAATTAGGGATCATTACTAAAACTCCAATAATGTAGTCCAAGGTATAAAAAAATACCTAAAATCGCGTGCGCTGCGAAAACTATTGATGATAAAATAACAAATAAAATAAATTACTGAACCGATATGAAAATTTCTTTCACTGTTGGCAAGCTACGCTATCCCCGGGTGACATAGGCTATATTATATTTACAAAAAAATTAGGGATCATTACTAAAACTCCAAAAATTTAATCCAAGGTATAAAAAAAATACCTAAAATCGCGTGCGCTGCGAAAACTATTGATGATAAAATAAAATAATGTACTACGACTTTGTAGAACACATCATTATTTACAAAAAGTATCGCGACAACATATATCTAACTATTATAGTTATGCCACAATAAGCGTTTTTTTATTATAAAAAATTAATTAAAATGCCGCCGCTAGAAAAGGCTTTTTATTTGTATCTTGACATTAATCCTTATCAAAATAAATTACTTCATATTCAAGACTGCTTCAATACCTTTATATAACTTTTTGAATTATTCAATTCGGACATTCCATTCGAAAGATATCACGAGTTTAAAAATGTAAGAATTAGTGACGGTGATCACGTGACTGTGACATCTTTTCGTGAGTCAAAACTCCATAAGACCCCCTCTATATAGAAGTTTCACTTCAAAAAAGCCTTGTCATTAATAAAATGCATAGTATTAATAATAAGCAAGATTTAAGTTAACTGGATCGAATATGACCACCTTAAGGTAGCATGTTAGTATTGAAATTTATTTAGTTTATGAATAATTGCGATCTTTTTTATGGATTATGAAAGAAAAATCAAACAAATCTTTCTACATAACACAAATAATACAAACTACAGATAATAGAAATTTTGAACTTGGTAATCAGCCAAGCTTATTATCTAGTGTGATGCATCACACTATATAATAAGCTACTTACAATCACATAAAAATTAACTTGGTTTGAAATAACAAATGGCAGTAATGCATGCGATAAATATGGCCACTCAGTGTCCATATTTTCAGTCACTGAATTATTTATTTTATTTAAAACAAGTTATATCTAGTCACAATAGGTGGCAATAAAAGTCAGAGAGAATCTGTAATTGCTCTATACAGAATTTAGTTATGAATAAATAGGGCAACTATTCTTTTTGATACGAAATATACAAACTATTTAGGGCCACTATCCATAAAAATAAATAGGGCGACCATTGTTTTTGATATGGATACTTGCCATTTCTATTTGGGAAATAAAACATTCTATTTGATTTTTGCCGCCAAAAACAAAAAATCCCTAATCATAATGCATACATAATAAACAACTGCATAATAAGTATATATAATAAGTAGTAACAAAGAAAAGTATCTTGGCCTATGGTTGGATGGCAAACTAACATGGAGACTACATATTGACTATGTAAGAAGTAAACTTATCTCAGTCTTGGGAGCACTACGCAAAATTTCTAACTGCTCATTATTTACAATTCCCTTGTAAAGTCTCATCTTGACTATCTTATAGAAATATGGAGGTCAGCCGCTAAAACAAACTTAAAACTATTACAAATTACACAAAATAAAATTGTCAAAACATTATACCATCTAGATTATCTCACTCCAACTAAACATCTATACTCTAAAACTAACCTATTTAATATTTCTCAAGTATACACATATAATACCTGCATATTAATAAAAAAGATAACTAATAAAAATATACACTCCAAGATATCCTTTCCTGCTAAAACATATAAATATAATATCCAGAAGAAAAACCAATTAAGTGTCCCAAGAACAAACTACGGGAAAAAAACATTATGTTTGAAGGTGTGCACTTATTTAATAAATTACCAGATGACCTACAAAAATGTAAAAATACAAACTTATTCGAGATAAAACTAAAAAACCTTTTATTAAAACAAATATAAAACAATAAACCACAACATAATTCTATCGCAGACTGCATAGGACCACATTAGTGTTAAGAATTATACTGTATTACTTAATAATTATTATCTTAATTTTATTGTAAGTGAACTACATGTTCTTATGAGAAGTAAGTTCTTTAAACCTATAAATAAATATACACCATTCAACAACAAACTACAATAAATAGCATAATCTAAACTCTAATGCATGCGAAATAACGAAAAGTTGACTTAAACCCAAAGTAGTAACAAGAAGATTTAATTAAAATTACACACAAAATAGACTTTTAAATATCCTTTAAAGTTTCGCTCACACGTACAAAACACGTGATAGAAGACCACAAACACTACCTGTGTCCCTAACATAGTTTTTTTCAAAACTAGGGAAAGTATCCCAATAAGGCAATTACCTGGGGTTTACCCTATATTTATGATTTAGGGGTATTTCAGTCCATTATACTAGGCAACTACGCGATTGTTCAGGCTAGTTAGTATTCTTCTTCAAGTTCAAGTCCAGATATATGTATATTTTACATTAGCCACCAACGAAACTTCGCTTGCGTTCCCAAAATGACGACTTATTTGGTTAGCACCAAAACAACTTGACCACAGCACCACCTTTTTGTCTATACTTGTCTATCCCTGGAATAAGACGTATCTCGATCAAAAACATCCTGAGTGCTGACTCGGGATATAAGCTAGTTCTGTGTTAATTTCATTTAATTACGTTTAATAGTTTACAAATGTTGCTAATAGATACCATGAATAAAATGAAACGTTATATGTTCGAATTGTGCTGGCCCGCATGAGCCTTCTTGAATTTATTGTTTTAATGGATTATACACAAATTGGATCTGTTTACAGATTTATTATACTTTAGTTTTTTACATTTTCTTAAAGCCCTTACTCTCAGTGCGTAGTATACATATGTCACTTGTAATGACCACCATTGTTGTTTTTGTAAAAGCTCAAAAAACCTACACTATGTCGTATCATAGAATTGTAGAAGCTGACATCACTTCCCGGCCCCCGTGCCTCTTGTAATCAAAACAATTTTATTATCCTGTTTGAAGATTTTTCTGTCGCTTTTTTGTAATTTTTAAATTGGAACAACTTGCTTTTTATTTGAGAGTTTTCGCGATAATGCCTGTCGTAAAAATGTACGAAATGGTAATTCTATTAAAGAAGTTGGTGCGTATTGGAAAAGACTGATCTCTTTTACGCTGTTATGGCCCATTTTCTTCCTTTTTACACTTATTTACATCTTTGTTTGTGACAATGACTTGTTTTTTATTGTTATTTTCGTATTAATTATATTTTTTTAAAATAACCTTCACAAACGTGGACTCGGGAATATGATGATTAACATACTTAGATTGTTCTGTAGGTAGGTATTGTTTTCATTGTAACTACTTATATGGTTATTCGTAATACCGAAGTCAAAAAGAGAGTTGGTCTGAAATAGAGTATCGGGGTGAAGGTAAGGAAAGGAATGCTCCGGTGGTTTGGGCATGTGGAACGAATGTATGATGAAAGAATGACTAAACAGATATACAATGCAAAAGTGGATGGATGCAGAAGTCGCGGAAGGCCACGACACACCTTCCATGATCAAATTGATCGTGTATTAGCAGAAGGTGATGTCAGGAGCCTTAATAACAGACGAGCGTGCATGACAAGAGCTATGAATGTCAAAGAAGCAAGTGAGGTGTGTAAGAATAAGCCTAACTGGCGCTCTGTTGTTCGTGCCTACCCCGCAAGGGACCTGGCGTGAAGTTATGTATGTATGTATGTACTTATATGCTATCTTTTTATAGTTATCTCACTTACCATTTTAAAAGATTTTGTATATTAAATTGTAAATCTCTAATACAACAGGCCAATGAATAATTACCAACTATGTATTATTTATATTAGATGAATTGGCAGGTAATTTTTTATTGTATAGCAATTAATTTTTTAGTTTATAACTGTGTAAAATATAGTTCCTTTTTACAGATTATGTACGTAGGTCTCTTTCTGGCAACTCAAGTTATAATTATATTGATGGGAAAAATAACGATAATGACACACTTGTATTATATGACTTAAGGGCTGTACTGTATTATAGTTAACTTTAGCGCATCGACAAGTGGGAATATATATACATATATTGTATTTATCTATCTAATTATTATATATAATATACTGCATTTACATATTTATAACTAGAATGTAAGAAATTGTACTATCTATTATGTGTACTACCATCATCATTATATTCTCAATTCATTCCTGTGGTTGTCTGGAAGAGATCGCTTTTTAGCGATAAGACCGCCCTTTGTGCATAATGAGACATAGTTTTAGTCCGTAAGTTCTTTTTTGTATTGGTGCACAATAAAGTGTTAGTAATTGATTGATTGATATTGTGTTATAATTGTATATAACGTGCTGACAGTAAAGTAGAAATAATTGTGAAGTAACCTGATCGATATAACCGATGTTTGAAACCCACCAGGTAGCCCACTAATTATTATACAATGGGGATACTCAACCCCAACAGTGGGACAAAAATATGATCATTTTGCTTCGGGAACAACGATAAAAGCACCCGAAACAGTCATGTGGGATATATCTGACACTTAAAGTAAGTGCGATTTAAGAAAATCTTTCGATGCTCCACTTCGCTATAACTTAATAGTGACTTAGCCTTCTTGGCAAACACCAGAATTATGTCAACAGGGGCTTAGAAAATATTACTGTTAGCCTCAATTCCTAAATATGCCACATGAAATTGTTTGAATTGAATTAAAACCCGTATGAAATTAATGTATTTATATACTGTTTGGAATGAGTGTATCTTAAATATGTATTATAAAATTCTAAACATGCCGTCTCTGTACATTGAAGCTATTAAAAAAAACAACAACGATACGATGGAAAATACGATGCAATTTTTTTAGATTTCTTTCCTGTTTGTCTGTTTGTTCCATATTCACGTAAAAACTACGGTAAAAAATTCGATGCGGTTTTCGCTGATCGATAGTTAATTCTTAGACTTAAATCTGCGCTACTTTTTATAACGGGAATGATTTCAAATGGCCAGATTAAAGAAAGAAATCGAATTATAATTTGATTGGGAGTTGGGATTTCCTGACTCCGAAACCACGTGGATATTGGCCTTTGCGTGATTTAACAGTTTCTATGTTTATTAAACATCTTTAGTAGATTTAGATATTTATGCTTTTAGTAACATTATTTATTTATTCATACGGGAATCTTCGTAATTCATATATTTTACTAATAATCAATCCGTTACTTAAATAAAATAAAATTAATATAATTTTATTATCTTATATATAAAAATGAATCGCAAAATGTGTTGGTAAGCGCATAACTTGAGAACGACTTTGATGAAATTTTGTGTGTGTGTTCATTTCCATCCGGAAACCCACTCAGGTTTCCGGATGGTTCAGATTCGTAATTCGAACCGGTAGGTGGCGCTGAGATCGGGTTCTAGAATCCTCCTAATCACCTGGACCGGTTATGGTGATTTTGTTTTTGCCGGGTCAGCTAGTAGTATATAATTTTATTACTAAATCTGCGAAAATAATGAAAATACAGTACTCATACACGCGTATGACTACTCTCGGTTTAATCATACCCTTTCAATATTTACTTTTAAGGGAGGATTTAAAACGAAACACTTAGGGTTGTTAAGTCGAGAAATAACCCATTTTACTTAAAAGTTGAAAAGGACTACACAAACAATTCCGTAGCCAATTGTAAGTAGCCAAAACTTTGAGATTCCTACAAATGCGACAAAATTCCATAAAACTGAATGAAACTCAATAATGGGAAAGTAAACTTTGTAACTAATAACAAACCTTCAAGTTTTATTAGCTCACGGTATTTTGCACCATGTCGAGTCGTTTTGTGTGTAGGGTTCTCATATCTAAAGGTAAAATTAGTTTAATGAAGCTAAAAAAATATACTTTAAAAAACTCGAACCAGAAAATAGAAAATAATTTATAAATTCATTCTATTTAAGATGTAAAAATATTTATTTTTTCTTTTGCAATTTCCTTAGTCTCGAAATTTTTTATTCTATAGTAACATGTTACAATGCTTTTTAAAATTTTTACACGCCGACAAAAGTGAATGCACACTTGCCTGCCATAAAGCACACTTTACTACCTTTCCGCATTTGGACTAGCTTGGTGTGATTCACTGGAAATAATTGTTATGCGGTCAAGTATTGTGTTGAGATATATTGTATTGATGCAGTATAAAACAATGCTCCAACTGAGAGATGAGGCAGTCTAGCAATGGGCACAAGCGAAGCTAAGCTATATAGTGACGAACTTTGCCCGTGTTATTGAATCGTGCATCACGTTTGTGCTGTTTTCGTCCAGTTATGTTTGTACATGTTTGTATGGTTCTAATAAATTATATAGTAATTCCAACGGTATTTTAATTCGAGTCCCGTAATTCGTAACAATATTATTCCAGAATGTTCAAAACTTCTTTTAAAGTTATTAAAATACCTACGTGTTCCCGCTGGGGAGCAAGGCTACCCTTACTTACCTAGGAAAACCTATACAACCAAGCCAACATATACCAGACGTGGACAATTACCGGTCGAGCTAATATTAGAGCTGTGGAACAACTTGAATCAAAGATCTTTCAAGGCTTCGACAAGCCAGTGTAATTTTGTGCATAGAAGTCCACCGGTTGTCACGGAACAGATTAAATATACTACATAATTATCTTGTATCGTTCATTGACCTACCTAAACCTATTCTGTGGCTAACCAGGAGGATCTGACTCTCCCCCCCAACGTCAAAACTGATTTACAATTGGATTTAGTCTGTAAAGTTATAAATTCGATGAAATATAAC
This sequence comes from Dendrolimus pini, assembly GCA_949752895.1. Taxonomy (NCBI): domain Eukaryota; kingdom Metazoa; phylum Arthropoda; class Insecta; order Lepidoptera; family Lasiocampidae; genus Dendrolimus; species Dendrolimus pini. The sequence continues at coordinate 8,815,821 of OX457145.1, forward strand.
GCCATGATTTGTTAAGGGCATTAGGATACTGGTCACGAGTCGAAATACACCAGTCACGTTACTGGCATTGTTACAATTGACAGAATACCATCCAGGCTTTTAAAGGATTAAAATTTAGGATGATCAAATACATAAATGGGTTTTTTTTATTATCCTTCTTATTTATTATTAACTAGAGGTCCCGGAAAACATTTTCCTGCCCTAAAAAAATAAAAGCCTAGGACCCGATCCCAGCGCCTCTTACAGATCCAATTGAGAATCTAAGCCCAATCAGACACACAAAAAATCATCAAACTGTACAAAAGTTTAGGAGGATACTAGAACCCGATCCCAGTGCCACCTACCGGTTCCAATTGTGAGTCTAAATTTATTTATAGAATAGAAGAAGATACAAAAAATTAAATATTACATCGCACGGCTTGTCAAGATTAGTTTTCAAACACCCGATCAATCTTGAGTACATTTATATTATAAACTAGAGGTCTCCCCGTGGCTACACCCCGTGCAAAACCCTGGGTTGTATATTGCTTTATGTTACATACATAAAAACTAAATTAGGTATTTTTACCTAAAACTGCGATTTCTTGTTATTAACTTCACTACAATAACGTATAAACTAAGTCCATATTATAGTGTACACAACTGCGTAGCGAAACATGTAGGCGAGTCGTAGCCAATCTAATTTGAAGTAATACAATGAATGAGATGTTGTTTATGACAACGTGTATTTGTTAGCGAATTGCAGCACTTTATCGATTTTGTTTTCAAGTAAAAAAAAAAATGTATATCTTACTGACTAACTTACCTGAGTACGTAAATCCAGTATATTTACTTAATCTGGGATAATGTTACAGATATAGGTCGTTTCACGCAGATATAGCGATGGGTGTAGTGTGTTATTTGTGATTAATTATTGTTTTTAATTGTTAATGATGTTAAATGTTTAAAAACATCACGTACGTACTTATCATGGAGGCTAGAGGTATAAGGAGGACCATCTAGTATGGGGGATCAGTTGAAAAAGTGTCCACCTGTAAACAGCAAATTATGGTTCGAAAACTCGTCAAAATAGCGCTAGTGTAGCAGAAGGAAATGATATGAATTTAGCAGTTGTAAACGAAGTGAAGTGTGTTGGGTTCAAATTCTTACGATTTAATATATCATAATCTTAACTATTATTTTTTAATTTCATTATTAATTAATTTTATTCATTAATTATTAAATGTAATGATTAATTTTATTTAATTAAATTATTAATTTAATTCCTGATGGATTTTGATAAAAATGATGAATATATGAGGACAAAAGATAAAATTACCACTATTTAAAGCGCAAAAATTATAATTTGGAAAAGTATTGAATTTTTGAAACCTATTTCACTAATTAAGATAACTAAATTATCTGAAAATTCCACCATGAGGAGACATGCAATAGTTACATTTTCGTAAAATGCGCGGTGACAAAGAGGAAGTCTTTCTTTCCTTCTTTAATCTAGTATCCTACTCTAATTATTTGTGGCGCTATTTTTAAATACTTTCCACTTGCTATTATGGCGCCATCTTAATTTGCTGCCCTTCAGTGGACACTTTTTAATATACTGAGATGGTTCTCCTTATACCACTAGCCTCCATGGTACTTATATATACTAATCTAGCTATTCGATACCGGGGTTATTTTTAATGCTGCAAAAAAGACGCATTCTACCACAGAACAAATTAACAATAGCACAGGCACGGCCGCAGCATTATGGTTTGTTATTAGCATTACTTTATTTATGTAGTTAGTTATCCGTGCAGGAACGGAAAAAAAAACATTATCCTGCGGCAGGACGGCCTGTCGTAAGAGGCGACGAAACAACCCACATCCAGGTTTTTGCCCCTGGACGGCTACCACCCTGGTCTAGACTATGTTGCCGTAATAACTTTGAGTTGCATAGTGGCCAGACTCAGTCTTCAGTCCCCCTTTAGTGAGCAGCAGCGCATTGTAGCACCTTTGGTGTTGCAAATATCCATACGCCACGGTAACCCCTTTCCATCAGGTGGACTGTCTGCATGTCTGCTGAACTTAAGCAATAAAAAAAGTATAAATACTGTTTGTCTGTAAGCCTCAGAAAAATAAATTAAGAATAAATAAAATAATAAACTATAAAACGATAATTTCAATTTCCTCTGTTTGACACGTTTACTGCTTTACGGGAAGTATTTGACATTCTAACTGTGCGGTAGTTAGTTATCGTTTTCTTCCAAGTACTCTCGGTGCAGGAGTAAATTTTATAAGTCCCCATGCACTTAGTTCACAGCTTTTGAAGCCAGGACCTAATACAGGAAAATAAAAGTCGTGCCGCAAAATTAGCGCTCTTAATACGCGACAATATAACTCGTATTGCAAATTTGGCAAATTTCGTTTTTGCGCTGCCGCTGTGAATGTGTTCCATCCATCCATCCATTATCTAACTTTGACTGCGGTTCAATATCCGATTTGTTAATTTGTCGAACGTGTACATATCGAACTTATAGCTTAGGTTCTAGTTCCAAAGACTTTACAAAGCTCTTATGCTCGTATGTCACGAAGACATAACTTTGCTATACAGTAATTTAATAGTCCGGTCTATGAATACCGTTAGTACAATTTATAACAACATCAAACTCAACTGACATTGTATATGAGGTTAAATTACGTTTTACGTAAGTACGTCGTAAAATGGTCTTTGTCATCACAATATAAAAGTCGAGCAACGTTGCAACAGTAATTAAGTACTTGTGTTTACATGAAAATGCAATATAATGCATTTATGTACAGTTTAATACAGTATACAGTCATTTTTAATACACTAGTTCGTTCCCATAGCGTTGTCTGAGTAATAGTCATGATGCACAAAAGCATCCCTACTGTATGGAGCCTCTTATAACTTTAACCACCATAAGTGTTCAGACTGTAGTCTTTATTACTGTTACGAGTGCGGGACTTGAATCAAAATGCCGTCGGAATTACTATAGAATTTATTAGAACTATACAAACACGTATAACCCAGGTACAAATATAACTGGACGCAATAAGTCCAAATGTAACGCACAATTCGATAACACGCGCAAAGTCCATCACAAAAATGTACACACGTCTTGCCCGTATCGTAATCGTCGCTTGACTGCCTTACCACCCCGTTCGGGCATTGTTTTATACTAACTATACAATACAACCGATCGACCGCGTGGACTGGATTTTTTCCAAGAAAACGTAATCTGCACACGTGCAGCCATAAACGAGTACAACAACAATAGGCTATTGTCTAATTGCAAATTTTAAACACAAAGTAAACAAAAGAAGTCCAAATGCGGGAAAGGTAATAAACTGCGCTTTATGACAGGCATGTGTGCATTCACCTTTGTCGGCATGTAACATTACTGTTTAAAAAAATTATAATTTTATCACTTTGGTTACTAAAGTATTTATATATAAATGAATATATTTATTAATGACAAGAATATGACAAATAATATTTGACATATACTAGCTGCTTATTTTTTATATTTCCGGCAACATGCTAAGCAAGGTCCAATTTAGAGCTACACTTTCTTTCTTTATTGCATTGTACATTTATTTATTTATGCTTGTATATTGTGTTTTCATGTATTGTAGTTCTAAATAAATGTTTTTTCTTTCTTTCTTATATTATTTATGATACATTTTATTTAAAATTAACAACGTATTGTAATTTAGGTTTTAAATTATAAGACTTGATGTAGCCTTAGACCATTTGAATGGTCTAAGGATGTAGCACATCCAAAGAGGCATAATGTATCCTACGAGTAAATAATGACTCATTTATTCGTAGTTATTATATATGTGTATTAACAGTACAATTTCATTGATTATTCGAAAATCAATTGTATAACATTCTCTTGTCTGTATTAAAAAAAGCCTGAGATATATAAATATAAAGTAAAATATTTTTTGCTTGACGTTGCTATTTGGGAGTTTCTTACCACTTTTGCGAAGTGACGTACGTAGGCCACATGACCTTCAAAAAATGTTCTCCAGTGAAACTTAGTTTGAATTATAAACTTTTGAATTTCAATTTACTTTTATTCACTTTATCAAATTTTTGACAATGAAACTACTCTATAAAACACTTTTGTTCTTTCTCTTAAGGATACTGTCTCATTTTCTTGATTAAACTTACTTTATGTTCATCTCTAACGCATCGGTACACCCATAAAAATTGGTCTTTAGTCAAAGCCATGAAAAGATAATAAAGATGCAAACAAACTTACTTTCATACTTTTAGAATACGATAGTCAGCTTAAAATTTAGGTAAAACATAAAGATAAAATTACCTTCTGAAATCTCTACTCCAGCATGCGTAGATGACAGGGTTCATAGACGAGTTGACCCATCCGAGCCAAGTCACTACCACATTGACGATCTCCTCGTGGGCTATACAAGCAGAGCAAATTCCTGACAATAAGTTCACTACGAAGAAAGGTAACCAACACACTATAAAAACACCCATCACAATACCAAGCGTCTTTGCTGCTTTCTTCTCTTTCGCAAATTTCGCTAATTTACGTGACAATGAAAAGTTTTTTGGCAAATGTTTGCCGTGAGTTACGTTTGTGAGACGCGTGGAAGATCTTGATAGTCCATTGTTTTGTAGTGCTGTGAGAGGTTCCTGATCTGCTTCTTCAGGAGTGCACACACCGTGACACGCTTCACTCCTTTGCCTCATCGTACCACCTCTATGAATCCGTAAAGTCAATTCTAGCTCACCCGAAGGCCTCATCACTTGCTTAGTACCAATTTTTAACGAACGCGTCTGTATAGTTGCTGCACGATAAATACGATAATATGTGAACACCATTACAAATAGAGGTAAGTAAAAAGATATTGTCGAGGAGAATATTATGTACTCTAAGTTTTCCGTAAACGGACACTTGTAGTCTGGCACTTCTTCAACGCGAACGGCACGCCACCATGCGATCGCGGGAAAAGATATCGCACCAGAACAAACCCATACAGCCGCTATTAGAAAAGCCGCTTTTCGTCCACTCATTCGCATCGGATACGTGATAGGGTCTGTAATGGCCCAGTAACGATCTAGCGAGATAACACACAGGTTTAGTATTGATGCAGTGCTGAACAGGACGTCCAGCGACCGCCATACGTCACACCAATCAACACCGAAGAACCACGTATGTTCTAACACTTCATACAAAGCTGAGAAAGGCATTACAACAAGTCCCACTAAACAGTCGGCCACTGCTAGTGATGTCACGAAATAATTTGTCGAAGTGTGCAGATATCTCTCACGCACCACTGCTAATATAACCAGCATGTTTCCAAAAACAGTTGTCAGAGAAAAAAGAAGTAGAAAGGAAACGAGAAGTGCTCTGTCCTGGAGAAGTTTGATGTATTCATTCCAAAGTTCAACAGAGTCATCGGATAGGTTATAGGCGGATGTGTTTTCGAAGCTAAAGTTGAGTTCTAGTGCGTTGTTGTAGGCACTATTAGTGGAGTCCAGCGTGTAAACTGGCCCTCTGTACGATGTATCCAGATGGCCTTTTGCCACTAATAAGGCCGGATCGGTCGTATTCATATTTCTCAGATGGTTATTTACAAGCTAGCGCCATGGTGTGTTTATGTTTCCCCTGTTTTGTCCGCAGCCATTTTGAGATTACGCTCATTGCAGGCATTGTATTCCAAAATTCCAATTGCGAGAACATCTTTTGCTGGCATTTTTTTCTAACTTGCATATACGCGTTGCGGTTATCTGCAACAATAAAGAAATAGATAAGATTATTTAGAGAAGATTACTATATTTTAAGAGGCAAAGTTTTCATTATGCTCTCTCTCTTAGCACGGAATTGCAGATTGTATGAAAAGATATTTAGTTTTAACTTCTGTTATTATAATATTTAAAGTTTTACGGTAGAGCACTCATGTTTTAAATGAAGTTTTCCCTTAAGGATTAGATTAAAGGAAAATTTCCTTTAAAACATGAATTATATAGAATATTAATTTAAACGAATTTATTAAAAATTGAAATAAAATTGCACAGGTGTACGTGTAGTGTAATCTTCAAATTTCAACTGAAAACTCCAGCACAAAATTGTTTGATCAGTATGTCTAAATAAGGCAACCTTTGTTTAATTAAAGTGAATGACGACATAAACTGTACGTCACTGTCGGGGACAATGATATCTCATTGCGGTAGCCGTCATCATCGACAAGTGGCCTTGCTGGGACATAAATAGCGCTTAGAGAGCAAGCGGCGAGATCAAACGAATTGTGTGCTCTGGGCCGTGAGAGACCCGTCCACATGAGGGCGTCTGAACTGATCTGGTGTCCCCCTCTACCCCGCTCTGCATCCGTCACCCTCACCTTGCCGTATGCCTTGCATTTGAACTTTTCAGAGCTGATTTATCTTTTGATATTTGTCTGCACGCAGATTTGCAAGTGTATTAGTTAGTGTATTTACATCAAGATATAGAAAATGAAAATGAATGTATTTATTTCATAATGGTCTGTTATAGACTAATTTATTAAAAGTCACGAGTGTACCACCTCTTCCAAAGCAATTTTAGTTACTGTTAAAAGAGAATATTTTACTCATGTATTTCGATGTCCTAGGCCAGTATTCCACTTATAATAAAATGGGATTGTACTTAAAATACAATATAAATTCGGTTTTCTTTGTTGTCCTAGTTATCTGCAAAATATTGTAAGATGGAAACGATTTCAAATTCATATCATAATTTATATTTAAACATACTTAATAAGTAATAGTTATATTTATTATACAGTTGAATCTTTGGCAGGTATAAAAAAATAATGTGTTTTCTCATTGTAGGTAATTATAGTTTTGTGTAATAATAAAAATTATTTGAATACAACGTGTTACAGTTATTTAGTAGCATAGTTCTTCTTGTCATATTTCCGTTTCAAGTTAATAATTAATTTCGTTATGTACCCTCTATTTCTAAACGATACAATCGGCCATTTTCTTGACTAATAATGTTATATTTTTTTACTCGGTGATTAGCGCCTGTTTTAAATAGAATATAGCATAGTTCTCTATAATTTAGCATAACTTCATGTATTAGTGTTTGTCTTTAATGTGTGATAATTGTGTACAGATTATAATTCAAAATCTCTCAATTGTATATTCCCTAATTGTGTATTCCCTACATATTAGTTTCATATTGGCAGACGCTCAGTATAGATTTATACTGATTTCGGCTTATGTTATTATACGTAAAACTTTAAATATAATATTTTATACAAATTCTTATATAAAATATTATCTGGAATTTCCAAACAATAATGTATTAAATTCTTCTCATGCATAACCCTTTAATTAAAATAGTTTATAAGTGACTTTAATCCGCTATCGGTTGTGCCAATATGCTATATTAGAATTATTTTGTCCGTGCAGTTTGGGTCATAAATCAAACTCTGCCTCAGCCCGGCTAGGGCGGTGAGCATGTTGCGCGGGCGCAACGCCATTATCGATAAAAACTCATTCTTATCAAAGAAAGATTATCATTCTTATAAAAATAATTATTATCTTTTTTGCTGTTAATTCTAAACTTAGATATTAGTATTTATATTTATTTTTAATATAACTTGTTACATACTAAACTTTTGTACTTATAGTTTTTTAATACATAGATACCTAATTAATAATTTATTTTAAATCATTATTATTCTTATTTTAATAAATACGTTGTTTTATCTATTTTTTTCTTTCATTTATATCACTAACCCACAAAATGACAAAACTTAATACACTATCGATAACGCTTAACGACAACAATAATGCGCATCACTATGCCCGCCCGTAAGGCCCGTGAGTGGAAGAGAGAGCGAAATACTCCGATTATTTATGACCCCAACTGCACGGACAAAATAACTCTACTATATGGATAGGTGTTCTAAAAATGCTTGTCGAGTGTTCAGAGTTAGTGTATTCAATGCTTAATGATTATAAAGTATTGTGAGCAGTTGCTGTTCTTTTATTACCATAAACCCTTCTGAGACGTTCCAAGTATTACAAACGACTAAAATCTTATGGGATAAATATTTCCCCATGGTCGATAAGTGACGTTTTTTTGTCAATTATTGGTCTAATTTTGACCTCTACAGATACAGGTAAGAAACTGAATTAGGCTTGTAAATCTAACGGAACAACTAAAAGCTCTTGGATGCGAAATGTATTTTGATATGTTTAATTCTCTAGCTTTACAATACAAGACGATGATACAAAATACCAAAAGCATGTGGCACAGTTTGCACTAACAGAAAGATATACCCAAGTTCCTCCCGGTACACAAAAATATGAAGAGCGGCGACTTTTATGCTGAAAGTTCAAACAGTATATCATTTAAAAAGTACGTTAACATTGTGGCGAGGCAAACACAGCCGACGTGCGCTCGGAAATGTTCGTTTATTCTCGCGATAACGAACTCCGACGCACCGCAGAACCCCGCCCGTAGCCGAGTCCTGGAGGACAGGCAGTCTTAGGTACTAGTCATTTTATCTCCCCAATTACCTCATAGGCCAGCAAAACACTTGTTAAGAGGTTGACCGTAAGCCAACACTAATTTGATATATTGGACATAATGTACATGTACATGTTAAGCGAAACTCGTGGAAAGGCCGCTTTTGAGCAGCCTCGACTACCGCTAATACGTGGCACGAGGCCTGATAAATAATGATATAGGTACATGTTGACAGTGATCCAGGCCTACTGTAAAGCTGCGCATGTGTACAAAACATAATTTTCCGGCATACAACATGCTAATAGCAGGAAATATTTGTAAATGGTATCGAACACAGCATAGAATAGGAATACCCACAACCAAATAAAAGAAATAATTTTGCAAAATACCAATTAAATAGTGAGAGTATTTTTTTATATTTTTTATTATTATCTAAATTATCATTTTAAAATAAATAAAAGACATTGCACAATAAGCCTAATTATATTTTGACTACCTTTATAGACCACAGGGAAAAATGTTTAACATAAAATTTCAAAAAGGTTACTTATTGTAACGTATTTTTCTAATGGTATTTATATATCGCTCATCGAAGTTTACGAAAACAATTGCAAATGAGGTTAGAACTTTTAATTGACAATTTGAGTCGGAGGGCTTGAAGGTAATATAAATAAACGACATTACGCAATTAAATGTATTTAGGAAGTTTGTTTGCTTACCTGCGTCGCGGCCTAGCGGCTGAGTCAATCTTTAACACGATTTTTTATATATAATATGTTCAATTGATTCGATACTACCTTTAAATCTGACGCGCATTAAAATACCCTTATAATACTAGTCGGCAAAAAAATAAAAAAAGTCGGAGCAAAGAACTGTGTTATGTGATTTAAATTGACTTTAGTATGCTGAATCCAAATCTGTTCACCGATTTATTCTATCACATCCAGCTCCTTAGATTTTTTTCTTTAAATAAAATGCTGATATTGATATATCCAATGTTTTTATTTGAAAAAAGTCAAAAATTTTCAACTGTTTAGGAGTTCAGACGCATACACACAAACAGAAGTTTATATATCTATAATAACGAAGATTACATGGGCTTCAGAAAGAAAGTTATCATTATTTTAGGATACCAAACCGAAGCTGAAAGTACACGAGATAAGCCACGTGGAAAGATTCGTGGTAAAAAGTCGTCAAATTCATCAACAAAAAAAATGATTTTTTATTTGACTAAAAATACAAGAAGAAGAAGTGGACGAAGATCTTAGTTCAAACTTTTCCCAGCGCTAACTTCTTTTATTAGTATGCAAAGTCAATATTTATGACAGCCAATAAAATTTATACTCGCCAACTGACTGGTAACTTCAAAGGGAATTTCCATCGCAATAATCTTTAATGACGAAGAAATGGACGATCTTAAATTTTATCTCAATATATATAAGTTAATACTCGCCCATCAAACTTTACGAAAAAAATTGCAAATGAGATTAGAACTTTAAATTGACAATTTGAGTCGGAGGGCTTGAAGGTAATATTAAAAAACAAATTAAATATTTAGGTCGAAGAAGGAATTTTTTATTCTTTTAGTTCGGAGGTTCACTGAATATGAAATTCTTTTTAATTATTTCAAGGTCTGACAGCTGTTAAATGGGTTCAAAAATAAAATTGCTTGTCTTAAATTTTTATCATTACTTATATCGATATTTTGTAGGGCTTAGAAGATATTTATGAATTATAAATCCAGTCCCCTTTTTTTTCCAAGTGAAATCCGTTTGCGGACACCCTGCCATACGGAGACTACGGCGGGGCAATGTGGTACTCGCTGGCCAGATGGGCTGCCGGAATACCCACTAAAATCCCTTGGTGTCCTTCTATCTCCATATGCTCCATAGGCCCTGGGACGTGCGCGAGCTTTTCGCTGTGACTCTGACTAACGTGGACCCACATCTACGGGCAAACGTCTACTGCTTCAATCCGTAATTGAGAGAGGCGCTGGATGAACACCGAAGAGCCCACTACTCAGCGGCTTGGATGCAGGTGACGGCCTAATGTCTATCCAAGCCCCCCGCGGACGGAGCGGTAGGCTCCTTAATTGTTGAATAAAAGTTCATTTTTAACAAGCCATAAACAAAAATTATTCAAATAATGTAATGTTAATATTACACGGATCAACCAAATTGAATCATGTTGATTGAAAAGCATAGAACTGAAATAGTGTGACGGGACGGTATTCTATGACATTGAATGATTCTAGTTTGTGTTCACGTGGAATACGTTTGTCGATTCACTGAAATTGAAACATAAAAATTAACAGTCTAACATCGGCTTAAGCTAAGCTCAAGCGAACGCGATGTTAATTAAGTTTAACCGCTTTTTATTTTTGTACGTATATGTGTGGTTGTTTTTAATGTTAAATATATTAATGTGTTATATTTTAGGTTTTGCAAAATAGATTATATCTGCGAGGGTAATTTAATTTTGTTGCCAAAGACAAACAAGGGTCTGAGTGTTAATGTACCTTAAGTACACGTAGGTGTTCGGACGCAGGGTATTTCACACGTTTTATTTATACGGTTAGGGATATACACGTTATTTGTCTTTGAGTCACCTCGGAGCATTCGACATCAAAATTCACTTAGACGTAAGATTTCGCCCTCTTAGAGGAAATGACTCAGGCTTGGGTTCTATTTTGATCAGAAATTTATCAAGTGTTTTGCGTAAAAAAATTTACCATTACAAAAGTCTAGAGATAAATGAAATTTATATTATTTGCAAACAGGTATGTATTATATATTTTTTTTTACAAAAAACAAAACCGACTTATTTTATGTTTTACTTGACATCGATTTCAAGATGTTGTAGAAAGACGGCAGTTAAATATTTATTTTTTCATTTTTCCTGTGAAGTCGGCTTTTATTTTTTTGTGTTTTAGTATGAATACGGGTTTCTTGAAAATAATTTCACAATTGACAGAGAAATCGAGTAACAAATATACAGACGAATTGAGAACCTCCTCCTTTTTGCAGTTGGTTAAAGAGGAAAGAAAATTTAGTCGACCTTAAGCCAACATGTACTACGTACATACATACGTACATACATAACTTCACGCCAGGTCCCTTGCGGGGTAGGCACGAACAACAGAGCGCCATACAGGCTTATTCATACACACCTCACTTGCTTCTTTTACATTCATAGCTCTTGTCATGCACGCTCGTCTGTTCTTAAGGCTCCTGACATCACCTTCTGCTAATACACGATCAATTTGATCATGGAAGGTGTGTCGTGGAAGGCCGCGATTTCTGCATCCATCCACTTTTGCATTGTATATCTGTTTAGTCATTCTTTCATCATACATTCTTTCCACATGCCCGCACCACCGGAGCATTCCTTTTTCCTTTGTATATATATATATGTCGCAGAACGGCCTCGTTCTCACGACATCATCTTTAGTTATTGCAGGTTTAGTGGGCGTCATCAGGATAAAATGCGAGCATAAAACACAATAGCCACGGTTTATACACTTTTAATTTAGATTTGAGCAACATTATAACATAGTTTAGACCGAGCAGCGGGTTCAGGGCACCGCTCATACTTCCAACTACAATACTTTCTTTAAAATACTCCATGGTCCAACTCGACCTATTACCATCAACCAAATGCGCCACAAAAACTCCTCAGTCTACCCAAGTAGATATTACTCAAAGTATAGAGGGCGCTGACCCCGCTCAAGACATGCTCTGCTCTCATTGGTCGTTTATTAAATTACAATATTCATAACTTTTCTTAGGTTAGAACGATCTTTAAGTTATAGAAACATTTAACAAATCTAATTAAATTTCATTAAGAATTTTAGAAGTAATTAAAATGTAAACAAATGATATTGTGCGTTATACATCCAAATAATAATCCATCCAACTATAACTTTCCTCCGACATATATATATATGTATATGTGTATGTGTGTGTGTGTGTGTGTGTGTGTGTAGAGTAAGTAATGAAACTAGGTAGCTTTCTTCTTAAAATTTCTTCGTTATCTCAATACAGATTTGAGAACGATACTAGTGTGAATTACACAAAGCATAGTCTTATTAATCATATATGCTTATAAATGTGAAAATGAATTTATTTAAATACTAACTGTCCCGTCAAACTTCGTGCCGCCTCAGAACGGTAGGAATAGCTTCTAAGGGAAAGAGAAATTGTTGCTTTTACTATATTCCAAGCATTTTTTTCATATTTACTCCCCTTTTAAACGTTTCCTGGACTTCCACAAATAATTCAAAACCAAAATCAGCCAAAACAGTCCAACCGTTCTCGAGTTTTAGCGAGACTAACGAAAGAACAGCAATTGATTTTTATATATATAGATTTTTGTTTACTCTCTGCAATTTGTTAATAAAGTTGGGATGAATGAAAGTTAATATCCGTATTGTATAATAAAGTAATCTTCCTCCTCTGGTTTGCACACATGCCACTTGTTTAACTAACTAACTTTAGTTCCCGAAGGATACGGAATGGTTTAACTAGTGTAACCATGTTGGAATCATAATTAATATTCAATATCATTATTCAATATATTATGGTCAATATTTGATGTCTTCTATCCGTGCAGGTACAGAGACAGGGTACAATTTCCTGCAGCCGGTCACTCTGTCGTCAGAGCCAACAAAACAACCCACAGCCAAGTGGTAGGGCATTTGCCCATCTGGATGCCTACCACTCCTGGTCTAGAGTATACCGCCATAACAACCTTGAGTTGCGTTGTGTGGTTCCAGTCTCCATTTAGAGAGCAGCAGCACGTTGATAGCAGCTGTGGTGTTACAAATTTCTATAGGCGATGGTAACCGCTTTTCATCAGGTGGCCATCTGCCTGTCTGCTGAACTCAGCCATTAATAAAGTCTTAATAAAATATACGTGGCTTATAACACTTATCTTGGAATATTTTATATCAGAAAAGACAAGAGAACCCGTGGTAGTAGAGGTGCTAACTCGCAGAAAACGTTAGAATTGAATTAAAAAAAAAGGATTTTCCTGTCCTTGTCAAAACATTTTTATAAGAAGAAATCTTCCGGTATGAAGGAAGGAGAGATGGTACAAAAGAAGGTCGCAGTGTCTGGGTGCGCCGGACCATTAATTTAACATACAACGCTGTCTCATGCACACGGGTGTAAAGCAATTTGAAGTGTCACGGAGGCTTGCTATCAATCACTGACGAGACTTACTACGCAGATGAGACTGTGACAGTTTTAGACGTCGTGACAAAAATATTTCTTTTCGTACATCAAAGGTTATTGTACATCAAAATAAATATTAAAATTATTATAAAAAAAATAAAAACTTCGTTTAAAAAAACCGACTTCAAAAACTAAAAAACTAAAATGTATAAAATAACTTATTTTAAAACGAAGTTTTTATTTTTTATTTGTTACTTTTTAGTGTCTAGCTATGTATGGGTGGACCTAGGAATGGTGCCGCGCTTCTTAAAAAATATAGGTCCCAAGAACCGGGAACAAGAAAATGTTCGTAAAATGAAAACTACTGGGCCAAACTATGTCAAATTTTTAGGGAACCACATGGCAGCTATTCCGCGTCGAAAAAAAAAGAATCACGTAAATCGAATCATAAATCTCAGAGTAATCGGTGTACATATGGAACGGAGTGAAAATTATTTCCATGAAAAATGTTCATAAAATGAAAACTACTGGGCCAAACTATGTCAAATTTTTAGGAGACCACATGGCAGCTATTCCGCGTCGAACAAAAAAAGAATCACGTAAATAGAATCATAAATCACGGAGTTATCGGCGAACATACATAAAAAAAGCAAAAAAAAAAAAGAAAGATCCCGACGAATTGAGAACCTCTTTTCGAAGTCGGTTAAAAAATAACTAGAAGGTTTATTTGTAATATAAATAGGAAAACTCAATTGTAATTAATCGTGATTAATTAATATTAGACATATTGCACTCCTCTAATAATCCGTTAAGACTATAAGTAGAATACTGTGCGTATTCTACTATAGTCATCGCCACTTACGCCCGAAGGTGCCCGGGATTCGAACTAATGGTAAATCCTAAAAATAAACTAATATGCGAATGAAATTAAGGTTTGAACTTTTTATTAACTGGAAGATATACATAAGTTATACATATACGTTAGTTATATCTAAACAGTACGTATAAAGATAAAATTATATCTAAATTACCGAATGACTGAATGTTCTGAAAACGCTGGGTGCCTTGTCTTGTTGTAACCTTTATTAAATACAATTAAATGATTTTATTAAAAGTCAGATCGAATGCAGATTTTCAGAATTTTTCAGAAATTCTACAGCACATCAGCACATGGGATAGACTGCTATATGATAGTAAAAAATGGATCGTTTATTCACCAAAACTACCATGCTCGGACTCGAATCCCGGACCTCTTTGTTTCAATGAGTTATGTGGGTATAGATTTTAGCTCAATTAACCACTAAGGGCGTCACTTCTGTTAAAAATATTACAATATCAGCCGGTGTTGACCTCGGACAACGGATCAGTATGGCGATCCAGCGAGAAAACGTAGCCAGCCTTCTGGGCATCTTACCCATAGAAGACGGTGATCTAGGCTCAGTATTTTACTTATAGTCTTGAGGGACTATGGGTATAATAGAATAAAAATATGTTAAGCTTTCTTTTATTGTATTCAATTATATGTAATTTTATAATTGTTTTGACAATATCTTATAATCTGATTTTAAAATACATAACTATTTCACAAACGAATTCGAAACAAAATAATGCATTTTTAATATTTAACTGCTAAAAGGGATAATGTATAAAACGAATATTAATCTGTTTTTATTCTCCAGAGGGTGCAGCAGCGGATAATAAACCGATTCGAGTGCGAATCTCGTAGTAATTTCCCGGGTGATTAATTGCGTCAAATTCAGCCGTAACAACAAATTTGAGGGGAGGTCTGAGGAAATTTACACCTGTATTTCGTTAGGTCTTTTCATTTTATCGTGGTAATGTCAGTTTGAATATTTATGTTTTCTTGAGTCTTACAAATGTAACGCGTAATTCATACTTAATATTGAATAATATTATAACATTCTAATCAGGCCATCGCTGTACATTATAGCTATTTAAAAAACAACACACTATTTATAACTCAAGAACGACTGTACTGATTTGGCTGAAAATTGATGGGCAGGTAGCTCAGAACCAGAAGACGGACATAGGATACTTTTTATACCGTTGAAACTGGTAGGTGGCGCTGAGATCGGGTTCTAGAATCCTCCTAATCACCTGGACCAATTTTGGTAATTTTGTTTTTGTGTTTTTGCGTGGCTTACCGGATGGTTTAAATCCACAATGGGGATTGTTCACTTTTTTTCAATCTGGCTATTTGAAAAACCATTTCGAGGAATTGTCCCTAATCATTTCTGTCTAGTTAAAATTCCAAAAAACGTACGATCTTCTTGTATTTTGTAAGAAATGCGTTTGACCTTTATTTGACCTTACTAAATCCAATCAAGTGGCCGTCTGCCTGTTTGCCTGCTTCAGGTGTAAAAAAAATTCTAGCTGTACATTATTTGATTTAAGTTATGTAACATGGATTTTACCTAAAGACCACTTTAAAAAATTTAACGATAACTATAGAAAATAATAATGGTTGAACACGAAAAATTATAAGCCTAGCGACAAAATACACTAAAACGATCACGATACGTAATGAGTAATGACAGTGATATTTAAATAAGTAGCACAGATTACTATGATTAGGTATAGATAAAAATTGCTTTTATTATTTTTGTTTTCTAGGCAAAGAAATCAATGTAAACTTGTGCCTTATGACGTCATCGGAGAAATAACTTTAAAATCAATTTATAAAAAAACTAACGCTTAAAATACAAAAATATTCAAATTAGTATCTTAAAATACCCTATTTTACGTAATAAAAATATAAAATCAGAGGGTAATTTTTTGTGAACAATCCCCATTGGAACCGGGAGGTGGCGCTGGGATCGGTTCCTAGATATTTATTTTTTCAGAGCAGGACAACGTCTGCCGGGGCCGCTATAACTCTATATAAACGATGGAGAACACGATGATTTTTTAAAATTCTTGTCTGTTTGTTCGGGATTCACGTAAATTCACGGGCTGATTTCAATGCGGTTTTTGCTGATCTTACTTTGTGTCCCGGGAATTCCGCGGGAATTTCAAGTCAAGCGTGGACAAAGTCTCGGACATATCTTAGTACTGAATAATAATTTAAGTGACTGTAATGATTGTTATAGACATCAGATTTGCTACTTTAAACTATTGGCCTTACGTATACTGTATTTGTTTTTTTGCATACATTTGTTTATTAACATGGAAAAAAATACTATATAATATGTATGACTATTAAATTATGAAGCTACTCTGGTGGAGATTAGTATGGCTGAAAAAAACTGTTTTTTTGATTCCAAAAACAATCTTGGTATATAGTTGATAGGTATGAAAATATATTGAATGACACACTAAGGAAATGAAAATTTGTATGAGTAACACATAATTATTCTACTTCTTTTTTTCTTAATACGTATGTATAAATATAATTATACCGGCGATTTGTGTATCTAGCTAGTATAAACCAAGTATCAAATATTTATGAATACTCATATTTCATAATAATCATTTACTCAAAATTTATGCTATGAAAGAGTTAGAGTAATTTTTCAGGCTTCTTTAAGGCTGGTGTACACCGACTATTAACCGATGGTTAAAATAAGATAATCTCCAAAAATTTATGGAAAAACAGTGATTATTTTTGGTTAATCGTCGGTTAAATTTCGGTGCACACCAGCCTAAGTAAGTCTTTGCTAACTTCAAACGAAAGAGTACTTTTGGGAGTGTGAAAAAGCATACTGCTCTAAATAGTTCAGATTTCAACACAAACAATAAATATCCTACAACTAATGTTAATTTATAACCAAGATTAAAAAATGTTTGAAAGCAAAACTGCTCAGCAAAACAGCATCTCGATTTAGGGATGTCTGGTTGACCCTTGTATGTGGAGGCGCGAGGTGGAATGGAATGCTCCTTCGTTTCAAAGGAAAAATCTTCCTCCGAGGCTATCGGTGTACCTTGTAGGCTTAAGCCCAACAATCATAATTGAGTTGAGTGAGGAGAGTTGTATATAATGTTTGTACGTGTTCGAAATGCAAAAATAAATGTTCTTTATTTTTTTTATTACATGAGTTCAGCAGACAGGGAGATGGAAAGCGGTTACCATCGTCTATGGACATTTGTAAAACCAAAGGAGTTACCAATGTGTTGCCGCTCTATAATAGGTGACTGGGACCTGGCCACTAATGCCGGAACACAACTCAAGGCTGTTATGGTGGCATACTCTAGTTCAGTTTTAGTAGCCATTTAGACGGGCAAACACCCTACCACCTGGTTGTGGATTGTTTTGTCGCCTCTTAGGACGTGCTGTCCGGCCGCAGGAAATTGCATGGATAGCACAATTATATTAACAGCGGCAAAAACCCCATTCTTTAAGTTATGGATATGTAAATTCACGTCTGGGTTTTTGAAATAAATTATCTTCTATCAATATTAACGACAGAAGCACTTGAACCGAAACACATTATGATGCCTATTAATCAAAAGACCGTAATAACCACATAATATTATTGCCATGTTTTTGCGAGGTTTTGTTTGTTATAAAAGTATTTACATTTAGTTGCGGCGACGGCAACAAATCTGTCAGTTTTCGCAAGGGGGCATGGGGTTTGTGATTTATGGGATGCGGTGGGGTGGGCAGGGGCTAACAAGCGCAACTACATCAAAAGCTGCTGTCGTTTTAGATTAAACGCGGCGAGCGTTGTATGTCAGGCTTGGGCCTTTTTCCGCATTTACGTCGGACCACTCAAATTTGTAAAACGTCATTATCGTTGCTTTACAGTCTAAATATTGGTCAGAGAAAGACGTACTGTTGGATGGAAGTACAGTGTTAATAAACATAGACCAAAACAGAGATGAATTGATTGCGTGAAATATTTGAGGTTTTTTTTCCGTTTTTAACAACTCTACGGACTCGAGTTCCGTACCCTTTTACTTAATTTCTAGATTTAATTTTTAGAATTTAACACGCTTATTAGTTACTTTGGTTCTTGTGTGTGACATTAATTTAGTGATTTTTGTGTTGAGGTGTTATCTATCTTACGAATAACTTATTATACTAATTTTAATACTAAAGTTATACTAATGTAGAGTATATCTGTTGCATGCTGGTGTTGCGAGGAAGTACATGTGCAGTGTGGCCTTATGTCTATATTTATATTATCCTATCTAGTGCGATGTGTGTTGTTTTTTCCTTTCTGTGCCTGGGTTATTAATTTTTAGGCTCTTTGTGTTTCTTGGTTTGTTTGTGAAGTGTGCGTGTAATGCAATGCGGTGGTAGTACGCGTTGGTTTGAGTATGTGTATAAGGTTTGTTGTTAGTTGTGTGTTTGTGACTTTGAGTTATTATAGAGGAGGACTTCTTTCTTCGACTTCTTCTACAGAATATATTCGCTCCTACTATTTATGTTGAATTACTCCTCGTATGAAACAAAAAGATACTTTGTGCCAACCTCAGATGATTGGGAGAATTGAGATTTTTTATTAAATTAGTGTTTGTACATAAGTTGTCTTGGCACGTATTTGCTAATGATTTTCCGTCAGTGTCCTTGCAATACGCCAAAATAAAGAAGTTAGTTAATAAAGTTTGTGACGTATATTCATTCTGCTGTAGAATACCTATTTATTTATCGTTACATAGTATAAAACAAAATCGCTTGTCGCGTCTGACTGCGTATCCGCTAACTCCTCCTTAACTACGTAACGGGATTTTAAGTCATTTTCATCATCGGGAAATTTTTCAAGAAAGGTTTATATATATGTACATACATATATATATATATATAGGATTATTTTTTTTTGATAAATCGTATAGCAAAAACGTAACCTATAGGTGATTCTGAGAAATTTTGCTCAAGAGACCATAGCTTCTAAGTCGGATTTGGAGCCCCCCAAAATTTCAAAATAGATATTTTTCCATATATACATAGAATATTTTAATTAAATTCGTCATAAAATCGGATAGAATTATAGTAGATTTCTCAATCTGGGCTTCTTTGAAAGGTATTTTTATTACCTTTCAGAATCTGTATTGATACCAATATTATTATTTTTTGAGTAGAGATATTAGGAATTATGAATTAGGAATTAGTTCCATTTGCAAAGACACCGCAGACGATGTTGATGGTTCTTGATTATCCATAATAACTTTGATATTATCACTGCACTCTTTGATTGTGACACACTTAATTTAAAAATATAAAATAATATTGGTATTATGATAACCGAGTTTTTATTTAAGTATTTTGGCAAACTGCATGAACGATTAAGGAAGAAGGAAAAGCAAGCTTGGCAACGTTTAGTGTTAGTAAACGTCATTATTTTGTAACGTCATTATTCAGTGTTACAAAGTTGTTCAATTGAACAATGCTGCCATTGACGACTTATTCTACAGGTATCAATACAGATTCTGAAAGGTGATAAAAATACCTTTCAAACAAGCCCAGATTGAGAAATCTACTATAATTCTATCCGATTTTATGACGAATTTAATTAAATTGTTCTATGTATATATGGAAAAATTTCTATTTTGAAATTTTGGGGGGCTCCAAATCCGACTTAGAGCTATGGTCTCTTGAGCAAAATTTCTCAGAATCACCTATAGATTACGTTTTTGCTATACGCTTCATCAAAAAAAATCGTTCCATACTATTTGACCCGCCCTAATATATATATACTAGCTTTTGCCCGCGACTTCGCTCGCAATATATACAAAACCTAATTTAGTTGTTGTGTAAGTAAAACAGAGCTACTCCCTAGAGTTGACCCGTGACATAGCTGTGAGGAAAACTGTCGTTTCTTATAAATGCTAGGTTCGATCTTTCTTCACGGTCGAAATATAGTCTTTATAGCTAAGTTACGAAGGTGGGTATGGTATAATAAGCTTTTACAATAATGATAACAGCTTATAGCTGAACTTTCTCACTATCTATCTATTTACATCTTTGATTATTATATGACTAACTGAGGAAATGCGATTAATCAGAATAAAACCATAAGAGTTATAGGTTACTGTAATAAGTCTAGCCGATCCTCTTAGGATACTAGATCGTTAAAATGTTTTCTCAAGTGATTTGGTTTGCTTAAAAACAATCCCGTACATATTTTTATATTGACTAATCCTCTTGATTTATTTGGAATAAAGGCAAAACATAATAAACTTATATTAACCAATATCCTTTGTTTCCCTGATGACAGAAACTGGAATATTCGGTAAAGGTCAAATCTTAATTATGATAAGTAACTTTTATTCCACAGTGTAGAGTAAATGTAAAATGTTCAGTTGGTATTAATTATACATACATTTTGGCAATAAATGATTCATTCATTCATTCAAAAATCATTTAATGTGCAGTCAAATATTCGATATGGGTGACAAATGTTCACCACTTAAGACTAAGCGGCAGTAAGAAATGTAATAAGCTACGTTTAACTACTCAAGTTGCCTACATCCCTCTGCACTTTTTTGCTCGTTGCCGCGATAGTGGGCACTATGTAAATAATTATAATAATAATAAACCTCATGTTTATTACTCTTATTAGCTTCAATCTATGCCACTTATTATCATCAAAAGCGATTAGATTAGTTGATGCGAAGACCATGCGAAGCATTTTAATAATAATAATTATTATTATTCATTTATTTCAGAAATTGAGTTTTTTCATATTGTAAAGTTTTATATTATAAATTATGTCACTGTTAACAATTTTTAAAACATCAAATTAGTTCACAACGATTAACCTACTAATTAATTAAACAAATACTAGGGCATTACAACCTGGTCACAATAATTATTATAAATGTTCCTACTCCACGGCACGAAGGGACATGTATACCAAATGATTTCAATAATTATGGACTCTGCCACTGGGCCGCGAGGCGGCAGACAACAAACAAACTCGTACATTTAATTGGGTGTGCAGTTGCACCCATTTACGTAGCAGTGGCGAGTCCCACCGATCTACAAAACTGTTTTATAACTTTTACTTTACTGATCGGCCTATACTGTACATAATTCTCTCAGAATAGGCTTAAAGAAAGCCAATACCATGCAGTCGTTTGGCAAATAAATGGTTTTCAGAGAAAAGTGAAAGAATGTTAATTACGCTACCGTTTTATTAGGTCGAACGTACTCTTTAAATTGCTTTTTAAGCTTCCTTTTGTATCTTGAAAGAAAATGAGAATTGTTATGACACTGTTGGATTAATTTTGTCACTACGACTTTCCTTGTTTCTTTGCCCGCGTAATCTACTGATTCGTAGATACCTATCTTGCAGAAACTGTAACCATGTATTCCTTTGAATTTTAAAAGCTGATTATAAAGTAATTAATATGTTAATTTGTTGATTTCTAAGATCCTTATGAGTAAAAAACCAAATAAACTTTCACATTTATACAAAACTAGTTTTAGTATACTTATTATATAGAGCAGGCAGTACTCGTATATTCGATTAGCTGACATTTATAGTATCAATAATAATTTTACCTGACTCCATAAAGGTTCGCCTCAGCTGGGATAGCGTAACAGATATAGGCCGTTTGACGCAGATATGGCGATGGATTTAATGCGATAATGTTAACGAGATTAAATATTGACAGATCATGTATGTATATACTAATATGTATACTAACATGACTATGCGTTAACGGCGTCATTTTTAAAGTGATAACTTCTTATAGGAGGGTAACCCGTTTCGTTACGTACGGCGTTACGGCGCCAGTCTGTCTGACTTCCCTTTCTCTCACGCATACGACATCCGTAGGCAGACTCCTTCTCTCTCACTCTAACCCACGCCTTATATACGTAAAATTAAAGTAATAACCTAAGTTTTTCTCAAGTAAAACAATTTCAATATTAAATAGTTCAACTTAGATTCGTTTAAGTTATCACTTCTGTAGGGCATCCCGAGACGCACACGTTTTTTTAAAATATTTAAATTAGACACATTCGACCGCAATCGAAATCTTTTACACTAACGCAGATGAAGCCCGCACCACAGCATATCAATATATAAGTGTTATAATTATTAGAAATCATGGCTATGTTCATCCGTGCCGGAATGGAGAAAGAATACAATTTCCGGCGGCCGGGCGGCTTGTCGGCGACAAAACAACCGACAGCAGTAGAGGATTTGCCCGACTGGGTGGCTACCAACCCCGGGTCTAGAGTTTCCCGCCATAACAACCTTGAGTTGTGTTCTGGCATTAGTGATGAGGTTCTATCCATTCACCCTTAAGAGAGCAGCAGTGCATTTGTAGACTTTGGCGGTGCAAATGTCCATATGCGACGGTAAACCCTTTCCATTAAATGGGCCGTCTGCCTGTCTGCTGAATGCATGCAATAAAAAATCCTCTTTTTTAACGTCAATTTATGTTTTCTAATAGCGCATGTAACAGGGCAATGTACTATATAATCAGGCACAGTCTTTGGCTTTTCTTTAGGGACAGAACATCAAAGGACATTGCCCACCACACTCGAGCAAAACTTTGTTTAGGGGTAATAAAACAAGTGGCCACGCGTTAATTTTCCGTCCTTTCTTCTCCCTATTACCCGGATCACGCGCATTATGGTTATTTATTGAAGTGAAATTTTCTTTAGGTATTGGTAAGGTTTCTTTTGGGATTGGAAAAAAAACTGAATTCCTTTGACCGTCACGCTCAAATACATAGTTTTCACTTCTGACGTACAGTCCTACAACTGACAACCTTTTTTTAAAATTAGAGTTCAGTCTGCATATTTTTAATGTAGGAGTTCAGCAGACAAGCAGACAACCCACCTGATCGAAACCGGTTACCATTGCTTATCGACTTTTGCTTCGGTGCTACAAATGTGCGGCCGCTCTGCTTTAGTAAAAGAGACTGGAACCTGGCCATTAATGCTGAAACAACAAAAGTCACGGTAGCATACTCTAGGCCTGAGGTGGTAGCCATCCCGACGGGCAAATACTACTTGGATGTGGGTTGTTTTGTCGACAGGCCGTCCGGCCGCAGGAAATTGTATTCTTTCTCTGTTCCTGCACGATATGATTTGCATAAAGGCCACGCTTTGAGTATACTTTGAGAGACCTTGTTACAGTGTGGAAAAATGACACTACTAAGTGTTTTGAAATTCATGATACCTTATTATAAGGTATAAGGAAGCTAAACTCTCCGATTTGGATGAATAAGAATAAACTTGATATGGGTATTTCGTAAATTGCCCATACTGAAAATAAGTTGTATTACATATGAACAACTTTTCTACTTTTCTTTTTAATTTTCATAGTTATTTGATTGATATATTTGTTGTTCACCACATACACATAAAGTTAATAATTTTCAGTCATTTCGTGTAACGGCAAGAACAACGGTCGGCCTTCTCGCTTCAGAGCGATCTCTTCCAGACAACCCGGGTTGTGGATTGTGTGAAACGAATCGAAAGTATACACTTTCGTCATACGACGGTAGTGTGCAAATTAAACACAGTTGTACCATTAAATGAATTTTTTTTAAAATCTTGTGGGTCATTGTAATTTTATCTTCCAAATTCCCTACACGTTAGCATACAAATCAATATAGTTCAAACGCGGATTACTTGGCACCGTTTAGGGGTCAGACAAAGAGACGATTGGGAACCCGTCGAAACTTCCTAAGTTTCCTCCAGCAACAATCGCAACTCGTATCAGTCCGTTGAGAAGTAATTTAAGGTCTTGCCACAAACATCTGTGAAATGTCAATAAGCAGCGCCTTAAGGTTTGTTTACACTTTAGTAGAAAACGACAGTGTTTGGCGAAAACTTCAATCATGAAATGATGCATTTAATTAAAAAAAAATGATTTAAATTTGTTACGATTAAATAAAATTGTAGGAAATTAAACGTTTTTATCAACATCAACATTTTAATAGCGTCAATTTCGCTTACTTAAAAAATATATTTTGATATTAATATTCATGGCCTTTAAACACTTCCTGGGTACATAAATCATTGGTATTATTTTGTCATTAATTGAAAAAATATCATTTATTGTAAGGGTATTATATCCGTGTTATATCTTGCATAAAAAATATTGGATTTTTGTAAATTAGGAAACGCCGCTTAAACTTTGACTATTATGTGGATTGACTACTTTAAAGGAAAGAACAGGATTTCAAAATTATTGAAAATCAATGTCAATATTTTATTTTGTCATATAAATATTTTTACATACAAATAGTAACTGGCATTCTGATTAGAGGAATATTTTTCAAAGTCACTAAAGAATATTTGTATGCTATGGAATATCAGCGATTGGACATGTTCGAGTGACCTTTAAGCAATTATTAATTATGATTGTTGTTACAATTCCTGACACGATTCTTGAGGTGATCTTGGAAAGCGCAGAAGCAAAAATTTGTATATTTTTCGAAATATCAAATATTGTCTCTTTCGAGTATAGTGAGGAAAACATAATATTACCAAAATGACGATTATTCGGCTCACAGTGGTTACATTCAATGCGCAAAGCGATGCCTACTACACCGGCGACGGCTCAAGATCCGTGCTGGAAACAATATTATAAACTCAATCTTGCCCACTCAATTTATTCTTGGAAATCTAAATTGTTATCGATTTGTTCATAAATTTAATATACTTCAACAAACATTTCATGTTAAATACGTAACAGTACCGTATGCATATAAACAGTCCTTTAAGGAAAATCTTTCGTAACTTAAGGACCCGAGATGTTTGGAAACACTGTGGCTGCTAACTTAGCTAGTTTATATGACAAAATTTAATTTGATGTGGAATACAGTTTCACTTGCATGAATTTGGCAGTTTCCTTTGGTAGTCCCTACATTAGTTACATTTTCAATCTAATTGTACCCTGAATATTATATATCATTATTAATATTGAAAGTGTAGCTCAGCTGGCTGCAAAAAGCCGAGTATGCTTTCGAGCGTGAGACGGTACTTCACTGTAGAACAGCTGCTTAATCTTTACTTCACATCTTGCATCGAGCATTGTTCTCACCTTTGGGACTTCTTAGCTGAATTGCAGCTTGAAGCGTTCGAGTCAAATGTGAGAAGAACCAAGAGTTGATTGGTAGCAACCAGTCTGTCAATACAAGGCTTCAAAGCCAAGAACATCGACGCCGGTTGGTAGTCTATCGGTATTCTACGGGATTCATTCCGGAGAATTTGCGGTTTAACTGTTCGACCTAATGCCCCTTAGACCATTCCATCCTCAGATAAAAAGGCAGTCTGGTCTACGCCATCGTTTCACAGTGAAAACACCATCAGTATAAAGGAGGTGTTTTGCCTCCACATTCCTTCTGCGTATGGTAGAGTTTTGGAATACGCTACCAGAATCACTAAAAGTACAGAGTTACCCGAAAAGTATAATCCGAGAGTCTTTAAGACTTGTGTGAGTAGTTATTTTTTAGGTAAGCGTGCTCCATATTCGACCGCATCATCGTCCGGCATTAGACGTGATCGTGGATTCAATATTAGTAGGTACTTGGTAACAGTAAGTTAGTTTTACTTTTTATAGCAGAACTATAAACCGGATACATTTGTCGTCGCAGATTAAAAAAAAAACAAATTTCTTAAAAAAACCTATGAGCTTATAAAAACAAAATCATTATATGAAAGACGCGCGAATTGACTTACTGCCTATAAACAACTCTATTACGTTATTCCAGGCTTTGGCGCGAGGCGACATGGTGGAACACGTGCTAAATGAGATTTTCTACTTTGCATAATGTTTACCACCGTCTCGTACCGTTCGAGGCAGCGAACTTTACGGTATTTGTTTCGGCACTTACGCCTTCATTTCATTTGTGAGGAGGCAGTGGTTAAGGCTATAATATAATAAATTAATTATGCGGTTACGCGGAAGCAATATAGTTTGATGTAGTAATTTAAGAAATAGACATGCAATAAGAACATTGAAAATCTCTGTCTTTCTTTTTATTATTTAAAACATATTTTTTTAGGCCTGTGCATACGAGTATTGTTACAATCACCACGTGCATAGTGAATCAAGGTTTAGTACACTTGATTCACTATGTACGTATATACCTCGCAAAATTTGTAACTAGATAGATATCTACTATTAAAATTAAATATATTATTAAAAATAAGAAGTAGTTCTATTATAAAGTTCACTAAACTTTGATTGGGTAACAGGTGATTTAGGGTTATTTTAAGTAATTTTTATGTTTTTTATTGTTTCCAAAACACCGTTTATAATACGACGATACGAGTTTGCGGGACTCGAAATAAAATGCATTATTATAGAGGTTATTAGAACTATACAAACACGTTATAACACAGGTACAAGTATAACCGAACGCAAAAAATCTAAACGTAATGCAGAAGGTCGTAATTTAATAAAACGCGTGAAAACGTAAAGTCCGTGACTATTAGATTCTCAAATGAACACACGTCACGCCTAGTTGTATTGATCGTAGTTGTAGCTCAACTGACTCCCTCTCTCAATCGGGCCATCCTTTTATACTTCACAAATGCAAATGTTCCCGCCCGGCAACGTCGACATAATTTCCTTGAATTAGCTTGTACTTATAAACCGCAACACATGACTAATGATGCTCCTGAGCGGGCGTAAACGAGTTCAACAGGACAATAGGCTGTTCTCCATAATAACTAGATACGTATGCCAATAAATAAGTGAACAAAAGAAGACGATCATAAAAGGATTTGCCTCTTTAGTAGAGGACGTAGGAGACAACAAATAAATTTAAACATACAAGGACACATATTAAATTGTACACAAAACATCAAATATTTAGGAATATGGTTGGATAACAGTTTGCGGTGGGGGAAACATATAAACGAAATATGGGAGAAAACACAAAAGTTCTTAAATTTACTTAGAGTACTAGCAGGGTCAACATGGGGTGTTCACCCTAAACATCTGCGAAGACTATACATAGCTCTTATCAGGAGTAGGATTGATTACGCAAGCTTTCTTTATGACAACAGTGCAAAAACACATTTATCGAAACTAGATAAATTACAAAATCAGGCATTGAGGATAATAGGTGGTTTTATCCGTACCACACCCATTCACGTCATGGAATCTGAAACTTGTATCCCTAGTCTCGCTTTAAGACGAAAGTTTTTGGCAACCAAATATTGTTTGAAGGCTCAATCTTTTGAAAATAACATTATAACAGAACTACTTAATGCTTTAAATAGTCTTATTTCAAATTTTTATTGGCAAAATAAGAAAAAACCACTTTTACTTACAGTATATATTAATACTAAAGAAGAAAATATATCAGCTAGTTATCCATTAGAAATGTTTCAACTCAGTACTTGGGTGTCAAATATTAAAATAGAAAAATTTCTTTGTGAACACTTAGATAATATCACATTAAGTAAGAAATCATATAATTCTAACATATTGAAAGTTAATGTCTTAGAAGAAATATATATTAAATATAATGGCTGGCTTAAATTATATACAGATGGATCAAAAACCAATACAAGTCTTGGCGCTGCCTTTTATGATTCTGATAAAAATTTTAGTGACTGTTTCAAATTAATTAGAGAATACAAGAATACATGTATTATGTCCGCTGAACTCTTTGCAATATCAGAGGCTCTTACGTATCTTCAATCATTAAATTGCCAAAAATGTGTTATATTCACTGATAGTAAAAGCGCTATTCAACATATAGCTCGGTGTGCCTCTGGCCGCAGAGGGGCACCGATTGCTTATGTGATTCTGCGTAAAATTTTGTATTTCCTAGCTAAAAATATAGACATTGTATTGCAATGGGTTCCAGCGCATATAGGCTTACCAAGGAACGAGGAAGCAGACCGGTTAGCAAAGGCATCGATCGTCGATGGAACAGAAGTAAATATACAAGCAAGTAGTTTTGAATGTTTGTCAAAATTTAAAGAAAGTATTTATAAGGAATGGAAAGAGTACTTTGATTTGGCGTCAAGAGAAAAGGGCATATGGTATAGAACATTGCAAAGCGAACCTCCTCGTATTCCCTGGTTTACTTATACTAGATTTGATAGACGGCTTTGTGTCCTAGCTCATAGATTGCGCTCCGGTCACATTCCACTAAATAAGTTTTATCATCTTGTGGGAAGGAGCAATACTCTAAATTGTCTACATTGCCATGTAGTGGAAGACGTACAGCATCTGTTAGTGGAATGTGTTCGGACCAGAGACGGTAGGAAGAGGCTGGTGGATGCGCTGGGAATTAATCTGATGGACGTGGGTGTTTTCCAGAGCATTTTGTCGCGGCCACAGTCTGCTGCGGCTCTTTTAATTTATAAAATAATTAAACCATTTATATGATTTGTGGAATTGTATGATTAGGGTAAGATGGGGCTGACATGGTGAAACTATCACTAAAAGCCCCTAAATAAATTAGATAATAAAAAAAAAAAAAGGATTACGATTACTTCAAATACCGACAGGTAATAAAATGTGCTTTTGACGTGGAATTTGTCTTTGTCGGAGCCTAAGTTATAACAATACATACTACTAATACCTCTACAAATTAAAAACTATTTGTTTTTTATCCTTTTCACTATTAAAAAGCTAAATGAATAGTAATAAGGGAAGGCGATAAATATAGGTGTACGTGTGTGTATGTGTGTGTCTACACTTTGTGTCAAAAAACAATCTTGAAAGGGTGAAACAAAGAATGAACCTTTGTATGGACAACTCATAATTAGGTTAGGGGTATGAAACGTTTAAACTTTTGGTAATACATAAATTAATATTTCAGGGTTAGAGTGTCATTTGTTTTCTTCATCCAAGAACATGTTAAAATGTTTAGCAAAATATTAGCTTTAGATGAACTGCAAAATATTCAAGAACAATCAATTATCCTTGTATCAACTGGAATGTTTTCAAAACCAAAACTATAAACAGTATTTGTTATATTATTTCGGTCAGAGAAAATATTTGTTTGCATGAACAATAATTTTATATTTTATAATGTTCATTAGGTTTAATTATATTAAAGCCGTTGATAACGCCTGGAATGCAAGTAACTAGTTTGTAAACCAATTAATTTCAGTTAAATAGAATATTTGGAAAGTTCTAAATAAAGCAAAACACGATTAAACTGTAGAATGAATATAAAAGTGTTCAAACTTCTTATGTTGGAATATAAGTAATTTATTTATTTGTAATATATAACACTGTAGATTGTAATCTACACATTTCACCGGCCCTATAGTGATTTAATGACTGCTTACAGTTAAGGAAAAAACAACATCATTATACCTTAATTTACGACTAAGAAATAATAGATGGTAGGATATAGGACAAAATTGAGCCGCGGTTCATTTATTCAAGGCCGTTTCCTATATTTTACCGACCATTCGTTTGCCTTACAATCGGTTAAATTTTGACATAAGTTCCATATAAGTAATGTCAAAATACAACCGATTGTAAGGCAAATAAATTAATATTAAGGTATAGGAACCGGCCATTATTAAGAAAACTAACAACTATGGATACAAAAGAATAAGTTGCTTGTAGATAATAACATCCAAATAATGTTGGTACTTATCATAATAAAATAATAATTAGAAAAAAAACCGACTTCAAAAATTAAAAAACTAAAAAGTATAAAATTACTTATTTCTAAAGCTATTATTATTAATATATATTATCTTAAACATCCTAATGTCGATAATTTTCAAAATATAGTAATTTTTATGTTTTACTTTGCACCGACTTCAAGATGTTTTAGATAATATATATTAATAATGATAGCTTTAGAAATAAGTTATTTTATACTTTTTAGTTTTTAGTGTTTTAGTTTTTGAAGTCGGTTTTTTTAAACGAAGTTATTTTTATTTGTTACTTTTTAGTGTCTAGCTAGCTATTGTATGGGTAGACCTACGAAAGGTGCCGCGCTCCTTAAAAAATATAGGTCCAAGAAATGGGAACAAAAAAATGTTCGTAAAATGAAAACTACTGGGCCAAACTATGTTAAATTTTTAGGGGACCGAATGGCAACTATTCCGCATCAAACTAAATAAGAATCACGTAAATCGGATTATAAATCTGAGCGTAATCGGTGTACATACGGAACGGCACGGAAAATTCTTCATAAGAAATGTTCATAAAATGAAAACTACTGGACCAAACTATGTTAAATTTTCAGGGGACTAAATGACAGCTATTCTACATCAAACTAAAAAATAATCATGTAAATCGGATCATAAATCTCAGAGTAATTGGTGTACATATGCAACGGAGTGAAAATTTTTACATGAAAAATGTTCATAAAATGAAAACTACTGGGCCAAAGTATATAAAAAATTTTAGGGGACCAAATGGCAGCTATTATACTTTGAACAAAAAAAGAATCACGTAAATCGGATCATATCGGAGTAATCGGTGTACATAAAAAAAAACCGATCAAATTGAGAACCTCCACCTTTTTGAAGTCGGTAAATAAGGAAAAGTAATAATTTAAGAACGTATATTGTTTGTAATTTACGTTCTTTGTACATATAAATGTACTTCTTTTATTTGACTTCGTTGCTGGGCTTACTTTAACTGTGACTTACTTTTATTTAGTGAGAGAAAGATCTTTCATTGTTGAATTATTTCTTACTGAACTTTTTGTTAAACTGTCTGTATTTGATTATGCTGCAAATAGGAAAATAAATTATCTATCTCTACCCTTTTACCTTTTCCTATACATTTGGGGTCAGTACGATGTATATTTTTTCCTATTCCTCTATATTTTATGTCGTCTGTCACGCAACAAAACCCCAGCTCACGTTTCACGCAATCCATTCACTTGTTATTTCTTATCCTAAATCTTTAAGTAAATAAATAATTTGAAATCTTATTGCTGATTACTTTTTTTTTACAAATTTCCCTTAAATTATAGTTTGTTCGTAGTCACCAGCTTGTCCTTCGACATAGGCTTTCTCCAACTGTTTGCATTCGTATCAATGTTTTGCGAGCCTCGGCCAAGTGTTATCGGGAATCCTTTTTAACCGACTTTAAAAAAGGAGGAGGTTCTCAAATCGTCGAAATCTTATTTTTTAAATCGTCTTTTCATCTATTTGATTGTCTACCTCTATTTCTTTTCTCTTCTCGCGAAAAGCGAAAACTTATAACCCCTGCACACACTTCATCCTATTATTGTATTTCTTTTACGGTGCAGGCTGTCAGACTTTGGAAAATACTGCCTCTTACTGTCAGAGAGGCTAAATCCTTACCAACTTTTAGAAAGCTCAGAAAACACTATTTGTCCACAAATAGCTAAGTCTGATTAACAGAATATAATCATGCTAATACATTTATTGTAATAACTTATATATTATTGTATATATATGACTATCTATATATGTATGTATTTGTATATTTATTTCTTAAATTGGCTTAAGTATTTATGTACTAATTTCTTTTTTCCTGCACCGCCTATTTTATGATTCAATGTTTTTCATTTAGGTTGCCTGGACGAGATCGCATTGAGCGAAAAGGCCGCCTATTGTATTGCCTCCAAAATATTGTAAATGTGGTTTGTTTTTGTAATTGTATATTTTGGTGTGCACAAAAGTGTCCTCTCTCTCTCTAAATCAATATTTTTGTCACATGGGTTTTATTAGTTATTTTCATTTTCATGAAATAAATGAAAGATTTTTCATACTTCGCAGTCTTCCATTTGTCCAGTAAATGCCTTCAAGCCATGCAATCTATTGTTTGACCGGAAGTACAATTAATTTAATCAAGCGACTGGCGTTCCAGAACGGTGACGACCATTCATCAATCATGCTATGACCATTAGATATAGCTTTTGGTCCCCTAATACTCTCTTAACTGTATGAACCATAATAATTGCTTTTTTAATTTTGTCAACGATTAATTTGATTTGAAGTAAGACGATTTGTTCTTATTTTAGGGCTATTTTTTAATTGAGAAGCTAGCAAACTAGGCGTGGGAGAAATGTCACACTTTTGCGATTGGAACATTTGCATCTGGAACAGTAAAATGTTCCGGATCACTGATATGTTTCATTCGGAACATTTGGAACATTGAGTCAAAGATATAAAATCATGGTTGTCTTGTTATGGTACGTCGCAGACTGAGACTGAGATACGGGCTGCGGTTTCATTCGAAACAACGTGTCAAACTTGTCAAAGGTAAAAATACAGATATATATAATTATGTCGTGTCGCAGGCATATTGAGGCAGACGGTGTTAAGGTTGAAACAAAGATGAATATTCATAGTAATATTTGAAAAAAATACAAATTATGAGATCATTAATAAAACCGATTTCTTATTGTTTTCCTGCTCTCTCGCTACGCTTGATGCTCTGTGATTGATTGTGCTCTGGTCGGTCTCTCTCACACGTAACCGACATTATCGCGCCGAACAGAGAGTCAGAGAGATCGCGATGTTCCAGGTCCAAATAATGCATTTGAAACATTATTGATGTTCTAATCTTTTGGAACACCTAAATGTTTCGGATCAGTGAGTCGGTTCAGTAAAGAGTTACACACGCCTATAGCAAACAGTCAGACGGCCCAGGTCGTGGAAAGTGATTATCGTCGTCTATAGACATTTGCAACATCAAGACCGAAGCCTGCATTGCCAGCCTTTAGGATGGGATAAAGATGAGCGGATAGGAGGATGAGATAGAGGAATCTGACAAGAGCAATGGGATAGAAAGTATAGGATATAAAATTGGTATAGGGAGACGAAATAGGAAAAGCGAGATAGAGGGGGAGGGTAGTGGGATAGTGGAACATTCACTCTGTCACCTAAAACACAATTAGCACAAGTTTAACAGTTACCACGAATTTTAGAGCTCTGGTATGTATTTTAGAGCTCTATCGCGTATTTAAGAGCTCTACCATGTATTTTAGAGATCTGCCACCTATTTAAGAGCTTTGTCACGTATTTTACAACTCTACCGCGTATTCTAGAGTTCAGTAGATTTATCACTTGTCGCCATGGAAGACGAATATTAATAAATATCAGTCGCGTTCTAAATAATGCAACACACTCAGTAATCACAGTTGTTGCCATCAGTCCGGTATTGTTTTATAGAAATTCCATTAAAACTTTGAATCAACGTCTTATCGTAAATTTAAATACTTGTAAATTGAAAAGGAGTTAATTGAGAATTTCAATTTATGACTGACAAGCCGACCTGTCACTAAGCCAGGCGTCATTAAAAAATATACATGCACAAACGGATACACGCGCACACGCACGCGCCCATATTAAGGTTTAATTAAGCTAGCTTAGTAACCTTTAATTAATTCATAAACACCGAAAGCTCTAGCAGTGTCACGTACGAGAATGTTTGCAATTCTTACGTGGAACGTTATTGCTGTTATATGTTTGACAGGCGTTCCCGCCCCCACTTCACCGTGGGTCATTAAAAAAATATTAGTCATCATAATTAAATGTAGCCTATGTCACTCGGATAATAATATAGGTTTCAACTGGTGAAAGAACTTTCAAAATCGCTTTAGAAGTATCGGAAATTACCCGGAACATTCAAACTCACAAACTTTACCTGTTCATAATATTAGTATAGAATTAAGTTTAAAAAATATGTTTTGAATAACAACACGTTGATTGAGTACCTAAGAGTTTCATAACATTTTGAGATTCTGTAATAAGAATTTAAACCGTAGCAGTTTATTTTAAATTTATACATAACGAAGGCGAATGAATCATTTAGCTATTTTTCAGACTTAATGTGTGTCTTAAAGTGTAAACCAAACACACTGAGAAAATCTGCACATCGAGATTACCGCTTTGTAGGTTTCCTAACGATGTTTACCTTAAGCCCGAGCCCAACAATGGGACGTTTATAGGTTGATATTATTAACAATCTTAACATTTATTATTAAGCAGCAGACATACAATACTTATACATACATACAATATGTATAAATATTTTAGTGAAGTGAAACTTCTTTAGTTAGAATCGTTGTGATTTGAAACTCGATGAAACGAAAAAGCGACATTAAAAGAGATAAACACATAAATCTGTAGCACTAAGCCTGTGAGAGAATCAGTTACAAGTTTTACATTATGTAGCACAGATTAGAGAGTCAATAAGACTGATGATTAAACATAGACCTAATTTGTAAAAAAAAAAAATTTTTTTTGAATAAAACACTGAAAAATTATTTTAAATTATAATACATTGACGGATGTAGCCGAAAGGAGTTATATTTGTATTGATACAATTTTAACTGTGGTGAGCGCTAGCTAAGCATTTGATAACAGACAACCTGATACGACCACTGAAGTCGTATAGTGATTCCAGTGCTTTTGTTAAAGTCAACGGCGCCTACATTGAATGGTTTAGAATTGAAAAAGGTGTTGGACAGGTTTGTGTAGTGTCGCCGTGGTTGTTCAGCCTATTCTTGGACAGTTGCTTGGACAATTTAAAATAAAGCGAAAGTGATTTAAGAATGAATGGATTAATGTCTACACCGATGATTAGGTTACACTTGCGTCATCGGAAACAGAGTTATAGGAGATGGTAATAATTATGAACGAGTCTTTTGAGAGAAAGTATATGAAAATTAATGTGAACAAGACGAAAGTTATGGTGTTTGAAAGAGATGAAAGAATGACAAGTACCTAGTAAAATGCAGATAGGAAACCAAAAGTTAGAGCAAGTCAAAGAATTTGTTTACTTATGTTTACCAGAGACGGAAAACATGAAAGGAATATTGAAAGGAGAGTTTTAGCAGGTAATAAGGTGAATGGAACACTAAACTGTTTTATGAATAAGCAGAAAGTGTTTGGCACGCTTAGCTGTCCATATAGAGGTGTTGGTGCCAACCCTGATGTATGGCAGTGAAAGTTGGGCATGGCAGAAGAAGCATTAAAGTAGGCTAAACGTAGTTGAAATTAGAGTTTTAAGACGTATATGTGCGGTTAGTTTGAATGATATGATAAGGAACAGTCTGATAAAGGAACGTTGTGGAATGAAAGAAGATGTAACAACAAGAGTTGAAAAAGTAATGTTAAGGTAGTTTGGACATGTAGAGAGAATGGATAGAAGTAGAAACACAAAACAGGTGTATGACAGTATTGTGAATGGTAGAGTTGTTACCGGTAGACCGCGACGAACACACCATGTTTAAATATCAGAATTGTTAAAGAGAGGTCAGGTAAATAGCATCTCAAATAAACGTGCGTATATGAAGAGGTTAATGAAAGTAGATGAAGCGGAAGTTGTTTGTCAGGATCGTCACTAGTGGATATCCATAATCCCTGCCTACCCCCATGGGAAACAGGCGTGATATTATGTATGTATGTAATTAAAGTTAGAGACGAGTTATCTGTGAGTATATTCTCTGAAGTTTCACTTCTACTGCGTGTGAAGTGAACACCATTTTTTTAAAATAATTGCAAGAATTTTCCTTCAGTTGTTAGAACGAATTTACATCATAATTAAGTTTACCCTACAAAATATCTTCTCTATCGACAATAAACGAACAAAAACCTATTCTATTTATTCATGCAGGAACGGAGAAAGAATACAATTTCCTGCGGCCAGGCGGCCTGTCGTAAGAGGCGACAAAACAACTCACAGCCAAATGGTAGGGTATTTGTCCACCTGGATGGCTACCACCCCTGTCGCCGTAACAACCTTGAGTTGTGTTCTATCCAGTATTAGTGGACCGGTTCCAGTCTCCTTTTAGAGAGCAGCAGCGCATTTGTAGCACGTTTCATGTTACAAATGTCCATAGGTGATAGTAACCGTTTTGCATCAGGTGAGCCCGTCTGCCTGTCCGCTGAACTCATGTAATAAAAAAAAAACAATATTCTAAACGATAAAGAGGTGGTGATTTAGTGACTCCTCGTTTCTTTCGAAAGATAGAGGTTTGACAGTATTAGTATTAGAAATTCCACTCTAATTGTTTGTGGTAAGAAATATAATCATAATCGGCAGACAAATTCACACATTATATATCCCCAAGCTAAGTACTTACTTAACAAGCGTTACTTACTTAAGTAACGCTTGTGTTATGGGTAGTATACAACGGACCACTCTGGGGCCGATCCCAGACGCCCAGACCATTTTAAATACCGGAAAGTTTGTTTACGAAATTTACCATGCCAGAAACCAACCCGCATTCTCTACGTGGTAGTGAGGTCGACAGGCATAGGCTTAGCTCGCTAAGCCACAGAGACTGTCGACAATGAAATCGTAGGAAAACTTGTATATAAAACATATCCCTGAGCAAAACCTACCAATCTATCTTAGTCAGGCTTGGCGGTTCAAACACACAGAAAATGGATTTTGCCTTGCCTTGGAACGTGGTTAGGATAGGATAGGATAGGAGTGATCAGATATTAGGGACAGGATAGAAAGGATTGGATAGGAGAATTGGATAGAGTTATCAGGTGGAGAAAGTGAGCCATCAAAATTTATTCTTTATACGAAACACGATCGGCTCAAACATAAGCGTGAGAGCGCATCACACCGATCAAGCCGAACCAGGAATAATCTAGAGAAGTATTCCAGCAGCATGTAAAATTATATACATCGTCAGTTTATCTAAAATAGGATGTTCAAGGCCAGCAGTCTGCGACATCTATGCACTGTTTATAATACGGTAAAATGTTATTTAAATTACTTTTGAGGGAACTTGGAACATTATGCGATGAGGTCTATTAATATGCAACGCCTAATTAACTCTGTTGTTATAAAATTTACATTTCTAACGCTTTAAACCCTCAAAATTCGCTACCAAAATAAACGTTTAAGTAAACACAAAATACATTTCAGCTTACTTCCTGGTAAGACTTCAGCGTTGTTATTATATCTTAGATACAATAGTTTTGTTTGTGCAGTTGTGCACGCTCATGTCAGCATTAGCTGAACTATTTTAGTCGTAATATTCAGAAATGTATTATTAATTTGAACTTTTGATAAAAAAAAAACATAGATAAATAAGTAGATAATAGAGAAATAAAAAGTAGGACATGAAGTTTTGTGAACAGAACAGATACCTACCAATATGAATGAAAGAATGTTCTTTATTGCATACATAAGTTACATACACAAAAGGAGGTCTTATCTTATCTTATTATAATTACAATAATTAAAAACAGTTGAAATAAAATATACTTACATAGATTATAAAACTCAGATTAAAAAAAATGACAAAAAAGTCTAATATTGATACGCATGTGTTTAGTGATTCCTAAATATTTTGATGTCAGGAAGGAGTATAGGCAAATAAATACAAGCAGTACAACACCATAGTGCAGTCCTTTTGGTTCCAATTACTTACACTGAACGTGGGCTTGTCCTTAGGTACCATCCATAGGGTACATTCGTATATAAAAGCAGACGGGTGTCATTTGGTGCTACAAAAATGACAAAGAGGGACGAGGAGGGTCCCGGGGTCTAAGTAAACGTAACTTCTGGAATTTCCAACGGTGATAAACAATAAACGGGGATGAGTTCTAGTTTCTGTGACACTATATTTATAGCGTGATCCCAGAAAGTGTGACTCTAAACAGTCAAAATGTAGCATAACATATTTTAAGGACTGTCCCAAAAATGCATCCCTAAATTGTATATAGGGACAATTACCGACCAATATCACATTACATTTATATTAATTCCTGGATGGGAACTCTACGTGTCCCAAAGGGCCTGCCCATGACCCCCCACACAAGTATTTCACAGATCCGGGTCATTATCATAACCCGTGCTGTAAATTATTATTTTTCAGATTTTAACCGATATAACACATTGATAATTTTAATAATTAATAAGAACAATTATAAAATTACATACAATTGAATAAAATGTAAGAAAACTTATTTGTATTGTATTCTACCGATAGTGATAATGAATATAATTAATATTAAAATATGCATGTGCAATTGTGCATAAATCATCTTTGAAATGTTTTCGCGTTTGTAGTAGTCTATTGTTACGAATTGGGAGACTCGAAATAGGTACAATGCCGTTGGAATTATTATAGAGTTTATTAGAACTTTACAAGCACGTATAACTCATGTACTAATATAACTGAACACAATAAATCCAAACGTAATGCAGAAGGTCGTAATTCATAAAAAACGCGCAAATTCCGTTACTAATAGATATTCCCGATATGTACACACGTCTCGCCTCGCTCGTGATTCTCGCTCGACTAACTCCCCCTCCATCAGGTCATCGTTTTATACTGCACAAATGCAATGTTCCCGTATCTCACAAGACATAATCCGCCACACCTGGCTAATGACTCAGCCGCGAACTGCCATAAAAGAGTACGATGAAACAATGGGCTGTTTTCTAATCACAAATTTTAAACACAAAGTAAAAAAAGAAGACGAGCATAAAAGAGTTACAAGTAGTTTAAATGCTGGCAGGTAATAAAATGTGTTTTGTTTCAGATATTCAATTTCAAATTTCAAATAATCAATATAGAGGTGGCTTTTGTTTTTGTCGGGACCTGAGTTGTAACATTATAATACAAACATGACATACAGCGACCACCAAAGTAAACTAGTTTGAACAACCACTACACTCACTACCACTACTACTTAGCTACTTCCCACTCACATCAGCCTATATGTAATGTATAGTAGTACAAATGAAATAACACCCACTCACAACGACCTATATATCAAGAGCTGGGTCCAAGTAGGCGTTGACCACAGTACAATAATTCTTTCTATCGATTGACATTGAAAAAGGCGCGGTTTTCAAATCAATCAATGACATTTCTGTATTACGTCGATAATGAAATCAACGCTCCATAATCCGTTCCACTAGAGTTTATGATTGTAACGCCCACAAGCAAGTGGAACCGGAAAAATCACGGTCGTGGACGTGGTCATTGTGAGTCTTTTATGGAATGTAGTCCAAGTGTGACAGGTGTCAGTATTTAACACAAACTGTCATTCCGGAATTCAGAAATCTAGAAATCCATTGTAAATACTGACATTCATCAATACACTGGCTTACACGATTAGTAAGTTCCACGGTATTTGTTAAATACTGATGAAACACATTATAAACTAAATGTCTAGCCTTCGCCTTAGTCTTTAAATTGAAAGTTATCTAAATGACTGGTAAAGTATTCTTCGCTAGATAACCACAATCCCTGATCGATATAACCAATTAAAATGGTAATTTATTCGTTGAGTGTCGGTGACAGTTTATAAAGCAGCATCTCTGACGACCGTCTTCGAAAAACTAGTTTATCGAACTTATTTAATATTTCTAGATTTATTTTACATGTTATCTTCCACGGAATACCTTTAGTATTTGCATTTAAAATACAACTCTACAAGTCGATGGTCTACCAGCGGGATATAATCCATCTTTCAAACAGATTTTATAATAATTACCAAATTACCTATTGTTTTGCTCATAAGGTATTGTAACTATAGATTTTTGTGATTGTTAGTTAGGTTAGTTATTGTTAGTTAGGTTAATTAGTATTATAGGGTTCGTTAGTTAGTATTAGGCAGCCTACAAGGTTTTCAAGCTCGCTAGTTCCGCAGCGTAAAATTCTAACACATAATAGAATTTAATCATAGAATTTAAGTATATAGTATGTATTAATTTTTTGGCATTATTGTATTCATTTCCATTATAGTAAATATATATTATAGCTATAACAAATTTTATAATTATAGTTTGATTCCTAAGACCGTGGAAAGACCAAACAAACCACTCGCATATTTATATCGCAGTATGAATTACGAAGTAAAATTTAATTATAGATAAGACGTAGTATCTAGGTATATTTTTATCTTAATCGGGAGTCTTCTGTGAGATAAATTGGCTCGATTAAGGAAACCAAAGGCGGTTAGTGGACTAAGTTCTATGTACCGTTTTTCTCAAAATTTCTTTTTCAAAGTTTTTTTTTCTTAGACGCTTTTTTTCAATACTGGCCCATGCCACACAAAATTTGTAATACATGACATGTGAAAAACATGTAGATGTTGTTTAAATATTGTAATAAATAATAATAAATATTATAAATATTATAAATTCGACTGTGAATGTGTTTGTTCGTTTTTACCATTTTCACACTTTTAAGATTAAGATATTTGAATCTGATAAGCGAAAAAATAATTCGAGCTAGAATTATTTTTTCACTTTCAAGTATAATTTTTGTAACTTGCGTTGATGTTAGGTTCCTGATTATTTATTTATTGTAAAAGTACAATTCATAGAACTTAGTTACAAAAAAATCCCCCATATAAACATACCAGAATTAAACTAAAC
Organism: Dendrolimus pini; assembly: GCA_949752895.1. Lineage (NCBI taxonomy): Eukaryota > Metazoa > Arthropoda > Insecta > Lepidoptera > Lasiocampidae > Dendrolimus > Dendrolimus pini. The sequence continues at coordinate 8,856,699 of OX457145.1, forward strand.
ATATTTAAAATTAATAACTAGAACACTAAAAAATATAAAATACACGTCGAATACAAATACGCAATACGTACATGGGGGTGAATCAGGAATCCCTTCATATAAACCAACAAAACTTTTCTTTTGAATATCATAGTTCTGGTCACTCTGTATAAGACATCAATTTCTGTCTAATGACAACGCACATAAATCCATCTTTTTTTATTGTATGAGTTCAGCAGACTGGCCGATGGCTCAGCTAATGGAAAGCGGCTACCATCGCCTATGGACATTGTAACACCAAAGATATTACCAACGTGCTACTGCTGCTTTCCAAAGGGAGACTGGAACCTGGCCACTAATACCGGCACACAACTCAAGGTTTTATGGCGATATACTCTAGACCTCCTATTGTAGCAAATTTCTCCTACACGGCGCACATTAAAAGGAACTAGCAGAAATCGTCGGCAAGCAAAAAGCGTTATGTCTCCTCCAGTTGACATTTAACGTAAGGAATTTCGTTCCAAAATGGGGTATTCCGACCGCATAAGCTTTTTTAGCAACTATTTTTCTAATCTATGCCATATCTTATCCGTGCAGGAACGGAGAAAGAATAAAATTTCCTGCGGGCGGGCGGCCTGTCGTAAGAGGCGACAAAACAACCCACAGCCAGGTCGTAGGGTGTCTACCGCTGGTCTATAGTATGCCGTCATAGCAACCTTCAGTTGGGTTATGGCATTAGTGGCCAGATTCCAGTCTGCCTTAAGAGAGCAGCAGCATATTTATAGCATCTTTGATGTTGCAAATGTTCACAGGCGTTGGTAACCGTTATCCATTTGGTGGGCCGTCTGTCTGCTGAACTGGTGCAATAAAAAAATATTATAGAATATCTATATAACAGATCTGCGGAGTGACACTCGTGGACCGCGTTCGTAATACCGAAGTTGGTCTGAAAGAGAGTGTCGGGGTGAAGGTAAGGAAAGGAATGCTCCGGTGGTTCGGGCATGTGGAAAGAATGTATGATGAAAGAATGACTAAACAGATATACAATGTAAAAGTGGATGGATGCAGAAGTCGTGGAAAGCCACGATACACCTTCCATGATCAAATTGATCGTGTACTAGCAGAAGGTGATGTCAGCAGCCTTAAGAACAGACGAACGTGCATGACAAGAGCTATGAATGCCAAGAAGCAAGTGAGGTGTGTAAGAATAAGCCTGAATGGCGCTCTGTTGTCCGTGCTTACCCTGCAAGGGACCTGGCGTGAAGTTATGTATGTATGTATGTATATAATAGTTCCCCTTTATAGCCATTTACAGGGATTGCAGTATGACAGATTGTTATTATGTACATACTGATAGCTGCTAACTCTCCGTATGCTACATTATGCAGGATCAGCATTAAATTATGGGCTCATTTGCAAAATTCAGTCAACAGTAAGTTCACAGCCTAATGTGCTTCAAATAGGTTCCATTCATAAATACAGCTGAGCTTGGTAATTATGCTGCAGATTATGCAGATTTAACGTTTGCGCGATTCTAATATCTCCTTTATTTTCAAATTTAAATGACTTAGGGGTTTTGTTATACGAGATATTACCTTTATAAAATGTGAAAATATACAAGTTCGTGGCAGACCATGAAGTATAAAGTGTTTTCTTTCGCTCTTTTCTCATTTGGCTACGGAATCATAAAAAAAAAACATTTAATCGAAGTATCGCGTATCTTAACGATCAAAAGGAAATCTTTCAAAGCAATTTTCATTGCAAATAATTTTGAAGCTCTATAATGTCAATTTTATTAGAATTTTACACATTCACTGTTCAAAAGATTATATATAACGAAAGTTTAATTGTAAAAAAAATAGAAAAAATAATTAGAGCTTTAATTTTACAACCTATGAAAATATAATAAAATAACACCTGTATACAACTACATTTATGCAAGATTTTTTATTTATTTCAGACACAATGATCCATAATTACAACAAAATTTATACAATATTATCATTTAATTAAACCTTAAAAAATAAATATTAATAAAATTCATCAGTTAGTCAGTCAGTCCCTTATTGAAGCCTTTCATTAACTTATATTTTATATTAAATTATTTATTCTATGCAGCAATCTGCAACCAGGTCTAATACATTTTTGTTTGGTGTAGCCTGCTAGCAATGGCCGCAATTATACTGTTTCTACACCTTTCAAACCTGGTCAAGAAATATCTAATGCGAATTATCCGAATAGCACAAAACGTGTTCAATCTAGCCTTAAAGACACTACAGTATCTTTTAAAACCCATTAGGTGTCGAAATATATTATTATACTAGCTGTCCCGGCAGACGTTGTCCTGCCCTGAAAAAATAAAAATCTAGGCCCCGATTCTAGTGCCTCTTACCAGATCCAATTGTGAATTGTGAATCTAAGCTATCCGGGGACCCACCCAAACATGCACAAAAAGTTTAATCAAAATCTTTCTCAAGTTATGTGCGTACATACATTTATAAGATTCATTTTTATATATAAGATTGTACACGTATGCCATCCAGAGAACCGCCTGTGCATTCCGTCCAGAGCTGACAGGTGAAGAATGTCATATGTATAGTGAATTTGTTTATTCAAAAACAAAACCGGGTTTTACACGATATTTGCAAATCGTTAGTCATATAGTTTTGCTAACTATCCTTAACGTCAAATTAGGTATCGCAAATTAAATCACTGTCTGTGTTATAACTATTAAGGACCAAATAGCCGTGTTTCATTCACTCACAATCTAACAAGATAAGAACATAACGAGTGTGGAACCAACACCAGGAAGTGATCAATCAAAGGCGTGCGGCATTACAGGTGTTTCGTTCTCAGAAAAACCTGCGGAATAGTTATACATCGATCAAAGTCGAATCGTTCATCAGTGGCGGCCTACTAACGGCCATCATTCGCGCTATCGCGATCTCCTATACGGCTATTTATACGTATAGATAACGTAGTGAACCCGGAAAGCTAATGTCTTAGTAGTTTAGTAGCCTTGGCACCCATGTTTGCTTCGAATAAAATAAAGAATTTCTTAACAATAAACAAAACCGACTTCAAAAGTAATTAAAAAATTATTATTTGCGATTTAGTTACTTTTTAGGTCGGTTTTCTTTTTTGGTAAAAAGTTTTTTATTTTCTACTTTTTAGTTACATAAATACTTGAACAGCTTTAAAACAAAATTAAACACATTGTACGTGCCTATAATATGCAAGGGTTGCTCTGGATTTCCCTGTGATCCCCCATCAGACCCAGGCTTGGTGACAACGGGACCACCTCAAGAGTATACTCTTTCGAATCTTATACTAATATATAAAGCTGAAGCGTTTGTTTTTTTAATTGAATGTGCTAATCTCAAGAACTACTTGTCTGATTTGAAAAATTCTTTCAGTGTTAGATAGCCCATTTATCGAGGAAGGCTATAGGCCTATATATATATATCATCACGCTAAGACTAATAGGAGCGGAGCACCAATGAAGAATGTTTCAAAATCGGGGGTTTTTCAACTTACTTTTTTTTAACTATTCCCCGCGGACGAAGTCGCGAGCAGAAGCTAGTGAAAAAAAAAGTCGGTACACAATTTTCGGAGAAAGTGCGTAATAAACATCAAAAAAATCAGTCGAATTGTGAACCTCCTCCTTTTTAAAGTCGGTTAAGAACGTCAGTTCGAATCCTGAACGAAAGAGCAGGTGCCATAATAAAAAATATCCATGCACTAGAGAAAGAATACTGATTCCTGAGGCCTGTCGTGAAAGGTGACATACAGCCCATAGTCAGGTGCTAGGAGCATTTGCTCCTATCGTCCGAGCTGGAAGTGAATGCATAAGCGAGCCCATAGCCCGGACAAGGGACGTTGGAGGGCTTGGGAATAGCACTTCACACGTGAGGTGCTAGGGCCACCTCGACCTGGCGGATTCCACACACGGCCCGACGGGACCTTGTCCCCTCGCGCGGCTTAAAGGCCTCAATCGGATTTCCGCTGTTATACAGAAAAAGGGGATTTGCTCGTCTGGTTGGCTACCATCCTTGGCCTAAAGTATGTTGTCATAACAGTACGGCATTAATGGCCGGCTTCCAGTCTCCCCTTCGAGGCCGGTAGTACCTACATTGGTAGCACTTTTGCTGTCGCAAATTACTTGCTAATAAGCTTAGCTTTTTTTCTTAGGCTTTTTTCACGAGGCGAATTCGTTTGCGGACACCCCGCTGCTTGAAAACATGTTTTGACGCCAACGTCTTTAAGGATTTTTTGGTACTGATTTTTCGGGCGAGTCTATAGACGCGATCGATTTTCAGATGTATTGTTTTATTATGAAGCAAATAGCAAATAAAGTTGTAATAAAACAATATTCATACGCATATTATATCTTTTATAAAAATGTAATAATTTTCCTATTCCTGTTTTGATAAAAATTGAAGGAGCAAAATGGTTTCATGTCAATAATTTGGAGGTGATTCGATGATTTTTTTCTTTACTTAAAATAACAGTAGAAGAATGACTACATGACATTACGTCACATATCGTGAAGATATATGACAATTTTTTTTGGCAAATTATTGTTTAGTAAATACCAGTGTAAAGTTGTTTCGATTGCACCCCACTTGATTTGACCTTTGTGTTTGTGGCTACAGGGGCTTTAAATTTAAGTGGGATAGTGTATGACTCGCCGGCTTTTTTGGGGTGGGCAAGCCTGTCTGTTGTACACCAAGAGTAAAGGAATATTCTATCCTTATTTTTGACATTCATTTTTGATTTTTTATAAGTTTACATAGTAAGTGTTTATTCACATGAGACTTGAAGATCTCACATGAAACTATATACATTGTTAAGGTTAATTGTAAGTATTACGTGTACGCGGCGAAACCTTCGTATGCTTTCCAAATTTACTGACACCGCTCTTTCGGACTAGTACGTTATTTATTGACTTCATTACATAACGTTAACTATCTCAATGTATGCAATATCTTTGTAAATTATATATAAACTGTATCTTATTTAGTATTTTATTTTGTAAATTAAATAGTAATAAAAAATAACTTAAAATTATAGAATACATTTACAATAAAAAATGAACCTAAATTAAAACCCGTCCACACCCATCAGATCACTATCTCACGGCAGTGCATCCTTTGAGCTACTTGATTTCTTATTCTAACATACAAGCTAGTTTACTGTAGTTTCTATAATTATTTTATTCATAAATAATTTCGTCCGCAACATGAGCCGCACGGGACTGAATATCTAAATCTTTAGGAATGATAATTACATTTTAAATGTATGACAATGTAATATAAAATTCCTATTTGATACAAATTTCCCGACAAACAACCGATAATTCTAATAATAATCATTTATAATTAGGCATCGTAATAAATATTAATTTATTTCAAAACGCAGGCAGAGCAAATTGGCCCAATTACTCATTTGATACATTTTAATGATCTGTGACATAATATGTCCGATATCTCAATGTGTGAATCAATTTCAATTATTATATTCGTATTTCATTTGCGCAGGACGCAGTAAATTTTTAGTTTATTAATTTTCAGTTACCTATTGTTGTGGGTGTGTTAAAGTCAGTTCTTGTATAGAACTCGGTGTTTCATTTACGAAAATCACTATACCTAGTAAAAAAAAAATTCAGTATGAAAATTCAGCATTATGAACATAAATCAGAGATGTGGAAATATTAATACATTTTAGCTATACTCGTATGTATACAATTATATTCGGAGTTATTGATGGAAACATGAAGTAAATAAGCCGCAAATAATCCGCCATCGGAAATGGCTACATATTTGCGGCTTTTGGGGTTGAGACCTTGGGACCATGGGGACCTGAGGCACATAAACTTTATCAAGACAGCGAAACGCCTCACGACGTGTCGTCGTCACTCGTCTCGTCTCGTCACGTCGACGTCTTACGTGACCAAAAGACTGGTCTATACCCCGGACAACCCAGTAGCATTGCCATTCAGGTAATGTCAGTTCGAAAAGACTGAGGGAGGAGCCTGTCTGTCTAGGCTCCTTCCTGGTAGATATAGGGTTCTTAAAGTAATCAGTGGACTGCTATGAGTATATGAGCTTTATTTCGACCACGGTACAGATATTATACGCGACAAAGGTACAGATGTATGGTTCCCGGACGGTGTAAGGCGGTCTGACTGTGTGTTGCAGTATTGGCGGCTCCCCCCTCCTAGCAGAGTAGAACCGGTTAAGCTCCAACATATCTTTTCGGCACGTTTCCAACTGACAGCGGTCTGGCACTACATTTGACAGTTAAATTTTAATTTATATATATAGTTTTATTTACTTTAATTTATAATATACTTTTAACAGACAGAATAGACTTTAAAATATCTTAATAAAACAGCAATTACATCTTCAAATACTTTTAATAATAATTGTCAAATAAAATTTAAAAATATACATGGATACATTTAAAATGAAAAATAAATAATTAAAATCCGTCCAGACCCACCAAATTACCGTTTGTCAGAGAGCAGTGTACCTAGAAGACAGGAAAGATTATCTCACTGGATTCAAAGGCAAATTCTTTGAACTAATCAGTTTCTTATTTTGATATACAAGCTTAATCATTGTAAAGATTATAAATCCTTCATGTCCGTGACATAGCAGACAAACTGCAAGAGTGTCGCTTACGCTGGTTCAGCCACGTTTTACGGAGACCGGCTAATTACGTGGGGAACAAATGTCTAGCCATGACGCCTCCGCCAGGTCCCGGTCGAAGGGGAAGGCCCAAGAAATGTTGGCTTGACGTTGTGAAGGATGACATGCGTACCAATGGTCTCAGAACGGGGGATGCTGAAGATCGCGCGAAGTGGAGTAGAAAAAGTAGGAAAGCGGACCCTGGGCGTCGGAGTGAACGCTCCGAACGCAACCGGGATTTAACGCTCGGATGATGACGATGAAGTGACGTCATTTCCGTGGGATAGACGAAAATAACAAAAAAGATGGCGCTGCAATCGCATCTTTTTTGAAAACTAAGGAACGTATATGAATGAAACTTGAAAGACGTAATTTATTTTGAAATAGACTGATTAGAAAAATAGATAGCGCTGCAATTGCGATGCAGGCAACCATCACTGTAATTCAATAACAAATATGTTTTCAGGTTGCCCACATGTCATTAATTACGTATTAGGTATTTCAATTAAGGTTGGCTGCGCCTTTTTTTATGTTTTGCTGTGCAGTTGTCTACACTATATTAATTATAAGTTTCTTTATAATTATAATTAATTGAACAACAAACGAAAGTGTTGAAGATTAATATATATAAAACACCTAATTATTTTTTTAGTTACGTAGCATAGAGCTACTTACTACCCAGGGTTCTCTCAAAAGTTTAATTATGAATAAAAGTATCAACTCTCATTATAAATTCGGTAAGTTACATACTAAGGTAGAAGGTGTGGCCGTGACAATAATACAAACCATTCATTAAAGCTTTTCAGAGGAAGGGTTCCGGAAAAGTTCTTTTGTTGAAAGTGGGTCCCGCATCGATATATAGGCCATCTATTGAAATATTTTTTATTTATGAATAATAAAAAGGTGGTCAGAACCCAACACGATGTTAAGGAAGGAAAACTTTTTGTATGCCCATAATGAATACCGACATTATTGGAGAAATATTAAATATATATTACTGACGATATTTATTACATTATATTGTGGGGCAATTATTTTGTTGATATTGTTACAACCTAGGTGCCGACAAAGACAAATTCCACGTACAGATTTGTAGAAGCACATTTTATTATCTGTAGGCATTTGAACTAATTGCAATCCTTTTATGATCGTCTTCTTTTGTTCACTTATTTATTGGCATACGTTTCTAATTATTGTGAAGAATAGCCTATTGTTCTATTGTAATCACTCATTAGCATTATTAGCCAGGTGTTGCGGATTCTTTTACATTTGTGAAGTATAAAGCGACGGCCTGGTGGAGAGAGGGGACAGCTGAGCGACAATTACGATACGGACGGGACGTGTGTACATTCGGGAATCTAACAGTGATGGACTTTACGCGTTTTATTGAATTACGACCTTCTGCATTATGTTTGGATTTGTTGCGTTCGGTTATATTTGTACCTGTGTTATACGTGTTTGTATAGTTCTAATAAACTCTATAGTAATTCTAACGTCATTTTAATTCGAGCCCTGCTAACTTGTAACAATATGTAGTGGTGAGATTGTTGTCATGAAATTCCGAAGATTTTTTATTAATATAACACCATATGGAAAATCTTTGGATTGGGTTAAGCATTGAATATTTTTTCCAGAATTCAAAAGGTCAATGATTAATTATTTTATACAAGGTATATTATAAAAGAAAACTATTTATGTGGTATCATATACTCGAAAACGTAGTCGTGCTAGTTGAATGGCTTAAGGATATTTTTTGGTGTTGGTGTATCACACACTGAAAAGAAAATCTAATATATAAAGGTGTTATTTAAATGGTTAGCATAGTATTCGTATTTTTGTGAGCCGAAAAATATAATCTGTGAGCAGAAATAGCTAATTGATCAGCAATTCATGGCCATCAAACATTCCAAAATCAGTCAGCCATTTATGTCATTCTGGATGGCTGTAATTATTTTAGTACAGCATATTAATTATATAAGCTGCAATGAGCTGCTCCTGTTTAATAAAATTTTGGTAAGCACTCAGAGAGTAAGCAAAAAAATTCATTTTGAGCTGCATATAAAAGTAGTTTGGGTGGTTATAAAAAAAAATAACCACGAAGGCTAAGGCGGGTGCTCCGCTTCGCTTCGCACCACTGAGTCTTCTAACCTATATTAAAAAAGTTCGGATTTGTTCATAATACATAAATTTTCCGTGTATGTATACCCCACTCTAACGTACATTGCCGATTTTTCAACAAAAACGCAATCCAATTAGTTATTTTGCTCACCATGTTTTAAATATGCATACCAATCAAACACACTGCTTATAAACATGTTTTCTCTGCTGATCAATCATGAAATCTTGCTGATCAAGTAGTTATTTTGCGGACTGAATGTTTATCATGCAAACTCATGTTATTGTAAGCTGCCTATTTATGATTTATTATCAAAATTATTTGCGGAACAAGGATTGCTACCTGATTTTTTAAATTGCAAACAAAATCTTTGTATGCTGACCAAATTATTTAAATGCTGTTTTTTTGTGGCTCACAAAATTTTATAATTGCTAAACATTTAATTACTTCTCATATATAAAATTCTCGCGTCGCGGTGTTTGTAGTTAAACTCCTCCGAAACGGCTTGACCGATTCTCATGAAATTTTGTGTGCATATTGGGTAGGTCTGAGAATCGGACAACACATATTATCATCCCCCTAAATGTTAAGGGTAGTCCACCCGTATTTTTTTTTTTATGTTTAGATATTTTCTTTTATAATACAGCATTAAAATAATACATACAACCCAAAATTTTCAACCCTCTACGATCAACCCCTATTTTTTCGGGCAGGACGACATCTGCCGGGACAGCTAGTCTGCATATAAAATAAACCGATGTGTGAAATTCACTAATTTGCTTTAAACAAGCGTGGCTAGTAACTGGGCAAAACAACCTTCTACCAGGTGGGATGCATTTGGCTGCTTGGATGAAACTAGGACACGAAAATAGGATAATATAATATAATAATGAAGTGGTGTATGATTTATAGCCGGATCCTATATCTTATACTATTTATTCACTTGTCTTAATATCGGTTGTATTTTTACATTACTTGTAGAGAGAGAGCTTTAATTATGTAAAATTTTCATCGAAAGTATCTAAGACAAATGAAAGCTCGGTAAGATATAGGACCCGGCCATAAAAGGTTACGCGGGCGATTTCGCTATAATTGCTTTAATAATAAACGTATTACAAATAAACAAAAGTAATAACTTGTCATATTTGATTTCTATGAAACCAATAAATAGCTTCGTCAATGTTATAAGTATTTCTTTGAAATACGTCAGCGACGACTGCCTACGGCAGTGAAACACTCAGTATAATATTTTTCCATTTAGGTTAGGTATGTCATTCTAAGAATTTATCGGTGAATAATCGATCTAATACATATCTCTAGTACATTTAACCTAAAGCCATTATTATTTACTATTGTGCTGAGAGCAAAGAGAAACATCATTTTTTTATTGCAGCAGTTCAGCAGACAGGCAGATGACCTGCTTGATGAAAAGCGGTTACCATCGCCTGTGGACATTTGCAATACGAAATGTGCTACAAATGCGCTGCTGCTCACATAGAGGAGACTCGAACCTGGTCACCAATGCCGGAACACAACTCAAGGTTGTTAGGCGACATACTTTAGACCAGGGGTGGTAGCCATACAGTCGGGCAAATGCTCTACCACCTGGCTGTGACTTGTTTGGTCGCCTCTTACGACAGGCCGCCCGGCCGCAGGAAGTTGTATTCTTTCTCCGTCCCTGCACGGATAGACATCTTGAAGAGTTGCAACTACCGATGTGTCAAGTCCACCAATGCCTTCGCCAATCCCCTATTATTTCGCTAAAACTGAAATAAAAAATAAATAATAAGTTAAAAATAGTCCCGGTAGAAAAAACATAAGTGAAGAGATTAAAAATATCTCTTGGGACAACTATGACCCTTTTCCCCATAAAGACCGGAGCTCAGGAGTGGGAATTATATTGGGCAATCTGATTTTTACGTTTTTGTTGTAAAGAAGTAGCTGTGTGCTAGTCAGATTTGCGAATGGAATAGAAGATACCTCTGTAAATATAATGATATCTCATTCAATTCAACTTTGAAAGACGATTAAGTTTTTTTAAAATTTAAATTGGAGCTAGTTCATTATATATATGTGTGTGTATACTCAAGGTGGTGAGTTCCGTCAGTGGGGGAAGTCCATACACCTCCCATTCTTTTCGTGTTTGAATATTTACGACGATAACAACACCACTGAATTGCAAAAACTGAACCACTTCCGTCTTTGAATTGGAGTTGGCGTTTCGTTTAAAAAAAGTTAAAAAGCGAGCCGTGTATGAATTTACCCCAGTGACAGTGTACGCCATTTTTATATATACATATAAGATACTATTTTTAGCATTTATTTGTACTTTCTTGCATTTAAAAAAGTTAAGTTGGTACTTTATTTTAAGAATATATTTAAAATTATTACTTTTTCTATAAATTACATAAAATACCATCAAAATGTTTTTTTGATTTATCTAATTTCACTTTATTTATTATTTAATAAATTTTTAAGCCAAATGATATATTATATTATATAAATTATTTTTAGTGAAAACTTGATAACATGTGTCAATTTGTAATTTATATTGAAGAATATTAATTATTGTATGTTTTCCAAATATATTAAATAAATAAATAAAATTAATCGATACCAAAATATAAAAGACAAGAGAAGACAATAATATAATATTAAATCTTCTTCACTTTTATTCATATAGAATTAGGCGTTTCACAGTGTTGCATTTCTTCTGGCCAATTGTTCACCCTAATAACCTAATATTATTCTTCCATACTGTTAACAGAGTAGGTCATGGTAGTGTAATCTAAAATCGTTTTATAGTATTGTTTGAATTGAACTGCACAACAATAATAATTCGTAACATATACATGTCTATAAGAATATATTTTATGTCGTAAAGAATTTGCTGGCATTTCAATAACTTTCATATCATAAAATCAATCATTTAGAAATATCGAAGCAAGCAATAAAATAAAACTTTCTTCATCCAGTGGTAAAACTTTGAGCTGTTTAAATCAAATTTTCTGATCGTAAAAACGATATATTTAAACTAATATTTTAAAACCTAGTTTTAAGAACTTAAGAAAGTTGAAGAAAGATAAAAATCACTGGTCAATATATAATTTAATAAAAAAATATTTATTTGTGTAGATCTACATTATTACATTTTATACAACTCAATTTTTGATAATAATATTTAGGGTTTCGTAGCCCGTTAGGCGAAAACAGAACTCTTTCACCCACTCACTCTTTCACTGTCCAGTCTATGCGTCTCTAGAATGAGTTACTTGTTACTATGCTTGCTATAAGACAATCCAAATCCTTAACGTGCTTTAAAAATCAGGTTCAGAAGCATTGCTTTTCCATTATTAGAAATGTAAAATTATCTCCAGAAGGTTGTCTGGAAGAAATCGCTGCTAGCGATAAGACAGCCGATGGTACTAGTTATAAGATTGTTAATTCATGTGTATTATTATTTTCTCGTGTGCAATAAAGAATATTCTATTCTACTTTGCTATTCTGTATAATTATCCCTAATGCTATTATATAAGTATATGTTTGTATTGTCATATGTATATATACGTGTGTGTATATACAGATGTATATTTTGTTTTTATACTTGTATATGCTATGTTTAGTTAACATTCATCATTATTTACTAACTGCACCACCGTCGGTATTAAAAACCTATCAATCCCTGCCAAGGGTTGCTTGGACGAGATCGCTTGGCAGCCGCCCGTTGTACCATATCTTTTTGTAGAAATCTTTTCTACTTCTGTTTGTTTATACTTTGATGTACAATAAACAATTATCTATCTATCTCTTATAAAATCAGTATATGTATTATTTCGTCTCTCTGTGAATAATTGAAAGATCTTTATTATTGACCATAAAAAAAACTCTAGATACTTAACAAAGACACGGGCTTTTGACGAAAATTTGGAGTGTGATCCTCTACTGATCCCCTACTCCTCTACATTTTTTAAAGAAAACTGTAGTTTTCTTTAAAAAATGTTTAAAAAGTTAAAAATAAACAACAGTTGCAGAATATTTCTTATAAACCTTTTTTAATTGTGGAGCTGGAAAGCAGCGACCCACCTATTGGAAAAAGTTTACCATCACCAATAGACGTTAGCAACAGCAGAGGCGAAACCAACCTTTAGAATAGGATAGAGGAGGTAGGTTAGGAGGCATTCCTTATATCCATTGGATATTTACATGTGATAGAGATGGCAATTACAAGGAATGGGATGAAATAATGGGATAAAATGGGTGATGGAAAACGGGCCAGCGTAATTCTTACTCATCACACGAAACACTTAACGATGAATCCAAAGTTTTCTTTGTAATCAAGCTTTATAGCGAAAAGTCTTTTTGATCTGCCAGAAGTTTGGCGTCAGATAAAGATTTATAATTTGGCTAAGGAATTCGATTAAAGATTATCCTAAAACTTGAATATTCATTACTCATATATACTTGACACTGGCTAGACACAAATCGTTCGGAGTATTTTTTTTATTGGTCACTAATGCCGGAAAACAACTCAAGGTTGTTATGGCGGCACGCTCTAGACCAAGGTTAGTAGCCATCCAGAAGGACAAATGCCCTATCACCTGGCTGTGGCTTGTTTTGTTGCCTCTTACGGCAGGCCACCTGGCTGCAGGAAATTGTATGATGGGGAATTTCAAACTCATATCCCCATCGTAGAATGAAACAATAAGTAGAAAAAACCTGCAAGTTTTGATCCATGATGCAAATTTTAGAAAATATTCAAGATGGCAGAGTCTCAAAATATTTTCAAAGAAAATAAATTTAAACAAGACCCGTTGAGTGGTTATTTAGATAGTTTTCATATTTAAGTTAAATCCATTTAGTATGAAAATAGACTGAAATTCTAAGTTCTTGTAATTTTATATTACAAATAGAATCATTTCCAATATTAGTTTAGAACTTAAATTTCGAGCTCTCTTGTGTTAAGTCCCTTTTCTGTTATGTAACGTTTTTGTTCGTCTGTCATTGTCAGTTGAACCGATGTCCTTTTATATTTCTGAGACAGTATTGTGGAAAAACATATCACCTTTATGACAGTTCGGAAATACTAGAAAACGTATGTCTTCTTATAAATTACTCGTATGTTACGTTCCATCAGAGACTCACAACGACCACGTTCATGACAGCAATTTTTCCCGCTCCACTTGCTTACCGGCGTTACAATCGTAATCCCAAGTGGAACGGCTATTCGACCCACCTCTTGACATGGGTCGTTGTGAGCGTTGTGTGATCTTAAACGATGACGTCATTGGTGACGTTTTTGCCAAGACCACAACGATCGCTGTCGCATTGTGCAACGGAGCATTTCGGGCTTCGTTACGTAACGCGTTACGGCGCCAGTCTGTATGGCTTCCCTTTTTCTCACGCATACGGCAGCGGTAGGCGGGCTCCTCCACTCTCAATCTAACCTACGCGCTAAATACATAAAATTTAGGTAATAATCTAAGATTTTCTCAAGTTAAACAATTTCAATATTAAATAGTTCAACTTAGATTAGCTTAAGCTATCACTTCTGTCGAGCGTCCCGAGACACAAACGTTTTTTAGTATATGTAATTGTTTTTCTTTTTTTTAGTTTAGTTTCTTATAATATTATAAGTCCAGAATTTACATCGTTAGATCCTTTGGTATTGTAAAAATCTATAGGCTACGGTTACCACTTTCCAACACGTCGTCAAGCTGTCTGCTACAGCAACAAAAAAAGTTAAGTTTAATCATACTAGCTTAAATGATCCCCCATATTATGTTTGTAAAACTTGTAATTGAAAAAGCAAACCACGACGAGTCGCGATCATCCATCAATCTTGCGTCGTTCTGTCGACCGCAGAGGCGTTTTTCTGGGCTCTTAATTATGTTAGTTCGAGGAAAACCGCGGGGAAACTGTTAAGGGTTTTTCAACATAATTAAATAAACTTTGTTTACATGTTTCCACTCGGAGCTATTAGTTATAATGGGACGCTTGCCGATGGAGAATTAACATCCAGTATCTTTACTTTTGTTATACAATATATTTTTTGATTGCAGGCTTTGCAGGTCAAAATGGCATATGGTTGCGGTAAATGTAATTGATGGTAATTTTTTCTGGGTTATTAGTTACCAATATACGAGTAGGCCTGTTATTTGAGCAGTGTATCATTAGAGCTTCTTCTTCCACTCCTTATCCCAATATTTTGGGGCGGGGTCTCTTCACTTTCTTGCGCCAAGACACACGGTCTTGGGTTGTCGGTTCCGGCAATTGGGCTATCTTAAGGTCTCTCTCAATATTTGACTACCAAGTCAATTGCGGGCGGTATCTAACCTTCTCTTCGTACTGGTACGTCTAGGGCAATTTGTACCACATGGTCTTTAGTTCTTCTTTTGACATGGCCATACCAACGAAGGTGATTTTCGGTGATTTTATTCCCTATAGGAGCAACTAATACATATTAGGAATTTTATCTAGATGGATTTCTCCTTCTGCCCATCTGAGCATCTTCATTTCACTGGTATGTGCCTTTTGTATGTGGGTTTTCTTAGCTGTCCAGCATTCGGATCCATGCCTTATCGCGGGACGAACCGCAGTTTTGTGCACTTTACTCTTAGTTCGTATGGGAATGCGTGGATCACACAGCACACCTGTAAGTGATCGCCATATTTACCATGCGACGTTTATTCTGTGGTTTACATTATCGTTCACATTAGCATCAGGTGTAAGTATGGAACCAAGATATTTGAACTTTTGTACAGTACCTAGTGTATTATTAGATAGGTATTTAAAAATCATAACATATCTAGTGTATTCCTTAGCATTGCACGAGCTGATTCCTCCATCCCCACCTTACCATCGAACAACCAGACGCAGCAGTTTGCGCAACCGCTACATGGTGGAATCATCACCAGTCAGAACCAAGCAAGCGAGTGGAATAATTTGCCGGAGTCTGTTTCTCCTGGCAAATACAATCTTGAAGTCTTTAAGTCACGAGTGAATAGGTATCTTCTAGGTAAGCGTGCTTCATCAAAGACTACGTCATCACTCAACATCAGGTGAGACAGTGGTCAAACGTAAACCTATACTTCCATGAAAAAAAACGTATTATTAGATAGGTATTTAAAAATCATAACGGTAATTCTTAGTATCTGTTTTATTCCAGCCAATAGGTGGCGATATTTTCGCTTCTCAGTCGATACAGTGTATTTGTACCCTCTAATTAAATTACAAGATGGAAATTTTAAATTAATGACAAATACAGTGGACGCTTGTTTACGGCTCCCTTTATTATGCATGGAATAACACGCACTTGGCTTATATTTGTGTTTGGTAATCTAGATCGTTTGGATGTTTGGCGTCAGTCAAGGACCTAAAATTTGGCTGAGATCGAGAAGGGGGGTTATAAGAGTCCTTCGTATGGCGCTTTTTTGCTTGAAAATTATTCTAAATTTAAATATTCAAGAATATTTGACACTGGATAGATAATAATATGTAGACCACGCAAAGGATATAATTTGTAACGTGAATAACTCGAGGAAAAAATTATTTATATATTATTGGAAGTTTCTTCTCAATTTCTCTGGAATCCACTCATCAAACTGATGACAATAGATCCACCTTTTAATTTTACTCTTTCGGATAAAAGAAAATCTATCAACAATTGACGGAGAAATTGCGTAATAAATTGCAAGTCGGTACAAAAATAGGAACAATATAACGCAACCTAATGGCCCAATGGGTTTGGGCTTTAACGATGGCGCATTCAACAAAGTCGACTGCAGCTTAGAACAAAAGCCTTTCTACAATAGCCGATCGGCAAAACTACGTCGATAGGAGCGCGATGTGAACTATGACAATATATAGTTCCTGTAGATAGATCTAAATACTTTGTAGAAAATATATGGGTATATAACCGTATATATTATCGAAATTATTACACGATTTTTTTGCTAATATTCTAGATACCTACATTATTTTGTTTAATAAACCTATAAATGTCCTACTGCTGGGCTTAACATGCTGCCCGCCACGCTTATGAAGGCAGATTGGCGGGTTTGCCCATGGTTACGGTCCCATGGCGCGTCATTATGATGCGGAGGGACGCTGGAAGGTTTAGTGGGTAGTCTGGCGGTCGGTGCTTGCAAGCTAAACGTTGAAGCTAAACCAACAGCCGGGAGTCCCACATACCCCTTGGTGGCGTCGCCCGGGGCCGGAGGATATGCGCAAATTCATTCCGCCGGCGTTGTAAAAAAAAAGTGTTTGACACATCGGTTACTTCAACGTCCAAATTTTATAACGATTTTTCCTTCACCGTTATCAACGTGGTAATTGTAACAATATGCACGTTAGGTTAGGTAGGGAAAACTACGTAAGTGGTACATGGTTTCGGCCAAGAATCTACTAAAAACTACAGGCGACAGGCTGCACTACATTATTAGTTATATGAAACTATATTTTTTTTAGCAACACTTTTTTCATAATAGGTAACTAAAAGTTTGTCCAATATCAATTATTTTATACAAATGAACATTAAAGTAATATATAGCATAAGTTTTAGCACAAAACTAATGATTGAAATAAGAAAACTTTTAAGCTAGCAGTAATAGATCATTCCCGATTTAATGAAGCGTGACAAAGATGGAATGTATGGAAAGCATAAGCTGGAAGGAGAAAAAGACCAATGAAGAGGAGAAGGAGGAGTAGGAAGAGGACCATAGTCAAAGAAGTGTGTTCAATTTAAAAAAAAAAACCTAGAAGAAAGGAGAGGAAAACGTTTGGACATTTACTATGACACGATACTCTTCTTTGTAAGATAATAAGAAGATATATCGATAATATAAGAAGGCAAAGTGGAAGGTAGAAGAGGAAGGTGAAGACCAAGGAGGACATTTAACGACCAATTAAAGGAAAAGATATCTCGTAAAAAGAAGTGAAACAGATAGCTGAGAATATATATAATGATGATACCAAGTTTCACGTGAGCAGTGTTTTTTAAAGTTTACCAAGGATGTCTAGTGGAATTTGAAGTAAAAATCTTTTTGTTATAAATCGACTATATTTACCAAAGAACAGTTGACATAATAGGTTTGTAATGGTTAGCAGTAGAACTAGTAAGCATCTAAATTACTCTTGACCTAATTAATTAATATTGGAGTTACTAGAGTTTAGACAAAATTTGTGAAAAAGGCGGCGCTATTATTTTCTACTGTTACAATTTGGGCCACCTGCATAGCTGTAAACAATGCACATTTATTACCCGTTGGTGTGTGAGCTAATAACATTGAAGCGCTTTTCTGACCGTCTTCTTTAGTTTACTATGTGTTTAAAATTTGTGATTGGAAAAATAGCCCATTGTGTATTGTAATCTTTATTGTAGTCATTAGCCAGGTGTGATTCTTAGAATTTCAGTCTACAGACTTATTGTATTTGTACAGTATAAAGCAATGCCCCAACGGAGGGGTGAGGCAGTTGAGCCCTAAGCACAAGCTGAGCAAGATGTGTGTACTATATTCAGTAATCTATTTAGTGACGGACTTTGCGCGTGTTATTATATTTGTACCTGTGTTATACATGTTTGTATAGTTCTAATAAATGATATAGTAATTCTAACGGCATTTTAATTCGAGTCCTGCAAATCGTAACACTAGTTGTTTTACCGCCCTATGTACTTGTACAATAAAGCTCTGTATCGCTGGAAACGTTTTAAAACAAAAACTATTTGCATTGAAAAACCTTAACGGCTAAATGTGGGTAGCGCCGTCATATCGTTTACAGCTTGAAAGCACAATATGTTACGCTTTATTTACTGAGGGCAATAAATTTGCTTTTATGACTGTCTATTCACAAGGAACGGCAGGAGAAGTTCCCTGGTGGCAACATTGGAATTTTCCTTTTTATTCGTTAGTTCGATGCCGTCAATAAACGATTTTATTGTTGTTTTGTGACGTAGGAAAGGGCGCGTGTCCACGTGACAAATTCCGATTTCCGATTCAACTCAGCAAATACTTGTTTTTTCAGTCGTAAAACGGAAGTTTCCAACATGTTAGCGGAAGATGCAGTTTATTTACCTCATATTTTTATACGGCTATGTCATCTTTAAGTATTGATGAGTATTTAAGTTTAAAATCTATACTTATAATAAAATTGTAGAGGTCGAATTTCTGTACAATTAAAAAAAATGCTAAAAACGGAGTCAGGGGGATGTAAGAAGTGAAATAGAACTAATTTAGATTTTTTTAGAATTTTTTGTTTCTCTGTTTGTCTGTCTGTTTGTACCGGCTAATCTCAGAAACGACTGGACCGATTTACATGAAATTTTGTATGGTGATAGCTTATATCCCTGTTCAACATATAGGATACTTTTGATCCCGAAAAATTAAATAGTTCCCGTGGGATAGTTAAAAAGCTTTATTTACTTAAACAGCTTATAACAGACTAAAAGTAATTTCTCTGCAACGTAACATAATAGAAGCGGATAATTTGACAGGGTGTGGTGTCAGTGAGAGAGTTTTATCTTATATATATATATATAATATATAAAGCAGATAAGTTTGTTTCTTTGTTTGTTTGCTTGAACGCGCTAATTTCAGGAACTACTGGTCTGATTTGAAAAAAAAATTTAGTGTTAGATAGCCCATTTATTGATGAAGGTTACAGGCTATAAACCATCACGCTAACAGCAATAGGAGCACCAATGAAGAAAGTTTAAAAAACGCGGGTGTTTTTTAACTTCCTTTCCATGCGTATGAAGTCACGGGCAGAAGCTAATCTTATATATAAAAACGAATCGCAAAATGTGTTGGTAAGCGCATAACTTGAGAACGACTTTACCGATTTTGATGAAACATTGTGTGTGTGTGTGTGTGTGTGTGTGTGTGTGTGTGTGTGTTTGAGTGGGTCCCGGGATGGTTTAAATCCACAATTGGAACCGGTAGATGGCACTGACAATGGGTTCTAGAATCCTCCTAATCAACGGGAGCGATTTTGGTGATTTTGTTTTTGTGTGTTTGAGTGGGTTCCCGGATGATTTAGATTCGCAATTAGAACCGGTAGGTGGCGCTGAGATCGGGTTCTAGAATCCTCCTAATCACCTGGACCGATTATGGTGATTTTGTTTTTGTGTCATGAAACAAAGTCTTTTAGGAATTCAGAAAATATGGCGGTACGAAGTTCGCCGGGTCATCTAGTCTATGTAAATAAAAATGAATTGTAGAAATGTATGTACGCGCATAAATCGAGAATGACCTTACTGATTTTGATAAAAAACATTTGGTGTATTTGAGTGGGTGTCCTCGGATTATTTAGATTCACGATTAGAACCGGTATGTACGGAGACCTCTAGTTTAAAATAAACTTGGAGCAAATAGGTACCAACCCATAGTCGGGGATATATGTAAAAAGGCCTTAGGCAAATTATACATCTTTGATTGAACGCAAACGAAGGATTTCTTCTAGCTGCTTGAAAAATCACATACGTAGTATTGTTAAATAAATTTTTAATTGCATTATTTTTAGGGTTTTGTTTAAAACAGTGAACATTCGTCTCTACGGAAAGCTTCATGTGGAAGGATTGACCATGTACAAGATTTGAAACCCTATAAATAAATTGAAAACATTAATAAATATATTGTGTTGCCACAAAAAAATATGATTTCTTAATATCTTGAATAAATTGACAGAGTGCCAATCAATCACTTGAGGGGTGCAAACAATGGTATAGTATCCCCTATATGGCGGATTATAAAGACTACATAGTATACTTAAACAAGTCAATAAAGACTCATAATGATTAGTGTTAAAATTAATAGAAAAGGTTATCAAAACATTCCGCTCGATTTCCTCTCACGTCTGTTACTTTCAATTAACCGTCCGAAATCCGAGGCTTTGACAATTATAAAGTTTAATTAACTACATTTCCAATCAAAGTTTATTAAAATTGTCGGCATCGCCCTGAAAAGATTTCCTTCTAATATCAAAGCTGAATAACACGGTTCAATCAGATTGAACGAATTTGATTGAATAGTGCAGAAATTAAACTGGTATTACACAGTTCAATCAAGTTGAATCAATTTGATTAACAGCCAGAAAGCTGGTCCTGTAGATATGTGGCATTAGCGCTCTCTATTTACTTTCACATTATCTCAATTATTTGGGGTAGGCACAACATATCTTTACCTTTCACATTCCTCTGTTCTTACATACGTCCTCTGTCACAAGACAAGTCATATTATCCTTAACATAGTCCATCCAGTGGAATTAGCGATTAAACGAGTTGAATAGAAAATGTATGGGAAGTACATAATTCTCAGTGCAACAATGTCATTCTTGCATGGAGGCAGAAGAAACAGTCCTCCATGTCAGCGCTTATCTTAGTACTATTTTGTGTTGTGTGACGCTATTGGAAATAAATATGTTTTCCTTCTTTCTATGTCCTGCTTGAATGCGAAGAGGTGGCCCAATACAGGGCGAAATTAGGCTTGAGGGTATCCGTTGGGAAAACGGAGGCCATCTTATTCCACGGCCGTCGTAGACGAGCACCCCGGGACACGCACGTCGTTGTTCAGGGGACAGCAGTGGCGGTTAAGATCCAGATGTAATATCTGGGTCTTGTCCTAGAAAGTAAGGGACTTTGGGGCACATTTCACCCAGTTGGCCCCAAAGTTGCTAGGAACCGCTGCTGCCGAACGTGGGAGGGCCGGGCGCAGCAGTACGAAGACTTTATGCCGGTGTCCTCCGGAGCATGGCACTGTACGGGGGCCCCGTATGGGTCTATGCACTCCACCGCAAAAACAGGATCCTGCTGAGGAGATCTCAGAGGGTCCTGGCGGTGAGATCCATCCGGGGGTACCGAACAGTGTCATGGACAGCGGCGACACTTCTTGCGAGTGATCTGCCCTGGGAGCTCCAGGCGGAGGTGCTCGTAGAAGTGTACCGCTTCCAGAAGGATACGCGTGAGCGAGGAAGCCGGTTGTGTCCGGCGGAAATGAGGAAAGTGAGGGCTTTGGCGACCGAAGCCCTACACGAGAGATGGGGAAGAGACCTCGAATCCCCAGTCGCTGGCACTGAGACGGTAGAGGCGGTCCGCCTCCACCTGTCTCGTTGGGTCTCACATAAAAGTGGACGCTAACGTTCAGGATGGTACAGATACTTACCGGGCACGGGTGCTTTGGTAAGTATCTGTGCCGTATAGCGGGACGGGAGCCCACGCCTGAGTGTCACGAGTGTGGCGCATCCTTGGATACGGCCCTCCATACCCTTGTGGAGTGCGCCACGTGGGGACCACAGAGAACCCAAATGGAAAACATCGTCGGTCCGGTGAGGTCGCTTGAGAACATGGTGAAAGCCATGCTCTCCAGCAAAAGATGTTGGTCCGAGATTGCTTCATTCTGTGAGTCGGTGATGACCCAGAAGGAGGCATCGGAGAGGCAAAGGGAGGAGAGTGCGTTTGCGGACCCCATCCGCAGAAAGCAGCTACGGGGTCGGAGGCGCCGCTACTCACAAAGTCTCCTTCCACCATGATTCCAGCACAGGGGGCCGCGTGGACGAGTGGGGGATCCCGCGGACTTCCCCCTCCTGTTGTTAAAGAGGGTGTCCTTCCCCGCAGGACACCCTGAGTTCGTCGACAAGCGTTGGAGTGTCACAGATGTAGTACCTATTGGTCCAGTTCCTGTGGCGCCCTGTAAAAGCGTGTGAGCTATCACTTTTGTTGCTTTAGCTAACTTGAAAAACAGATATATATTCTGTAAAACGACATTAAATGACAATGAATAATATGATATTATGTATACGTCAATCACTTTGTTTGCTTCATTTAAATTGAAATACAGAAACGAAGCGTGTAATATCAGCTTTGGGATTTAATAACATCGGCCTATCTATCGCGAGGCCATGAAAATAACGCAAAACATTTGCATTTTATTGAAATACACTCTAATTTGCATGCCAAACGAGACTGATAGCCGATCACAACATAAAGGTAGGTAAATAAATGAATTCGACAAAAGCTAATAGACCTTTCAGGATCAGTGATTCCTACCCTGAATACAATTGTCAAAATTTACAATTATTTATTTTTGTTGAGTTCTAATTGAGACACTTTTGTTAGCTTGACCTGTATGTATGTATCATTGTAATGAAATCTATAAATTTAATTTTCATATACTTCCAAACATGTATGTAATTTAATTTAAATAAATTTTAAGCTATTAAATTATTTTTGAGGTGATAACTTCTTATGGGAGGGTAAACCGATTCGTTACGTAACGCGTTACGGCACCAGTCTGTCTGGTGTCCATTTCTCTCACGCATACGGCAGCGGTAGGCAGGCTCCTCCTCTCTCACTCTAACCCACGGCGCTAGCCGTATTTCAGACAGACGCTTAATATGTATTTTATATACTACATATATATTTATAAATTATTATAATATATAATTATATATTTACGTATATATAAATTTAAGATGTATATTCATGTATGTTATTAGGCATGACGTTAAGTATAATAACCTAAGCTTTTCTCAAGTTAAACAATTTCAATACTAAGGCTGGTGTGCACCGACTCTTAACCGATGGTTAAAATAAATTAATCGCTAAAAATGTATGCATAAACAGTGATTATTTTATTTTAACCGCTGGTTTAATGTCGGTGCACACCAGCATAAATAGTTCAACTTAGATTAGTTTAAGTTATCACTTTTGTCAGGCGTCCCGAGACGCACGTTTTTTTATTTATTTAAGCTCTTAATGTTACAATAATTCTATATATTCTATATTTTATTATTAACTAGCTGACCCGGCGAACTTCGTACCGCCATATTTTCTGAATTCCTAAAAGACTTTGTTTCATGACACAAAAACAAAATCACCATAATTGGTCCAGGTGATTAGGAGGATTCTAGAACCCGATCTCAGCGCCACCTACCGGTTCTAATTGCGAATCTAAATCATCCGGGAACCCACTCAAACACACAAAAACAAAATGACCAAAATCGCTCCCGGTGATTAGGAGGATTCTAGAACCCATTGTCAGCGCCATCTACCGGTTCCAATTGTGGATTTAAACCATCCCGGGACCCACTCAAACACACACACACACACAATGTTTCATCAAAATCGGTAAAGTCGTTCTCAAGTTATGCGCTTACCAACACATTTTGCGATTCGTTTTTATATATAAGATTAGCTTCTGCCCGTGACTTCATACGCGTGGAAAGGAAGTTAAAAAACACCCGCGTTTTTGAAACTTTCTTCATTGGTGCTCCTATTGCTGTTAGCGTGATGGTTTATAGCCTGTAACCTTCATCAATAAATGGGCTATCTAACACTGAATTTTTTTTTCAAATCAGACCAGTAGTTCCTGAAATTAGCGCGTTCAAGCAAACAAACAAAGAAACAAACTTATCTGCTTTATATATTATATATATATATATAAGATAAAACTCTCTCACTGACACCACACCCTGTCAAATTAACCGCTTCTATTATGTTACGTTGCAGAGAAATTACTTTTAGTCTGTTATAAGCTGTTTAAGTAAATAAAGCTTTTTAACTATCCCACGGGAACTATTTAATTTTTCGGAATCAAAAGTATCCTATATGTTGAACAGGGATATAAGCTATCACCATACAAAATTTCATGTAAATCGGTCCAGTCGTTTCTGAGATTAGCCGGTACAAACAGACAGACAAACAGAGAAACAAAAAAATCTAAATTAGTTCTATTTCACTTCTTACATCCCCCTGACTCGGTTTTTAGCATTTTTTTTAATTGTACAGAAATTCGACCTCCACAATTTTATTATAAGTATAGATAGAATAGTTTTTACGAAATGTGGTTGTGACTTATGTAAATCAATGTTCTTTATTTATATTCCCTTGTTGTTTATTACAGAACCCTGTAAAGGGAAACAGACACACATATTACCTATAGCAAAGCAGTACTTAACAAATTAAGAATCTACAAGAGTGTACCACACTCTCAAGGAAATCAACTAATACAACACAAAACCATTGAGTGACTTGACTTGGTGTGTTCACTTGAAATTCTTTGAACCCACTTCGTCAAGCGTGGACAATGGTCCGCACAGTAAAGACTTCTAAGAATCTATGGTACTTGCTAAATAATTTATTTCAACGTTGTAAAAAGTTTGTTTACATCTCTTCACGAAGTTTCTAAGTAAATCTGAGCAAGAATTTTTTCTTTGTGATTTTTCTTTGAATTGTTTTAGAGCCTGCATTTGAGTTTAAAATAAAAATAATAAGTAAACACAAGGAAAAAACGGTAGCCTGCGAATCTAATCGTATTTCTTTTCTTTTTTTGCGAGACTATTTATTACGCAAGTATTTCTATATAGTATATTTCTATATTTTTGATATGGCGGTACCACTATGTATTGGACATTATTCTTTTTTTCATTCGATTTTTAAAACATTTGATCGGTTTGATCATGATAAGTTACGTCGCGTCTTACCAGCACCAATACTACTACCCACACTGTTTACATATACTCAGGGCCGGATTTAAATTTGTGCCGCCCTGGGGCACTGAAGAAAATGCCGCCCTATGAATTAAATTTTATTTTAATAGTTTTGGTATCTTATTTTTTAAGAATTAGAATAACTAATTGATTGCAGGAAATTTATTATGTATTATATATAATACATAATAAATAAATATATATTATTAATATATATTATATTTATTATAATATATTATATATTATTGGATAATTCTCGAATTTTACAAAAATTCATTAATCAATGAAAGTTTCTGTTATCAAAAAGACATACATAATTTGAAAATATTTTTAATTCTTCAAAAAAACTACATAAATTTATCAATTCCAGAAAATAAAAATACCAACTTTAATTTTTTCAAACCTTTATGGAAATAAATAAATAAATAAAACTATTTGAATAGTTTTTACTTAAATTTCCTATACTATAATATAAAAAAATTTATATTGATACATAATACTTAAATTATATTTCTTGAAAGATAAAATGTTTATTTAAAAGAATTAGTTAATTATAAACTGACGGACTCATAAACTGCATCAAAGTTCAGGATTACTTTGAAATGATTTTTTAAAATAAGTATGTAAACTTTTTAGATTAAATTATATGTAAATATGGAGAGACTGGCTCTTAATCTCAAAAAAAAGGAAAATTCAAAAATAGAACTGCAGTAAAACAAATGAATATAGCCGGGAAAAGAAAATTTACTCGTAGTATCAGATTTGCGTGTTATTTATAGCAAAGTTTTAAATTGATTCTCATTGATTTTTTATTCTTTTGTCAATTGAATTATTGTTACCAGCAGAATTGTTGGGTTAGTTTTTTAACTCATCGAGAGTTTTTGAACCATAATATGGATACTTCGTCCGAACAAGCGGCTCAAATTGTAGCATTGGTGCGGGAGGGCTTGGATCAACGAACGATTGGTAGAAATTTAAATTTAAACCAGTCTACGGTTTCTAGAATATGCAGAAGGTTTGTGGAGACAGGTTCTTACAGAAGGAGACGTGGTACAGGTAGGACTCGAGCAACCACCGGTCGTGATGACTGATTTATTGTTACAACTTCCCTGCGAAATCGTTTCCTCACGTCTGTTAACATCAAAACAGAGCTTAATGAAGTGCGTGGAGTAAACGTGAGTGTACGAACAATAAGAAGGTTAAAGGAAGCGGATATCACCCCTTTTAGACCAGCAAATGGTCCAAAGTTGTCTGTAGCTCACAGACAAGCTCGCTTAAGATTTGCGCGTGATCACCTGAATTGGACAGAAGAGCAATGGACCTCCGTATTGTTCACGGACGAGTGTAGGACATGTTTATATGGTGCAGATGGTCGCAGAAGAGTCTATCGTCGACGTGGGGAGCGATATGCTCAAAGTTGCATTGAGGAGCGTGTTCCTTTTGGAGGCGGTTCGTGTATGGTCTGGGGTGGCATATCGATGAACGGGCGAACAGAACTTGTGTTTATAGACATGGTCCGTCAAAACGTGGTGCCTTACATGGGATTCATAGGCGAAAATTTTACTTTAATGCAGGATAATGCCCGGCCGCACGCTGCTGCACAAGTTCGACAATATTGCGAAGAGGTTGGGATACGTACAATGAATTGGCCAGCACGCAGCCCGGATCTAAATCCCATTGAGCATGTTTGGGACAATTTAAAAAGAGCTGTATATATGTATAGAAACCCTTTGCCCACGACAGTGGCAGCACTAAGAACAGCACTTTCAGAAGAATGGGACAATATTCCGCAAGATCTTTTAATAACCCTAATAAACTCTATGCGGAACCAATTAGAATCCGTAGTAAGGGCACGTGGAGGTAATACACCTTATTAAAACATAAATAAACCCTTGCATAAAGTTTGTGTCTATTGTTAAAACCAATTTTTTAATTAAACCAATTTTCTTTAAATTTCTATTTTTTCTTCAAAAAAAGTCTTAAGGTCCTTTCCAGTACACAAACTTAAACTTAAGGATATGACTCTACGCTGTTTTAAAGTTCACGAACCAATCTAGAGGTTTCAATTTAAATCTGTATAGAAAGTTTGCATACTTGGTTAAAATATTTATTTCAAAGTCGTCTTTTACTTTGATTCATTTTATGAGGCCGTCAGTGTATATTGTATAGAATTTTATTTCTCACTTTCCAAATTTTGCCGCCCTAGAAAATTTGCCGCCCTGGGCACTAGCCCCGACTGCCCCTAGTGTAAATCCACCACTGCATATACTTGTTTTGCCAGTCTTCTTTCATCCATTCTCTCTATATGTCTAAATCACTTCAACATTCATTTCTCAACTCTTGTTTTTACATCTTCATTCAATCACTTTACCTTACCTTATCTAGTCTTAATCTGAAATTTTCGATCGAAAATAAGTGTTAGAAATAAATTCTGAAACTTTGCCATAAATTCAGATATAAACCTAGTTCTTCGACATATCTAGTTTAACGTCTAACGAGGTCGACGGACAGAGACAAATGCTGTGATTTATGCTACCAACGCAAACATTTGTGGCTAGTTACCCATTCCGTGGTCGTACTACATGTTACATTGGACGTAAGTCGGCTAATACTCCTGCAGATATATGGTTCGATTATTTCATTCAACAATGTTTGTTTACTATTGTTGACGACGAAGTCATATGACTCAATAGGGGAGAAAAAGAGGAAGGGATGAAGATTTTTTCATTTATTATTTATCTGTATGACAGGCACTTTTAATGTTTAGTTTTTTTGCGGTTGCACTATGTTTATTTTGACGTACAATAATAATTAACGTTGCGTATAACTCAAGTCGTTGCGTCGCCATTATTCGGATCTGAGCATCAGAGACGTGCAGATGATTTGTGTTTGTGTGACACTTAACCTTACAGCGTTACGGGACTGTACTCATAGGTATGTTGTTGTGATGCTTCGGTGCAAGACGACAAGGAGGGTTAGGTTTCCCTTAGAAGAATATATCCTACGGTACTGGATGTGCCACAGTACTGGATGTGCCAAAGTACTGGGTGTGCCACAGTACTGGATGTGCTACAGTACTGGATGTGCCAAAGTACTGGGTGTGCCACAGTACTAGATGTGCCACACTACTGAATGTGCCGCAGTACTGGTTGTGCCACAGTACTGGATATGCCACACCGGGACCCCTAACTCCCGCAGCCCCCTACGTGATCGGGCATAGCGACGCCTGCGACCTCGACTCCGCCGTCTGTGACTGGGGTTCGTTACATCCTTCTCCCTTATTACTGAAATAGTTGTTTTATTAGAGGCCCCAATATCTGGACACCATAGTATTGAATATGTTTAATTCGCAGATAAACACACATTGTAGATCCTCAAAGTAAGCAAATTAAGCTTATACAACCAACCAGAGGCCGATCCCAGAAACTCAGACCATTGTAAAAAACGAAAAACTACATTAACGAAATTTACTATGCCAGGAATCGAACCTGAAACCTTTATGATACAGTGAGGTATGCAAAGGCTTCTCGACACAGAGGCCGCAATTATATATAAATTATATCTATCTGTCACAAACTTTAACAATATAGATTCAGTAGTTTTCGAAAAAAAATGTGACAATTAGGTACATACATAATATATATGTCACAGATGGACAGATGGATGGATAAAGATTTTATTTAGCCAAAATGGCTGCAGATTGCTAAGAATAAAATCTAGATCCGCAAATATTATTTAGTAATCCAAGTTTTTCTTTCACAACTAAGTATTCCAACAATAGTAGTAAAACTGTAATATATACCGAACATCTTACAACAAAAAAAATCGATAAGTGCTTATAGTAATATGGGGCATAGCGGGTATAAAGGACAAAGGGGAGTGACAAAAAGTGACAGACACGCATTATAGGAAATTTATGTAGATGCTTAGAGGAGATATGCGTAGTTAAATGGCGCCTATCAACGTACTTAAGGCCACAGTACACAGCGATAACTAAAGCCGGTGGCGGTGGTCTCGCTTTGATTAAGTTAGCACTTACGTGACTAAATAGACACATTCATTGTGTTTCAAAGCTGGATTGTATTCTTTTTAAATTACTGTAATGAACACCAATATTGATACGCTTCTGTTTTACAACTAAAATTTATTTTAAATGATTAAAACTGACATTATGATAATTCGACACTCCGAACAGATTTTACAGAGGACCCGAAATTCTGCAAATATACCTCTATAAGCCATGGATACGTATGTGTGGTGTCTCACACGACTAAAAGGCTGGCTTATACTTGAGGCAACGCATCGTGGACGGCGGCGACACTCTTGGCAGACGATCCGCCCTATCTTCTCCAGGCGGACGTCCTTGTCTTAGTTCGTCGCTCCCGACAGGATGCCCTTGCAAGGGGCTTGCTTTATTGCCAGGCAGAGTTAGAGGCGGTCAGGACGCGGGAAACCTCGACCGCAATCCAAACATAGCAAAGCCAATTGGAATCACCTGAAGCCGGCACTAATACTGTGGAGGCGGTACATCCCTACCTACAGCGATGGGAAATTCTCGCTGAAACGCATGATGACACAGATACTTACCAGACACGGGTGCTTTGTTAAGTTTGTCTTCCCTTCAATGTTGCGAGTGCGACGCATGAGACATTGCGTTCTATACGCTGGTCATTCGAGAGAGCTCAGAGATTCGAGTTCAAGGCCGATCAACTCGCTGGGGGACTTGGTTAAAGCCAGGCTCCACAGGGGCGGTCATTGGGGGTGGCAAAATTTGTCTGCGAGGCACTAATATCTCGCAAGGAGGCTGCCGAACGATTGAGGAAAAGAGGTGTGCATGTGACCCTCGCACGCCAATGTCAGTCTGGCCTCCGCAGGTGCAGATTTGCGCAAAATCTCCTCCCGTGATTCCATAACAGGTGTCCACCAGCATTTGGGGATGCTGTGGATTTAATCTCTGTTGGTGAAGTTAGTCACTCCGTCCCGGGGTGATCAAGGCCTTGATGCGCGGATGAACATGGATGTAACTACGTATGTAAGCTCATTTTCTCCCAACTGAAGCACAGGCACATGGGACACAAGTTCAGATTTTGTGGAGTAGCTAAGAACGTCTGTATCAGAGTCCCACACAAGCCGTGCGGCGTTTAATCTTGCCGCGTAAGGTCTAACCAACCCGCACAAAGGGCCCGGTACTGTACGATATGTATTCCCCATGCGTCGTAAAAAAACGCAAATGCGTTGCTATCCGCCGCGGGAATATGTTTTTTAGGCACGTTCCCAATCGACAGCAATTTGGGACCTGTGTACTATATGTAATTTGTTGGGCATTGTATATTATTTATATTATATTTAAAGGAGTAACATAAATATTTGTAATAGATAGATAAATATTTTTTTTTTTACGTAGAATATGGTATTATATATGATTGCAATTGGAATTCATCTACGTCAAATTACAATCACATAAACAAATAATCCAAATTCTCCACTTCATACTGTAGAATTTAAATTTTATATTCCTTCGTTACTTTCTTGCTAAAACCACTACGACTTAAGATTTATAGGCATGAATTGTTCTTACCTGTGACTATATGCATACGCAAAACAGTACGCAGCCTTTACGACGTAAGTCTGGGCTCTTACTCCAATACGAATAAGTCTAATATCCAAGGAGTAACCAATCACGTAATAACCAACTACGGAGTTCCCAAGTACGGATAAGCCAAGGTATTTGGACATACACTGTGTAGACTGCAACAAAAACAAGAGAAGGCATATAATCATTTTCCGGTGAATTGAGTCCCACGTGAATACTGATATTTGCAAAATGGCGGCTGGCACTAGACGAGAGATGTGGGTGGGTACGTGGGTATTAAGTGAAGGTAATCTAGTTTTAAGGCCCATATTAGCAATGGAGCGAAAATGGTAACCTCTAATTAAGTTTATGAAGCTTTACTATAAAATTTATATATACTTTATATGCTACTTGGTCATGATTGCCGGGATTTTTGTATATGCATTACTAAAATTTAAGATTTAATTAGGTCTTTTATTTGGTCGTAACCTTAGATCATATAATATATCTCAATGGTTGTAACCAATGAAGAATACAAGGATTGTATATTTCAATATCATACCTTGTTTTAATAACGAGATACATTGGTTAAGAATAAAACTTCAGATTTATTGATAAAATAATGTGTGTAATTAATACATAATAATAATAATAATCGGCAGACAAACACACACATTGTATATCCCCAAATTAAGCAAGTTACGCTTGTGTTATGGGTAATATACAACGAACCATTCTGGGGCCAATCCCAGACACCCAGACCATGGTAAATAACGGAAAAAATATGTTTTCCGAAATTTACTATACCAGGAATCGAAACCGGAACCTCTGCGTTGCAGTGAGGTATGCCGGCAAAGCTCTTAGCCCGCTCAACCACAGAGGCCGTCAAAACTAAACCACTAATGTACATATAATCCGAGTAATTAATATAAGTTTGGCAAAATTGTCAAACTTACATTAATTTATACTCCATTAGAAGTTTACCTCGCGTTCTCTAGCGATTTCCCGATAAATCGCGTGATATTTTGCAAAGAAGACTTCTGTATATTATGATAATTAATAATAATATTAATGTGCTGGGGTAGATGTGTGGGGTCACGCGAAAAGACTGTGTTAAAAGCTACATCCGCGGCAACGTTTATCTGTGATAATTATATAATAAAACTATTATTTTTTAGTCAAGACTAAAAGAAAACAATAGTCAGTGTTTTTGCGCCACCCTAACATATATATAAATACCTAAAATAAAAAAAATATAGACTAGGGATACTATTTTTTTTATTGCAGGAGTTCAGCAGACAGGCCCACTTGATGGAAAGCGGTTACCATCGCCCATGGACATTTGCAACACCAGAGGTGCTACGAATGCGCTGCTGCTCTCTTAAGGGAGACTGGAACCTGATCATTAATGCCGGAACACATCTCAAGGTTGTTATGGCGACATACTTTAGATCAGGGGTGGTAGCCATCCAGTCGAACAAATGACCTACGACCTGGCTGTGGGTTGTTTTGTCGCCTCTTACGACAGGCCGCCCGGCCGCAGGAAATTGTATTCTTTCTCCGTTCCTGCACGAATAAAACTAAACTTAAACTGCAAATACAACCTTTGCAACAGCAAGGGTTATATTTAACCCAGTCATGGTTTGAGGTAGCTAGTCTTGGAATTGAATTGAAATTGGAATTTGTCAACATATGTTGACAAATCACACCAATTCCATTAAATATGTAGTCAAATAAAATATACGATAGTCACGAAAAATCCAAACGGCTTCGCATGCATTGCATGCCACCAAATTATAACTGAATAAATCTGGACAAAGCACGACATCAATTTGTCATTTAAGGAATTCAGGTCACTAACACATGTACATAAAGGTCAATATTCTTTGTGTTGGAACTTCCATTCGCAGCATAATACCTAATGGAAAATGTTCTTTGAAAAATAATACTATGTGTTTATGTTAAGCAGCTGCAATATGGTGCTGTGATTTGGGTGTTGGTATTAAGTTGCTGAAAGCTTGTCAACATGAATGCTTTTTTCAAGCTTTTATTTAACTTGCAATGGATGTATGTATGTAAGTAAGTTCGGGTGGGATCTTGCAAGTTAAATTTCACCATCTTCCCTGTTTCCGATTGAGCTGAAATTTTGCACGCATACCTATGTATATCGCGTGACAATGCAATAACATGGTGATTCGGAAGGTGGCCATAGAAACTCCTGTACTAAACAAGATAGACCCGTCGTGTTTGGGCTCGTTTTACTTGTATTGGCTAGCACTCTGCTGCTACATGATATCCAGGATCTCAAAAGCTTGTATTTAAAAACCTTTTTAAAAAAGCTTATTAATAAAATAAATAATACTTTAAAAAAAACTATAAAAACACGCTTTCATAAAAAAATCCAACTAAAAAACAGGAAACAAAATTTAATAAATTTGGTTTCTGAGGAATGGGGTCTTACCGTGGAGTGCAAAAAATAAATAATTAATCAATTTGATTAAGTACAGTGTAAAAAGAAAATGAATGTACATTATTGTAAAAAATGTATTATAATATCTTAAAAAGCGCTTTGAATACACCCCACGCTTTTTTACAATAATGTACATTCATTTTCTTTTTACACTGTAATTAATCAAATTGATTAATTATTTCTTTTTTGCATTCAACGGTAAGACCCCATTCATCAGAAACCAAATTTATTAAATTTTATTTTCTGTTTTTTAGTTGGATTTTTTATGAAAGCGTGTTTTTTTAGATTTTTTTTAAACTATTGTATATGTAATTTTATAATTGTTTTGTGAATAGTAATACATAATATATTGACATTAATTTTCTGATAATATCAAGATTTAATATAATATTTGCTCTATAAAGAGCAAGATATACGTATGGTAAAAATACAACATTTTGTTTCTCGACTTTGATGTATTGCAATCGTATGCGTTATTTCAAAGACAGCTTAAAATAAATATTGTATTTTTCAGTAAGTCAATGCATTACAATTATTTGAAAATATACTTGGAATATTTTACAAAAATGACTAGAGAATAAAATAACTCAGCCAAAGCCAACAAGAATGTGTTGCGGTATAGATCTTAGTGCTTTCAAAATCATGGAAATGTCGACGACAAATCCGAGTTCTCACAATTCTACAAAGAATGGCACCTGCAAACATTCCAACTGCCGAGGGTATTCATTTCAAAGCTTCTTGGTTACAGTATTGTAGAACTGTTTCGTGCAGGCACTTTGTTCACGTAGTAAAGTATTGCTTTTTTGTAGGTTTTTAGCTACGTACTACAATATGCACTTTCACTAAATTCATAAAAATCTCAACTATTCATACTTCTAATTATTAATAAACTTGTTTATCGTACATGCTATATAGGTTTTTGAAATGGACTTTTAAAAATCTAGAAGCGTTTACTTTAATAGTAGATAAAATAATAATTTTAAGCCATTACGTATATTGTTGTAGATAATTATTTATGTGTTAATTTGTATATGTATCGATGTACTTATTTACGTATTAGGAAAGGTAAAATGAATAAGCACTAATTCTGCCAGATGTCAATTATTAAAAATGGTATCTATGAAAGTTAACAAGTGTTTTATTTTATATTAAATTGTACCCATGAAAAGCCTTGATACAGTTTGAGTGTATTTTATGTATTACATACGTAAATTACCATTATTTATATACTGTATTGACGTCAGTATCTGAATTATATCAATCCTAGCCGAGGGTTGTTAAGAACCATTATAGAGTGAGAACCCAGTTACCCCAGATATACGTGATTTTAGGAAAGATGATTTTTTTAGGATCGGCAGTTTGACATTAACTTAGAAAGGAATCTATACTCGCTAAGCTGAAAGCGGTTTTACAGGTAACAGGTATCAAAGCTGGAAATAAACCATGCTAACTTACGTCAATGTAGTAAGGCTAGTTTTTACATATGTTATATATGATATTATCATAAACAAAGATATATAGTTGCCAGACTCTTCCTGTGGGCCATAACTTTTGACAGACACTTTAAAAAAATATGTGAGAACTTACGTCATTTTAGGAAGGCTGAATTTTATATACTGAAATAATCCTCTCGCGCTTCCCCGCACAGCGGAACTCTTAACGAGTCAGATTTGTCTGGCTCATTGAAAAATATTTTAAAATATTATACTTGGTAATGTATATAATAATAGCGGAAAGGAGGGTTCTCCGTAAGATCCTGGGTCCAACCAAAAGAGAGGATGGTAGCTGGAGGGTCCGAAGTAACCTGGAAATTGAGAATATCGTGGCCGAGCCTAACATAATAGGAGAAATAAAAGCTCACCGCCTCCGTTGGCTCGGTCACGTAGAACGGATGGGAGAGGATCGCAGCGTGAGGAAAGCATATTTGGGACGGCCGGTTGGTCGGCGTCCGGTCGGCCGTCCCAAATATCGCTGGAAGGACAGAGTAGAGGCTGACCTGTCGGAGATTGGAGCCAGTAATTGGCAAGACACCGCACAGGATCGAGGAAAGTGGCATGCTCTCGTTTCGGAGGCCAAGACCCACTTTGGGTCGCTGAGCCAACGGAGTAAGTAAGTAATGTATATAAAATTCAGCCTTTCTAAAATGACGTATAGTACACACTACACTACACCACACACACCACATAGTATAGTATATTGTAAAGAGCATGAAGATACCGCGGGACAAAAAGCAGTTCCCCGGCTGTGGATGAGGCCGTTGGGCCACAGCTTGCCAGGGCCAACGGCCATGTACCCTTGGCCCTGGCATAAGGCGAAGGAAGAAACACTGAGGGGTTTTTTGTGGGTATCCATGAATATTATGTGGCAAATTCCACACACCGGCCGCGCATTTCCCCCACGAGCGGCTGATAGTTCTCAATTGCTTTTACTGTCGCTAAAAAAAGGTTTTAGAAAAATGACCGCCTGTTGTACCTACGATCTACTTTATTTTTTATTTCTAGATTCTTTTGTGGGATGCGTGCGCTATCTTGGGAAGGCCTACATTCAGCTGTGAACTGCAAATGGCTGACGACGACGCAGATGCTTTTGTCTATGCAATAAAGAATTATCTATCTATCTTACTTCGAAGAAGAGGAATATACTAGTAAACACTGTAGTTTATCCCTGTCCCTCTATTCCATTCCTCCTGTCTGACTGCTTTATCCTATCCCTTTATCTGATCCGTCCCCCTATCCCCTCCACTCTATCCTATTCTAAAGGCTGGCAACGCGTTATTATCGTCTCTGCTGTTGCAAACATCTATAGGCGACTGAAACAATTTCCCTTCAGGTGGCGTCTGCCTGTTTAACAGCTTCATCATAAAACAGGTAAGTTGCAAAATAACTTTATCGTTATAGGTTAAATATATCCATCTATACTATCTATACTAATATATAAAGAGGAAAGATTTGATTGTTTGTTTACATTAAATAGGCTCCGAAGCTACTGAACCGTTTTGAAAAATTCTTTCACTGTTGGCAAGCTACACTATCCCCGGTTGACATACGCTAAAAACATTGTTGACATACGAGAAAATCTTCTTAGATACACGTGCGAAGCCGGGGCGGGCCGCTAGTACTTTATAAGAAGGGAATCTGTAAAAGCAACAATAAAACCTCATATATATTTAAATGAATCGTATAATTCCTCAACATATTCAATTAAAACATTGGAGGTAAAAATTAATTTTAATGTGGGATAATTTTTTTACACAATATGTCATGAAACAAAAGCGCCTGAAACAAGCCAACGAAGCGGAGCAGATAACGAAAAAGGCAGATATGATTAATTTAAACCCATATAAATCATGAATATACCGCGAAGTACGATGCGGTCATACGAATCCATAAAAAGTTTGCACACTGCTGACCGCTTTGAGGTTTTCAGTGTTGTATGCAATATTTGAACGAAAACTATGGGTTTTGTTTAAAATCAATACTAATACGAGCCCAGAAACACCTCAACAATATGGACGACCCATATACGTATAATAAGCTCGACCAAAGCAAGCCGTTCCTTTTAAGGATTCAGTTATTACTGGAGAAAAGAAAAGAGTTAAAGGACTAAGTTATCAAACTATGTTGCATAAGGTGCAATTGGTTTATTTCTTTTGTCAACAGTAGGTTGAAGGCTATTATTCCGTTATACATATAGACAATTTCACCAATAGCTAGCGCACCTTAGATGAATGTGTGGTACGAGTTTTTTTAAACGTGGAGGAACGCGGCAGTGTCCTGTCGCATTCGCCATGTTGGGGTGGCACTAATACCCCCGGAGAAGTACTATTGCAACCCAAGTCAGAGGTACCGACGATAACTACTTGATGTTTCTTCCTTCGCGTTATGCAAGGGTTACGGGAAAAGGGAACACTCAATCAACTCCGCGTGTCCTGATAGGTGGGGATTCATAAGGCCACATCCACCGCCGGGGAGAAAGCATAGCCCCTGCATTGTTTATTTCTGTCCAACGTGGAGCGCCTTAATAGCTCGCATCACGGGAGGAGAGATGAGCGCGCATGGAATACAATGTACCCTTCTCATGTTGTACTAGCTGTGGACGCCGAAACTTCGTTCGCGTTCGCCTTCACGAAGTTCATATGTTCACTTATTGCATTGCATTAATGGTACCAAAAAACATGACCGCATCGCCGTCTTTTTAGTATATTCGCCTAACCCATGAAACCAACATCTTATCGGTCTAAGGATTGGTTTTGGATGTAAGCTTGAACCGTGCAAAGTTTCATTCAAATATATCCGTTCAGTAGTTTTCGCGTGATCCTCGAATATATAGACAGACTAACAAACATTCTAAAAGTTGTATTATCGGAATCTGCTGGTCCAAATTAGTCCCTCTGATTTTTTTTAAATTATTTACAAACTCAACCATTTAACGATCATCTACTATAAGATGTAAGATTTGCTGCAATTCAATTTTAAATCGTTAAATGTTTAGAAAATTATAACTTTTAGTACTGTAGAAATTTCCACAACGATTGCACTATTCGATATATAACGCAGGCTCCAAACTAAAAATACTTCAGCGATAAAGTCAGTCACAAAGATCGTAAAGTTTCTACATGGAACTAACCTCTAAGAGGCTAAAATGTATTAAATTTTTAGCTAGGCTTGTACCGATCTTGTAGGTAACACATAATGGACAATTTTGGGATCGATTCTACACATCCAGACCAGGGTAGGGGAAAGAAGGGTAATGACGCTCACAGGTATAACTTGGAAAACTCAGTGCGCTGGATTACGTTATACAGGTTAAAGCGTGGGGGTATAATGCGAGAGCAAACAGTAACAAGTTTTACAAATCCGATAGCAGCAAGAGAAAGACTAGTACGTCTATTTGTTTTCGGTTCTGCTAACAAAATTGTTATCTGAACGCTTTTACTGGAAAATTTAATATTTGTTTTTTTTTTGTTACTTCTATTAATTAAGATAATTATTTGTTGTATTTAGCAAGAATTCTGTAAAACATTAGTATATATTTCATTTGTATTTAATATACACATTGTTTTTGGCGTCAATATGCTTTTATACGAGTGGTATTACCCATAGTCAGGTAATGGCGGCCAAAAACGCCTTTTTTATTAATTTCCAATTATTAAGGAAAGATTTATACGTTTCGTGTTGAAATAGTGATTACTGAATAAATGAACAATTGTATTATTTTGACAAACATTTAATATTAGGTTATTCAGAATAAATAAAAAAGGTTTTCCTTAAGTGAACGGCAATCCCTCTGTTTCCCCTGTTTAATGGAATGTTCGCTTACGAAGTTTGCCCTGCTGGGAATCGACCTGAGACATCTAAGTTCCAACAAAAAGAGATCTCGTCTCAAACATTGAAATTCAAATAAGATTACACGGCTAATGACAGGTAATAACCGAGTGAAGGACATATAGGTATTTTATTTATGTAAGCTGTAAAAATGCACATAAGGGGGTGATCATTCTTTTATTCATAATAATAGTTATACGAGGTTTATAAATCCGTTATCTTGTGTCGCTATGTTTATGAATACGGGTGATAGTTTATTTCTATGATAATTATATAGGTAAAGTAGCTTCGAGGAGTTTTTGCGTTTGTATTTATATATTTACAGAAATTCTAAATTGAAATTTAAAATTCCGTATACAAATCATCAAAAAAGGTTCGTTTTTAGTTTGTATCTTGAAGAAGAAAATATATTTACAATCAAAAGTGAATGGTGAAAGTCAAATAAATAATTATTATATACTAGCTGAGCCGGCACGGCAAACTTCGTACCGCCTCAAGATCATTTCTAAGGGAAAGCGAAATTGTTGTTTTAACTATATTATAAGCCTTTTTTTCATATTTTAAACCTTCCCTGGACTTCCATAAATAATTCAAAACCAAAATTAGCCAAATCAGTCCAGCCGTTCTCGATATATATATATATATATATACACTAGTTGGATAATTTATTATTCAATGTTATTATTTTTTGCTAACTGTTGTTATTTGATCTTAAATTTGTTAATTAAAAATGTTCCCCGATATTGAAACGTGGTCGATGTAAGCTTCTTAAAGACTTCCTAAACTAAACAAGTTTTGTATAATTTGTACGAATATTTCAAAAATGAGTGCAAAAGCAATCGGAGCAGTATTATGACTCCCGCTCAATTAGTTCTGAATCAACCGAAATATCAATAGCTTCCATTGGAAAGGTGCTACCAGAAGTTGAATGTCATTCTTCAGTACAGGGACCTACAATTTAGTATTGAAAATTATGTTTAATATTAAAATTTATCATATTAATATCGTTTGACATTATTAGTTTCTATCTGCCTATAAAAATATACAAAAAGTATTACTTAATTTGTTTATGTGCTGACCCTACACTAATAGAAATACAAAAACGTCTCGAGGCTAATTTACCTGTAAGTACAGGGTAGCCGAAGCATTGACGTTCAAACAAACAAAAAATATACGGAAGCACCCCATGTATGTTTTACCTTTTTTTTAGTTTTCAAGTTTAATACTTTTTACAGAAATTTCTAACGCTTCAGCTTAAAATAATTTTTTTCGGTATGTTTGTTTCAGGATTTTTTGTAACTAAGTCCTATAACTTGTGCTTTCATGAATAAAATATTCAACACCCTAACATAAATGCAAGTTACAAAAATTATGCATAAAAATTTGAAATTGTAATCTTAAATTTAAAATGGAAAAAAACGAAACAATTTTATTCCTCAGTTAGATGAATAGCGACTACCCCTGATGTTTATTTTGTTCGAGATTTAGCTATACCAATATATCGCCAAATTTACGATACACGTACCTCTTTAATTTCATCAACATAAACCTAGTAATTTCTGAAAAGAATTACGGAGACGTGCAAAGGCAGATGAACGTGACGATAAGGGTTGGGCTTATGCTGCAATAACTACGGAATCCTAACAATAATTATTCTTTTATAGTAATAAGTTTTAGTTCTTTATTAAATTATTAGCTTCTTTCACAGTCGCCTTAGTTTACTTTTTCAAAGAAGATATTAATACGATCGTAAACTAAACATTGTCTTGTTGATTGTTTATCGTTACAAAATTAGATAATAGTTAATTAATTATAACCACCAAGAAAAGCAAAAACGAAACGTTTCAGAAAACAAAATACAATTTATTAGAAAAGCAAAAAGAAGTACTGTTGTCCTAAAACTAAATATAAACTCGCATTGTTCACAGACTTGGTATTAGATTCAGAATTGGCGAAGTATATTTAAATGTTTATTTGTATTGCATGTATCTGTATACAATTATTTAAGTGTCATGTTATATAATTACTATTTATCAGTAAAATTTATCTCATAAGTATGCATGTATACATTAATCTTAAAAAATTAATATTATATTTCAAAAATCTATAAACATCTGAATTTATGCACTACCTACATAGCTAGATTAGCAGAGAATATCCTATGAGTTAGGTTGCCTGAAATAGATCCCTCTAAGCAATAAGGCCGCCTATTGCTCTGCCTAAAAATACTGTAATTAATGTATTGTGTTATTTTGGTGAGTAATAACGTGTTATATCTATTTATCTATCTAATCTATATAACATATAAGTCGCCTCATACGAAATGTGTGATGCTCTTCAAGAGTTAAGTGAGCTGAGTTTAGATTTACAAAATCTTTATATACGTGTAAGCCTAATGAGTGCCAATCAGAAAATTGAAATGTTTAAATATTTGGACGAAGAACAACTGAACCTGATACGTACTATGAAAAGGCTTTGGAAGCAATGAATAAACTGTCATTTTTTTGAGTGGCTGGAGCTACAAACAAAAAATTATAGACTTACAACTTTCGAGAATTAGCGTGCCCCCAAAAAAGAAGTGACAAAAAGGCCTGCATATATGTATAAGCATTTTCTACACTCACAAATAGTGCTCCTACACGTCTTATTCAGTTTTATTCGTCAAAAGCAACATCAATGTTTGACGCAGCTGAAATCGAGACGATTACCATCGAGGCGAACCGTATCCAATAAATTGACCAAAGAAAAGGCTGGGTATGGAACAGAGAGCATGAAAGTAGAGTAAACGCGGTCGAGATGCGAGCACTGCGAAAAATCTGCGGAGTGACGCTCGCGGACCGCGTTCGTAATACCGAAGTAAGAAAGAGAGTTGGTCTGAAAGAGAGTGTCGGGGTGAAGGTAAGGAAAGGAATGCTCCGGTGGTTCGGGCATGTGGAAAGAATGTATGATGAAAGAATGACTAAACAGATATACAATGCAAAAGTGGATGGATGCAGAAGTCGCGGAAGGCCACGACACACCTTCCATGATCAAATTGATCGTGTATTAGCAGAAGGTGATGTCAGGAGCCTTAAGAACAGACGAGCGTGCATGACAAGAGCTATGAATGTCAAAGAAGCAAGTGAGGTGTGTAAGAATAAGCCTGTATGGCGCTCTGTTGTTCGTGCCTACCCCGCAAGGGACCTGGCGTGAAGTTATGTATGTATGTATGTAAAAGGCTGACGAATACCCTTTTGTCGAATTTCATTTAAAAATATCGGTATCAAAGGTGAAATACAATTGTTCCGACACAAAAGTTCAAAGACAGGTAGACTGGCCTCGGTCGACGGCAGGAAACGGACATTCAACTTGAATTTAGGGTTGCGAGCCACTCCACTATTTTAGCTCTAAGATATTTACCTACTTGAAATCTTGAAAAAGGTGCTAAAGATTTCTATTGCTGGATTACAGCAGATAGATCCACGGACCGCATTAGGACGGGCCGTCTACATATGACGTCACACAAATTTCATGATGTTTTTGACCCCTCCCCGTCCTTGCCACAGTTGGTCACATTCGTGAGACATCTCCCTCCTTAATGTGACATCACATATTTTGCAAATTTACGTTAAGCAATTATTACAATTACAACAGCAGTTCCGTAATTAGCTTAAATATATTCGATTTCCATTTGTGAAGTCACAAAATGTAGCCCCCCCCTCTCTTGTTGTCACACAATGTCGCACTTCGTCTACCCATCTGCCCGCTCAACATGTGACATAATGTATGGATGGTGGATCCCTTACAAAAAGTGATTCATGTAGCCTATGAACGATGTTTGCAACACCAGAGGTCTTACTAATGTGCTGCAAGCCTTTGGTTATTATACTTGAATTTAGGCATTTCCAACTGCACTAGTTTAGCTCTAAAGCGAGTGACAGACATGCGTGGAAGTACACATAACTATAGCTCTAAGATATTATTCATTTTTAGTTTCCCTACCCACAGTTAGGTGAAAAAGGCCAAAAGGTCATCGAATTATAAGAACGCGTACTAGCTCTTATAATCCAAAATCTCAGTCACCCCAGACTTACGTGATTTTAGGAAATATGTTTTTTTTAGGATCAATAGTTTAACATAAACTTATAAAGGAATGGATACTCGCTAAGCTGAAAGCGGGAGGCGGAACCATGCTAACTTACGTCGAAGTAGCAAGGCTAGTTTTTACATATATGATATTTTATAAACAAAGATATACAGTTGCCAGACACTTTAAAAAAAATGTGGGAACTTACGTCATTTTAGGAAAGCTGAATTTTATATATATTATCAATAAATAAATATATATATATATTAAATCAATCCCAGCCTCGTCAAGAGTTCCGCTGTGCGAGGAAGCGCGAGAGCATTATTTAAGTCAATTCAATATTATTTATATTTAAATTGTATATATGTTACAGCCAAAGTAATTATGTCGGAGGGAAGTTATAATTGGATGTATTATTGACTGGATGTATAACGCACAATATCATTTGTTAACATTTTAATTACTTCTAAAATTCTTAATTTAATTTAATTTGATTTGTTGAATGTTTCTATAACTTAAAGATCGTTCTAACCTAATAAAAGTTATGAATATTGTAATTTAATAAACGACCAATGAGAGCAGAGCATATCTAGAGTGGGGTCAGCGCCCTCTATACTTTGAGTAATATCTACTTGGGTAGACTGAGGAGTTTTTGTGGCACATTGGGTTGATGGCAGCAGGTCGAGTTGGACCTTACAGTATTTTAAAGAAAGTGTTTTAAGTTAGAAGTATGAGCGGGTGCCCTGAACCCGCTGCTCGGTCTAAACTATGTCATAATGTTGATCAATTCTAAATTAAAAGTGTATAAACCGTGGCTATTGTGTTTTATGCTCGCATTTTATCCTGATGACGCCCACTAAACCTGCAATAACTAAAGAAGATGTCGTGAGAACGAGGCCGTTCAGCGACATATCTAGCCATTATGTATAATGTCTACTCAATTTAGATAAAGTGATAATTGATACAGAATTAATCACATTAACCAGCAATTTTATATAATATCTTCGAAGACTTGGATAATGTGATAAAACAAGTAGGTATAGGTAAAGATTATAAAATTATGGGTATAGATACACGGCACATTTATTTATTACGCACAAATCCGAACTTTTTTAATATAGGTTAGAAAGGCGGGTGCGAAGCGAAGCGGAGCACCCGCCTTAGCCTTCGTGGTTATTTTGTTTATAACCATCCAAAATTAATTTTATATCTCAAGTAATAAATACCGCACCCAAAATTATATTTCAATTTGCCTAAGAATTAAAATAACATTGTCATAGATAATAATTCTACGTTAATTAACATTGTTATAAAGTTATTTAACTTTAATTTATAAAGTAAATTTAAAGCTCACTAGCCATAAAACAAAATTTAAAAAAACACAAAGATCAATACAAGTATTTGGTATCACTCTTTAAAGACTACAATAATAAAATATTTAATTTAATACTTTGGCTAACTTTGACCCGCTATTATGAATAATATCCGGATAAAGTGATTAATTTATCCCATTGTCTAGTAAATTTTGCTATTATATATAATGACCAGTCATTATATAAAATAGCTATTTAATCACTATGACTGTAACATATATCCCTATCCCTATTAATATTATAAATGCGAAAGTAACTCTGTCTGTCTGTCTGTCTGTCTGTCTGTCTGTCTGTCTGTCTGTCTGTCTGTCTGTCTGTCTGTCTGTTCCGTTTTCACGTAAAAACTACTGGACCGATTTGGCTGAAACTCAGTATATATATATTTTCGATACCGAGGATGAACATAGGATACTTTTTATCCCGAAAAATGGGATAGTTTCCGGGATAAAATGATATTTGTCTGTTTGTTTGTTATGCTTTTACGGAAAAACTACTGGACCGATTTGGCTGAAATTCGGCACGTATGTAAATTAAATACTGAGGATGGACAAGGGATAATTTTCATTTTGGCCTTTTTGGTAATTTTGGCCTATTTGGTCATTTTGGCCCTTTTGGTCATTTTGGCCTTTTTGGTCATTTTGGCCTATTTGGTAA
The DNA here is from genome assembly GCA_949752895.1 of Dendrolimus pini. Taxonomy (NCBI): domain Eukaryota; kingdom Metazoa; phylum Arthropoda; class Insecta; order Lepidoptera; family Lasiocampidae; genus Dendrolimus; species Dendrolimus pini. Next base: position 8,901,424 of record OX457145.1, read on the forward strand.
TTTTTCAGTTTTGGTCATTTTGGCCTATTTGGTCATTTTGGCCTATTTGGTCATTTTGGCATATTTGGTCTTTTTGGCCTATTTGGTCATTTTGGCCTTTTTGATCATTTTGACCTTTTTGGAAATTTTGGCCTATTTAGTCCTTTTGGCCTATTTGGTAATTTTTCCTTATTGGTAATTTTGGCCTATTTGGTCATTTTGGCCTATTTGGTCATTTTGGCCTTTTTGATCATTTTGACCTTTTTGGTAATTTTGGCCTATTTGGCCATTTTGGCCTATTAGGTCATTTTGGCCTATTAGGTCATTTTGGCCTATGTTATTTTGGCCTATTTGGTCATTTTGGCCTATTTGGTCGTTTTGACCTATTGGGTCATTTTGGCCTTTTTGATCATTTTGGCCTTTTTGGTAATTTTGGCCTATTTGGTAATTTTGGCCTTTTTGGTCATTTTGGCCTTTTTGATCATTTTGGCCTTTTCGGTCATTTTGGCCTATTTGGTTATTTTGGCCTTTTTGATAATTTTGGCCTTTTTGGTAATTTTGGCCTATTTGGTCATTTTGGCCCTTTTGGTCATTTTGGCCTTTTTGGTAATTTTGGCCTATTTGGTAATTTTTCCTTTTTGGTCATTTTGGCCTATTTGGTCATTTTGGCCTATTTGGTCATTTTGGCCTATTTGGTCATTTTGGCCTATTTGGTAATTTTGGCCTATTTGGTAATTTTGGCCTTTTTGGTCATTTTGGCCTTTTTGGTCATTTTGGCCTATTTGGTAATTTTTCCTTTTTGGTAATTTTGGCCTATTTGGTAATTTTGGCCTATTTGGTAATTTTGGCCTATTTGGTAATTTTGGCCTATTTGGTAATTTTGGCCTATTTGGTCATTTTGGCCTATTTGGTAATTTTGGCCTATTTGGTCATTTTGGCCTATTTGGTCATTTTGGCCTTTTTGGTCATTTTGGCCTATTTGGTCATTTTAGCCTATTTGGTCATTTTGGCCTATTTGGTAATTTTGGCCTATTTGGTAATTTTGGCCTATTTGGTAATGTTGGCCTATTTGGTAATTTTGGCCTATTTGGTAATTTTGGCCTATTTGGTAATTTTTCAGTTTTGGTCATTTTGGCCTATTTGGTCATTTTGGCCTATTTGGTCAGTTTGGCATATTTGGTCTTTTTGGCCTATTTGGTCATTTTGGCCTATTTGGTAATTTTTCAGTTTTGGTCATTTTGGCCTATTTGGTCATTTTGGCCTATTTGGTCATTTTGGCCTATTTGGTCAGTTTGGCATATTTGGTCTTTTTGGCCTATTTGGTCATTTTGGCCTACTTGGTAATTTTTCAGTTTTGGTCATTTTGGCCTATTTGGTCATTTTGGCCTATTTGGTCATTTTGGCCTATTTGGTCAGTTTGGCATATTTGGTCTTTTTGGCCTATTTGGTCATTTTGGCCTTTTTGATCATTTTGACCTTTTTGGAAATTTTGGCCTATTTAGTCCTTTTGGCCTATTTGGTAATTTTTCCTTATTGGTAATTTTGGCCTATTTGGTAATTTTGGCCTATTTGGTCATTTTGGCCTTTTTGATCATTTTGACCTTTTTGGTAATTTTGGCCTATTTGGCCATTTTGGCCTATTAGGTCATTTTGGCCTATTTGGTAATTTTGGCCTATTTGGTCATTTAAGCCTATTTGGTCATTTTGGCCTATTTGGTAATTTTGGCCTATTTGGTAATTTTGGCCTATTTGGTAATGTTGGCCTATTTGGTAATTTTGGCCTATTTGGTAATTTTGGCCTATTTGGTAATTTTGGCCTATTTGGTCATTTTGGCCTTTTGGTAATGTTGGCCTATTTGGTAATTTTGGCCTATTTGGTAATTTTGGCCTATTTGGTAATTTTGGCCTATTTGGTCATTTTGGCCTTTTGGTAATTTTGGCTTATTTGGTCATTTTGGCCTTTTTGGTCATTTTGGCCTTTTTGGTCATTTTGGCCTATTTGGTCATTTTGGCCTATTTGGTAATTTTGGCCTATTTGGTAATGTTGGCCTATTTGGCAATTTTGGCCTATTTGGTAATTTTGGCCTATTTGGTAATTTTGGCCTATTTGGTCATTTTGGCCTATTTGGTCATTTTGGCCTATTTGGTCATTTTGGCCTATTTGGTCATTTTGGCCTATTTGGTAATTTTGGCCTATTTGGTCGTTTTGACTTATTTGGTCATTTTGGCCTATTTGATTATTTGGCCTTTTTGGTCGTTTTTGCCTATTCCGTCATTTTAGCCATGTCGGTCACTGTGGTCTTTTGGTCATTTAGACCTTTTTAGTCAAGTTTTGTAATTTATTTTGTTGACAGATAGACGGGGCATGGTATAATTAGCGATATAATATGAAGTGAATCTTCCGTGGGCAAATACATAAAAATGTAATATAATATAACCTGTATGTAGCACTTGCTCTATAAACAAGAGACAGGCACTAGAGGTTAACCCGCGGCGCAGCCGCGGGGTAAACTCTAGTATTATATATATTCACGCGTCACAGTGCATCTCACTTGTACGCTCGAATAATGTTCTCGCGCTTCCTCACACAGCGGAACTCTTAACGAGTCCTAAAAAAGGATGTCATAAAATTTCTTCGAAGCCGCTAACGCGTTGGTGATTTCTCTGGCGCCGAAAACGTCCATAAGCGGCAGTAACTGCTTTCCATCAGGTAGGCTTCTGCCTGTCTGCTGTACCCTACAAAAAATAGGTATTGTGCGGTCGGGGGACTCCCATCAGGAGCGTAGTTGCGTACGTCAAAGTTCGCTTGAACTCCAGCATAACGGTTTTTTCCTTACGTGACGATTTCTGCGAGTTCACTCTAAGCCATATAAAAGAATTTGGTCCCTAAAAGTTATATGATCTTTCAAAAAATCAGACGAGGCGCGTTTGATTAATTCGGCAAGAGCAATGTACTCTGTTATCTTATTTCATAGAATGACATCGAGTTAGCAGCCGCAGCACCCGCAGGCTATTTATTATTCAAATAGACGGGTAACTTAAGCTTGCTATTGTTATTAATGCCAATTATTACTATTATTTGCCTAGTCTGTCATTGTAATCAATCAAATGTACAACAAAGCTTATTCAGCATTTGAAATGGTTCAAAACCTCAGTGCTAGCATTTGAACTGAACTGAAGTTGAATTAGCAAAAGATCATTGCGATGACAGAAGAATATTATTGATTATGCAAGGATCAAGTTAAACGATTTTTTCTTTATGTTCGTTTATATCGGCTGGCACTTTATTTGCGCACGTCAGCAATAATTAATTTCAGTATTTTATTGCAGGAGTTCAGCAGACAGGGAGTCGGCCCACTTGATGGAAAGCGGTTACCATCGCCTATGGACATTTGCAACACCAAAGGTGTTACAAATGCGCTGCTGCTCTCTCAAGGGAGACTGGAACCTGGTCACTAATGCCGGAACACAACTCAATGTTGTTATGGCGACATACCCTAGACCAGGGGTGGTAACCATCCGCTCGGGCAAATGCCCTACCACCTGGCTGTGGGTTGTTTTGTCGCCTCTTACGACAGGCTGCCCGGCCTCAGGAAATTGTATTCTTTCTCCGTTCCTGCACTTATAAATATAATATTATCAAGAAATACTTAAAGTGTACTTTAATCTGCTCTATGCTAAACTCATGCAATAAAAAAAGATAAGCATCGTGTGTTTAGCAGTCAAATAAAACAGTTCTTAGAATTCTACGTGTTTCGTTATATAAATCCTGCACGAACACAATCAATATTTTCGACATTGAGAATGATTTCCTAATTTCAAAGTTTTGTTGTCAACTGTCAAAATTAATGAACATTTTTCAACCTCTATAGAACTCTTTACTATGCGTCAACTAGTGAAACAACGCGCATTTGGCCAATTCTTTTTAGATTTTGGAAAGTTCAAACGGATAAAATCAGTCATCTAGAAAATATTACACTTTTTATATCCGGAGTACAGCGGACAGTAGGCTAACGACCCACCTGATAGAAAGTGGTTAAGGTCATTTATAAACATTTACAACATCAGAAGCGTTACCATCGCATCATGCTACCGGTGTAAAAAGATTTCATGAGACTTTTCTTGAAGAACTCCATATCAAGCGGCTCAAAGAAGTAGGGTCGAAGATCCAACCGATGACGAGTAGTGTGGCGTTAGACATAAGGCGCAAAAAACACAGAAATTGCATCTGTCACTGGCGTAGCGTGAGCATGGCACGGACATGGCAATAGTATGGCGCGGAATTGACATGCCGCAAGCGCGAATCTGTCATCGTAACGCATTTTTACATTCCTAACTGCCGCCCTTCCGCAGCAAGAGCAAACTGCAAAATGATGGAGGCCGACAGATCCACCCAATTCAGTTGGTGCAAAGTTGTGATTATTTCTAATGACATTATTTGAATACAACGGCAAGATGCCGTCATTTCCCACACCTCATTTTTATGTGCTTTGCGCATAAGACGGAAATGCCATTCTAAACAATGCGTCAGATATAGTATTATTTTATACACAGATATAGGTAAATAGACTACACTTTTCAGAAGTACTATTCTGTGAGTGTAAGTAGAAATGTGTGAGAAAATGTTTAAAAGAAATTGGGTTTTTAAATTTTTATCGTAAAACCGACATTAACATTTTTTCTTAATAATAATTAACATTGACCTGAATTTGATCGTGTAACAAAATATTACTAATAGGAAAAGAAACTCGAAAAAATGAGAAAAATTAGAACGCGCAATTTTCGTAAAAATAATCGTTCACGAGCTTTACAGGTGAGCTGAAACGCCTTTAGCGATTAAAACAAATGGAAATTTAAACAGCTTGACTGTTAACCAAAAATAATGTTGAATCGATCTGAGTATTAAGGTTGGCTCTGCAAGTATATTTATGACCCTTAAAATTTCATAACGATTCGCGTGAATCGTCCTCGGCGCTGTATCTAAGTAGATTTGATCACAGAATATTGATTTGAATGGCTATCCGCGCCGTTTGGAGGCAGGCATTAAAGAGCCGTTATTTTTTGGGATCGTGGTCTTTTTGATGAAAATGTAAACCGAAAATAACGCAATTATTCTCATAAAAGAGATTGAATTTGGTGGAGATACTCTTTAGGTGGTATTGAAATGAAAAACTTGAAAACAGGTAATTACGTACAACACTGAGAATTCGTGAAGACGGGGTTTCCCGATAACGGTCGCAGCTATCAATTATATAAAACTACGCGGTCCGTTTTGTTCAGAATTTTGCGGTGAACTTAACGTCGTGAACAGAGATTGAATGATTGAGAAAAGAGAATTAATAACATGTAGTACTTTTTATAATCGGCAGACAAATACGTAAATATATATCCCCAAGCTAACCCAGTTAAGTTTGTTTTATGGCTAATATACAACGTACAACTCTTGATCCCATTCCAGACAACCAGACTACTGTATCTCACAGTTATATTCATGAAAAACTAGTGGGTCCTAGGTGTATGATTTTGTATAAAATCATTCTACATTCCGTTACAAAATGGTGTAATGGCGAAGAACTTAAAAATTATGTGTGAACGAATATGTAATTGAAGGATGCAGTCAGTTATACAGTGTAGTGTGTAAACGCATTAGAAAGATTTTCAAAAATCATAACAATTTTTAATAATGACAGTAATCTTTACTTATGTTATTTGTTTAAGTTTATTAATTTTCAGTTAGTCTCCGCATAATTTATTTTGAATAAGTATTTTACAAACACTTCTAGAAATTTAAAAAAAGTTAGTGGTCGTCCAGTGGCCAAAACTAGACCTATTAATTTAAATTATAAGTCTGAAGATTATTAAGGTTCCGTGGTCAAGGACTATAATTACAGAATTCACCAAGGCTACACTGTTAATTTGACTTTAACAATAAACAAAAGTGTGTCTCAAATACATGGTAGTGTGTGTAATGTTTTAAAAATATTAGCATTATGCACTCCTCCTCATACTCCTCCGTCCGCGCAATTTTCGTAACAAGGGGTACAAAGTTTCACGTATTAATATAATGATACTTGCAATCTATTGTTTGCCCTTATGCTTTTAATTTTACACTTCTCATTTATACCTGTCAGTATATGAACAAGTATCTTGTGGAATAATCGAATCAGTCTACGTGATGACGCGAACTAGTATCATACGTTGTTTCAATGAGTGAGACCCCTTCCTTGTGCCAAATTGTATGTTAACAATCGTAGCCGTTACAGACGTTTCATTCCTTGATAAACATGCCCCACTTTTTTGTATTTGTCCATATTCTTGCTCCATTTATTGAATTCACATTGCTTGCTTATTTCTCGACGATTTGTATTCATTGTTAAATGTAATAACTGTTTTAATACGTACAATTTGTTTATTTTATATGTATTCTTAAATATCAGTATTTTAAGTGTTTGATCCTAGATGCATATGGGATATTTCTGAATTACCTACAGTGATTTTCGCTCTTTTATTACTATTCTATAGGTTCGTGTTTGACCACTGTCAATGTTTACCTAGTAGATAGTGATTTACTTGTGTCTTGAAGACTTTGCAGTATAGTTACTGTAGCTGATGATAATATTGATGTTGTTTAAAGAAGAATTAAGTGTCCGTATCGAAAATCTCAACTGTATAGTGAAATCAGATGAGATGATCAATAACTAACTGTATAGTAGAATAAAGTGAGTCTTATCGAAATGCATAGTGGCGTCAATCAAATATTATAACTTGTAATTTGGCTAAGGATTTTGTTTGAAGATTTTTACCCTTTTTAACGAAAATTGCGCGGACGGAAGAGTATGAAATTTCGCACACTTATAGTTCATACAGAGAAGAAGCGACAACTGCTATTTTTTTTAAATTATGGATAAAAATATTTTTAACAATTCAAAATAAACATTACGCAATCTTCATTTCTTACTGGTTTCAGAAAATCCCGACACGAGGTACGAACTTTGACATTGACTCGCTACTTTTTACCCTTAGATATTGGATAGGAAAGTCGATTCAATGTAAAGAATTGCACAAGACGGCGCATAAACCTTCGGCACGATAACATCAGCATGACTACGCACAAAACCGTTGGGATCGTACAATCTATTTTTATTCTGCAAGCTCATGTAGGGCCAAGTGTGTCATTAAGTTGTAAGTTTATAATATAACACAATTTTATTGAGCCTTCTACTAGGGTGTTATTTGCATAACGAGACTTTTATTAACAATGCGCAATAATGATTTCATTATAAATGGAATTTGTAAAAAGTATAACTTCTTTTTTTTATTGCAGGAGGTCAGCAAACAGGCAGACGCCCACTTGATGGAAAGCGATTACCATCGCCTATGGACATTTGCAACACCAAAGGTGCTACAAATGCGCTGCTGCTCTCTTAAGGAAGACTGGAACCTGGTAACTAATGCCGGCCGGAACACAACTCGAGGTTGTTGTGGCGATATACTTTAGATCAGGGGTGGTAGTCATCCAGTCGGGCAAATGCCCTACCACCTGGGTGTGGGTTGTTTTGTCGCCTCTTACGACAGGCCGCCCGGCCGCAGGAAATTGTATTTTTTCTCCGTTCCTGCACGGATAAAAATTCTTCATTATATATGAAATTTTGTTTTTAGTTATATACTGGGTATATATAAAAAAATGTACTTTTTTCCTTTTAGATATTAAGTTTTCTAGTACTTATTTCTATGATATTTTTATGACAGTTAAGTAAATTAAATTTCGCTCTTCAAATTTTAGGTTAGGTTTAAAAATCTTTATTTCCCATAAGAACATTTAGTTCACTTAGGTACAATGAGATAAAAAAATATAATTTTCACGTATTCTTTTAACTAGGATTTGATTCTATGTAGTTCAGACTATATTACTCGTATTTATTTAATTTTAAGAAAGTAATGAGGATCTTTATTGATATAGATATCGCGATTAGACTTAGCACTTTATTCTTAAGTACTAATGCTATTGTATAAAACTAATTTCTTCTGCTATTGCATAATAACTATTTTTTTAATAAGCCTATTTACCTCGTATAACGATTATCACCGAGTAAGTCCCTATTTAACAAGAAAAAAGTATAAGATTATTTGATACAGATAACTTTCAAATATACGGTTTTTCTTTTAGAATGTTAATCCGTGTGTAATTTTTGACAGTGAACTAGGAGATTTTAGGCGAATTGAGAAGAAACCAGGCAGGAGTAAATAAGACGGATAAGATTTAAATGGTGAGGGTTCACCATAATCATAAAGCAAAATTGCGCCCTCTCGCGGCTGCAACATAAATTATACATTTCGCAGAACGTTTCGATTTCAAATTGGCAATAAGATATTGCCGGTTACCTTTTGGGAATATTCTGGGATGGCAAAAGATGACTTTAAGCTTTTTAATAATATTTGAAATTCTCCGAGCACTTTTATTGGAAAAAATAGCAGTGAATCAGCATTTTAAATTGTTCTAGATAAAATTTATATATTTCTAAATTCGTTTATCGTCATTCAATCATCGAAAAATTTGTAGAATTGCGTATAAGCATGTTCCGATGGCCCACACGCCCTTCTTCCTATCCCATCTTCCCTATCTCATCCTCCTATTCCATTACACTAAGCCATCCACTTCATCCCATACTAAATGCTGGCAATATATTGACATTAGATGGACCATCTGCCTGTTGGCTTGCTTTGCAATATAAAAATAAAAATTGTAGGATAATACTAGAATTAATGAATCGCTTAGTAAAAAACGTCTGTAAAGTCTGTTGAAGATATGAATGTTATTGCATAATAATTCGCAGATTATTCTAATAAAAAATTCTACAAACAAAGTAGTAAAGTTTAAGTCCCACTTTGTCGTGACGACAGATAATCGTGTAGTTTTAAGTGTCGTGGCTTATATGTTTAAATGGAGGTGTTCACATATAGAACGACACGATTTACTATCGTCTACATTTTTTGCAGGGACGACAGATTGTCATGACGAACGGCTAGCACGACAGTCGTAAAACGATAAAAAATTGTAACGACTAAATCGTGACGGCAAATCTATCGTAGCCACGATAAAAATATCGTCTCGTCGTTTACACGTATTTTCCCTTCCCCCTCGCGACTTTAGTAGCTTGCTAATGGTATGTAAACGACAAAGCGACTGCCGTGAAACGATAAAATGTCGTCGCGATCCAATGGGAACAGCTAGATACGATAGTCGCTAAACGATAAAAAAATTGACGACAAACAATCGTTATAATGGGAACAGCTAGAGACGACAGTCATCCAACGAAAATTAATCGTTACGACATAATGGGAACACGCCCTAATTATTACATCAATAAATCATATTTTTTATAGCTGGAGTACAACAAACAGGCAAATGGCCTACCTAATGGAAAGCGGTTACCGTCACGGTGAACGTTTTCGGCGCCAGATATGTCACCAACGCGTTACCGGCTTCGAAGAAATTATTAGACACCCTTTTAAAAAAAAACCCATATTGTAGCACTCCACACGGTGCGCAAGAGAAAAGTTCTAGAGAGTCGTTGGGCACAAGAGCGAAGGGACTCAAGAAAGTGGGGATGAACGCCCAGCCGATGGCGTGCAGTGCAGTGGTAAAAAGAAGACGAAGGCGTCATTCTGAACAGTTCCTCGAAACACTCCTCATCGTACAGTCGGTAGATTACGCAGAGTGACACGACGTCTCTCCGAAGGCCAAGCGTATCTAAGCCATCTGAGAGTATGGGGTCGTCGACAGTGCAAACGTCTCGACGTTGAATAGTGTCCAGAAGATTTAGCTGGTAGGCGGGTGCCCTGACCAACACGTGTAAACAGTACGCCATATGCGGCGTCACTGGGCGTTGTAAAGCACAGGGCGTCGCCGCGACGTGAACCGGTTTGTCACACACAACTTCATGGTGATAAGTTTTGCTTTGCCTTCAAGGTGGCCCCTGTACGTGTGTGTACATCCTTTGCAATGTCGACACCAAAGATTCCAATACTCTTACAGGTGGTAAGGGGTGTTCCTTGGAACTGAAGCGCATGTAGAATTCGGGTTTTCTTGGCAGATAATATGCAGCCCTGTCTTTGTGTGGTAGAATTGGACAAGGTTTTGTTTTCCTCACTCAGAGACTCTCACTGAGGAATTCTCTACCTCAGACACAAGTTTATGCTACTTTCTGTTGAGACATTTGAACCGTGAGGTCCTGAGGTCATGAGCTACATAGAGTTGTGAAAACACCTTATCAAATCTTTTAAGTGATTCTGATCACTGCCTTTGCGGCAGGTCTCTATCTCGGACAACAAATCGGTATGGATAGCTATCCAATGAGGTATAGCCAAGGATGACCTAGGCTTAGTATTCTGTAAAGGTATATATATGGAATACAATATAACTAATATTAGTCAATCTTTGTTGTATAAGTTTATAATACTGTAAATAAATAAACTTTCCAATGTATCTAGGTAAATTATTTTTTTTAATTTTCTATTGCGTCGACTCAAGTTTTGTCAAGAATATACGCAATCTCACTTGAGTAAATTGACTGTACCAAATAAGCTTACACAGACAAATTGTTAGCAAGATGTTAAATTAAGAAACTTATTTGCTTGATCTGATTTTATGACCACTTTATTAAAGTGTCTTAATTGAACTCAGCCTTTGTAATCGAGACTGTCATCTTGAGCTGCTCTGATTGAAAATAAACAAAAGCGAAGTATGTTTCAGTCCATGCAGCGATGAGTTCTGTTGAGCTGATGAATGTTCACTGTCTTTTCATTTCGTCACTGAACCGCAAAATATTAATATACAAATAAAAGAAACAGCCTATAAACGTACTACTAGGCTCAGTCTTAACTTTATATAGGCACGAACTATATACCCGCCGCCACGCTTCCTGAGGCGTGGCGGGTTTGATATATTGGTTATCTCGATGTGCAAGTTTCATCATAATGTTTTTCCTTCACCGTTAGGATATGGGGATTCTAACAATATGTGCATTAGGTGAGAAAACTGCCTAAGTGGTGAATGCTTTCCAACCAGCATTCGAAGCCGCTCCTTTCGGGTTTGAGACGCGAGTATGCCAACAACGGCTTACTGGCACTTTCAAAAATCTTTTATCAAAAGTCCTCAAAGTAATTGAATCAAAGGTAATTTAATTTCGTTTAAAGTGTTTTTCAACTCTACAACTTTTATTTTTTACATTATAATATAATTCATAAGTTACTAGATATATTTTTAAAGACTGGAAGCGCATACATACGCAAGTCTTGATTTAAATAGAAAAGACATTCAAGACTTGTATCTTGAATGTCTTTTTGATGTAGAAGTATCATTGTCTTTTAACAGATTTATTTCAAAAATGTGTTTAATAATAGAATATCAAAAAGCAAGACAAGTATTTATGATTTTTTTACTACTGACGTATTCACGTGGTAGAGACATGTTGAAACCACTGTCTTGATTACAGCTCTTACGCCCGACGTAATCGGTATGATAGATACCATGTTGTCACAAAATATCGGCGTGAAACGGTTAGCCTTAACCTCGTACAATGAGTGAGAGATCCGATTGCTCACTTACCCTTCCCTCTATACGATTCCCCCGCCTGCCTTTACCGCCATTTTATCGTAAGCGTTATTTGGACCTTAGTATATTTTTTTGTTGGTAAAGGTACTTTATACTAAGGGTAATCGTATAGAGGGAGGTATCGAGAGAGGTAAGTAGGCATTCGGATCTCTCACTTATCGTACGATACATGATTAGGTTAAGGCTAAAGTAAAGTGAGAGCATGGTATCACGCCGATTAAGCAGGTCCAAAGGCTGCCTGTCCATTGAAGAGGAGCGATCTATCTTCATTCCATCCCTCTTATCCCACACCTAAAGCTGACAACGGGTTAGCATCGCTCCTAGTGTTGTAAATGTTTAAAGGCGATGGTAAGCAGTTATCATTATATGAGCCGTCTACCTGTATGTCAGGTTCGCATAAAAAACTATACTTGTTTTGAACGTCTATTGTTTCTGGTATTCATGTACAATTCCATAAGATCTGTAGTATTTTATGAAGTAATTTCAATCCTAGTTTTTAATTTAGATTCGAAAGGTATTATTAAGTTTCCGAGAATTATACATAATTCACTGTAAGTAAAGGTATAGCGAATTCAGTATCAAAATATGTTGAGTGTTTTAGGTATTTCTTGGAAAATGATACCACTCGAACAACTTAACATTACAGCTTTACTTTTACTGAAGTATAATTTAATTAAATTGATAAGAGAGCTTACTAAGAATACAATTAATGATTAAACTAAAAACAAGACAAAAGTGAATTATAAATGAATCTATGTAATATCTTATCTATAATATTTTTTTATAAAATTCTTGCCGTGAACATTGAAGCTACTAAAAAAAACAATAAGTATAGACTATATAAACAACGGAGAACACGATGCATTTTTTTATATTTCTTATCTGTTTGTCACAAATATATTATTTTCTATTTTTAATATGCTAAGAATGATGGCAATTACGTTTAAATCTGTTTTATTCTAATTAGCAAATGGAATGTAGATTATACACGAGATGAGATATAAATTTTCGCAGCGAAATTGTAAAGTCTAATACGTTTATTTGAGAAGAGGAAGCGGTAATATCTTTACGAATTATGAAAATCAGATGAAATTTAATATTTTTTTATTAAAAAGTCATTTGAAAGTCAAATGCGACAATGGCTGGTTGAAATACGATATATTTATAATCTTGATATAACAAAATTAATGTATGTCCTTTATAGAATCATAAACTATACATTTGATCATGTGATGATCTTTAGCAAAGTTGTTGTGCATGAGACAAAGAAGGTTTCTGAGTTGGTTCACAATTGGACCCGGTAGGTGGCGCTGCTGACGGCATATCGATTGAAGCTTTTCCGGGCAGGATGACGTCTGTCGGGACAGCTAGTTATCAAATATAAAAAATTTGTGTGTGGGCTTCAGTTGACACGCAGTAAAAGTGAAACAAACTGTGACAAGGAGTGGGAGGGACTCCAAACTTCGTGACGTCACATTTCATAGTTTTAAGCTTTAAAACAAACTGCAAAACATTTCCAACTCTATCTGTATGAGCGTAGTGTTTAAATTATCAATATAATGAATTATATCTTATTATCTCACAGGCTTAGTCCTATATATTTATGTGTTTATTTATTTTCAGTGTCGCTTTTTCGTTCCACCTAGTTTGAACAACGAGTCTAAAGATGTTGCACTTAAAAAACATATAGAGGAATTGAGAACCTCGTTTTTTTGGAAGTCGGTAAAAAATTGAGAAAACAGAATGTGGAAAAGAGAAATTATGTACATTATAATACATCCCTGGACTCCTCTGTACAGAAGATCCCATAGGTTATTGGAATAGGATGGAAGTAGGAAATTAAAATACTCAAAAGAAAACGCGTTTTATGCCCTCTTTAAAACACAGAGCATTAAATGATGACGCTTCGAAGACGAAGACAACGTATCGACTTCCTTAATCTTTCAGAAGTTCATAGGCGATAAACACGTTACTATCACGTGAAAGTATTGATACGGCTTGAACGTCGACAAAAGACAAATTCACACCTGCATACCTGTAGACATTTTATTACCTTTTCGGCATTTTCACTTCTTTTGTTTACTTTGTGATTAGAAATACAGCCCATTGTGTATTGTAAGTCATTAGCCAGGTGTGATTGTAGGAAATTCAGTCCACGCGGCCGAGCAGAAATATTGCATTTTTACAGTAAAAAGCAATGCCGTAATTGAGAGATGAGTCAGTCAAGTGATAATTACGAGCGGAACAAGACTTGTGTACATTCGGTAATCTATTTAGTGTCGGACTTTGCGCGTGTTATTGAACCATGGATTACGTTTGGACTGGTTGTGTTCAGTTATATTTGTACCTGTGTTATATGTGTTTCTAATGTTCTAATTACCTCGATAGTAATTCTAACGGCATTTTAATTCGAGACCTGCAACTCGTAACAGTATTAACATTTTTTAAACCTTTAGAATAAATATTTATATGAAACTAATTAAATCCTATGTTCTGGTTTTCATAACCTAATCTAATTTTTTTTTTATTGCAGGAGTTTAGCAGACAGGCAGACGGTCCACTTGATGGAAAGCGGTTACCGTCGCCTATGAACATTTACAACACCAAAGGTGCTACAAATGCGCTGCTTCTCTCTTAAGGGAGACTGAAACCTGGTCACTAATGTCGGAACACAACTCAAGGTTGTAATGCCGACATGCTTTAGACCAGGTGTGGTAGACATCCAGTTGGACAAATGCCCTACTACCTGGCAAAGATATATATCTATATCTATATATGGATATGCCCGCGATTTCAAGCACGCTTGTCGTTTTAGCGAAAACTGTGTCGGAATAAGCTAATTTTTATGCCCCCGAATAACTTCAAACCTTCAAACTCCCGAGAAAATTCTCGCGGGATTCCCAAGATAAGAAAAGTCACACATATTACATATCGATAAGTGAAAAAATCACATCGGAATTAGAGATTTTAATTTGGCTATTTAAAACCTTCCCGTAAAGATTATCGCGGGATTTCCAAGATAAATAAAATGCTTTAAATAGCGCAGATTTAAATTCTAAGAATTTGCTGTCGATGAACGATAATCGCATGGAAATCGGCCCAGTAGTTTTCACGTTAATCCTGAACAAACAGACAACATATCTAAAAAAATGCATCGTGTTTTCCATCGTTTATATAGTTTATTCCAGTGATTTTTTTCAAATAGCTTTAATGCACAAACACGTCAGGTTTAGAATTTTTTAATATTATAGAATATAATAGATAAGCAAAAATCGATATTTTATAATCATTGACTATTTTTTTATTAAAGATGTACGGTCTTATTGATATTGCGTTAGTGTAAGTTTGAAGGCTTCTTTATGGTTCTTAAAGAAACCTACAAACTTACTTTAAGTCAATATGAATAAGACCGCTACACGTTACCTACGTATAAAGCGCTGCAAAAGTGGAGCGCGCATATTTTCCACACACTCAACTCACTTAGACGTGGCATATTCATATACACGTCGCCCAGGTGCGCTGATCTCCCAGCAATCAGTGAAAACTACTCATTGTAAAGGAATGCAGACAGAAACACCTCTGCCGGGTCACGCTATTAGCTCAGCTGTCTTCCTAAGATCATAGCTTGATCATAACTAGAGGAATGCCGGTTACTAGCTTGTTTCAAGAGATAAATGACAATCAGTACGAGTTCCAGAATACCTCACTTTTTATCTTCAGACAGACAGTAAAATGTGCACAAAGCATTTCTACTTTGATAAAAGTTTGGTCGCCATAGTTACTTTTTGGGATAAAGTCTAGAAATGTTCATCAATCAGTACTTAATAATTTTATATAAAAATATAGTGCTGCAATTTAATTTGGAAATGAGGTTTGCACTCAGCATTTTGCTGTGCCGATACGTAGTACGACACAGCGCTGATTTTCAGTGCCCACCTCCTAAATTACATAAATAGGTTTCCTTCATAGCACAAAACCGAATAATACAAAAAAGAAGATATGATAAAAGTTTTCACATAAACAATAAAAATGCTTTTATAGTAACAAGATAAATTAGAAAAGTGTATTAACAACTGTAATGGGTATTAAAACTTTACGCCAAGTCTAGAGCTCTGTACAAATAAAATAGACCATAAACAATGTAGGTACTAACTAACTCATAAAAGCTTGTACAAGTATTTACAAGGAAATCTGAGATCGTGTTGATGTTTCCATCAGAACGAATATCGTAAGGAGACCTCGTCAAACGTTATGCGGCTTACAACTTCCCATTTAAGGCGTGTTAACATTCTCCTAGCTATAAAGTTTTCGGTTTTGTGAGTATTTAACCAGCGAAAAAGCGTTTAGCCTACTCAAAACATCTCACCGCCATTGTGTTGGTTCATTTTACCAGACATTAAATGGAATTTACGAGGGGCCAATTTTGGATGGGATTTAATCGCTGCCCTTTAACGTCGTTCCTTCTGGTTTGTTCATTCATTTAAAATGTTGCAACGAGCATATTTTTATTGCTATTTGACTATTTATTGCTACAGCAATATCTTGTGAAGTGGGCTGTACCTAAGATATATCTCAGTATACAACTGGAATTATGGTGGCTATCAATTTAAACATTAAGCCGAAGTGACACGGTTCATTTCTGTCTTTAAATTTCGATAGAAATATGGCAGAAAAAACTATAATAAATATTTAACGTGATGAAACCTGCTTATCAAAATTATCAATGTGTCAAACCTGTCAAGGCACCTTCGACCAAGCGACCAAGCGTGACGGGTATATAATGACGGTTCCCCTAAAATATTAGAAAACCTGAGCCCAACAGTGAGTCCTTTATTATTAAGCTACAAGAACTATTTCTCTTGCTTAACAGTTTTGTCCGCACCTTCTTTTTAACGAAAGAAGAAAGAAAGAAAATAATTGTATTCAGGCCAAATTACATTGGTGTAGTGTAGGTATAATTGTTAACAAATTTAAAACTAACAACATAATCTTGTCCTGAAAGGGGCATCAGACTCAGCATAATGCTGATCTTTTAAAACCAGCGCTGATCTTCCGATGAACCCTTAAGGTACTGTCACGGCAGACATTACATCATTGCAAAGCATGAAATCATCGCATCTTAAATAATATATATATATATATATATATATATATATATATACGCACACATACATACGTAGTATATACAAAAAATAGGTAAAATAACAATCATGAATAAATATATAAGTGTTATATATACGAGTATTGCAAAAATGAAATAAAAGAATCGACATAACAAATAAATTAAATAACACTTGTATCATGTTTTAGGTCGTGTTGTGAACGCCTTTTAACGAGGAGAAATCGGATTGAGGATTTTCCAGCGTGGGGGAAGCGTGCTGGGGCGGTCTAGTATTCTTCACGTTGGGGTGGCACTAGTATCACCGAGGAAGTAGTATTGCCACCCGAGTCGAGGATACCCACTAAAACCCCTCGGTGTTATTCTTCGCCTTTAAACTTGGGCCACGGGTAGCATAGCCACTCCGGAGAGTCGTGGATACCTACCATAACTTTCATAAAATGAAAACTAAAACAAACCTATTTTTCATACCGAGTCCCTAAGAAATAAATTTGCTTTAAAATAAATGTGCTATTAATATAAATTCATGTTTTTCTCGTAATCGGGAGAATGTAATTATTTTCGTTGCTTTGATGTAATTAAGCTCTTCTTTACGCTTTACTTGTAGATACCTGAGATGAATTACAAAGAAGCGTTATCTTTTGTAATTAATTTGGTGTGATCTATTTCGCTTAAATATCACTGAGATAGAGAAAAAATAAATGAGCAATTTTCATATCTAAGTAGATATTATTTCTTTTCCACTTTAATAATATTATAAAATAATAATGTTGTATAATTAGGCCGCACATGGAGTACTGATCACAACCCATGGGCCGAAGCACCCGCTTACCAGACAGACCCCCATAACTCCACCCAGCGTCGCGCCATTCGTATAGTCGACGATCCCATACTAACAGAGGTTTTAGAATCGCTTAGCCTTTGGAATAATTTTCCGTCTCTCTGTGTATTTTACCGCTTGTACAATGGGGAGTGTTCCGAGGAATTGTTTGATTTGGTGCGAACGCCACATTTTACCACCGCACCACTCGCCATCGTCGGGAACAACCTCTATTTCCTTGAACTCCCGAGCTCATCCACCCAACGATTCTCTATAGTAAACTATTCCGCGTACGAGAATGATTTAAAGAAAACTTCCCGCCAAGGTATTTGCGCTACAATATGGGTTTGTTTAAAAAGAGAGTCATAAAAATTCTTAGATGCTGGCAACGCCCCTGGTGTTACAAAATTCCATAGGCGATGGAAACCTTCCATCAAGTATTTGTCTGCATAGGCAAAAGTGTTTCTTCTTCAGACTTTATAATCTAAACGGAGCTAGTTTGTTAGTTTTCTATCAGATATACAGCAGCGAGTGGGCTTCGGAGATAGGTATATTTACAATCATATTTTTTTATTCCATGGGTGCAGTACAGATTCCCACGTGATGGAAAGCGGTTACCATCGCCTATGGACATTTGTAACACCAAAGGTATTACCAATGTGCTGTCGCTCTCTAAAGGGACACTGAAATGTGGCTACTAATGCTGGAAAACCACTCAAGGTTGTTTTAACGCCTCATACGACAGGCCATCTACCCGCAGGGAACTGTATTCTTTCGCCGTTCCTTCACGGATAAAATCTTGTAATATTCTTCTATAGGTACATCTATCTATCTATCTATCTATCTATATAAAAGAAAGTCGTGTTAGTTACACTATTTATAGCTCAAGAACGGCTAGACCGATTTGGCAGAAAATTTGTGGGAAGGTAGCTTAGAACCAGGAGATGGACATAGAATAGGACTTTTTATCTCCTTGGGATCGGTAGGTGGTGCTGAGATCGGGTTCTAGAATCCGATTAGGAAATCACCTGGACCGAGTTTGGTGATTTTGTTTTTGTGTGTTTGCGTGGGCCCGCGGATGGCTTAAATCCACAATTGGAACCGGTGGGATCGGGTCCTAGATTTTTTTTTCACAGCAGGACAACTTCAGCCGGGGCTGTTAGTATACCAATAAAAGTGATATCTATAATAATATCTATCTGTGGTTTAGAAACAAATGCCAAAATGTAATGATGTAACTGTCAAAAAGTCCTATTTATACGATGCCTAACCATTAATGGCGGTTTTAAACTTTTTGTCTCTTTATCTATCTGAAAGTTTGTCTGGAACGAGTTTCGAAACGACTTGATTATTCGAATTGGAATATATAAATATTTACCCCACCTATATGGGTGGCGAACACAATTGATACAACATTAACAGTGTATAAATGGCCCATTGCTGGGCTCAGGCCTCTCTATTGTTTGTGTGAACTAACGGTATACCTGCCACACTAATACAGAACAGTTTGGCAGGTTTCATACATCGGTTATGCTATTATAAAGGTTTTACATTACGATGTTTGCCTTCTTTGTTAACATGTAGTACTTCTAACAATATACAAACTTTCTTTAAAATGCCCTTTATATGTCTCACGGCTAGGATTTGAAAACAGGTTTTGAAATTAGATACAGGTACGTTATTCACTTAGCTACTATTATAACTCTTTATTTCTTCAGTCTAATGTTTTAATTCTTTATATAACTACCTACATGTTGTAATTAGTCTTAAATAGATAGAAACACATAAAAATGGGATTAGGTGGAACTTGTCTAGAAACAATAAATAATTTAATTATTACAATTAAGATGAAAAATCACACGTAAAACTTTTACACCGTCAGCAAAATATATATTTGCAGCGTAATAAAAAGTGCTATGTCCAAATAGATGTGTTACAACAAGCGATCTGAGATATGATATCGAGGGAAGCAAAATTTGAGAATCGGCTACTGCTGGTGACATTTGGAACAGACCGTGCCACTTTATTGGCAATCCGTGTCGAGCGGGCTCCGTGAAAAAATACGAGATCACCTCGAAACGAGGCATTTGGCTGCCTGTAATATTATGTGAAAGCGAACAAAGATTGCCCATCTGTTTCGTCTTTTTTGCAGACTTCATAATTTATCTACACCAATCTATACCACATTAATAATATCATAAAGAGGTAAAGTACTGCTGATCTGATTTTGTAAATTCTTTTACCAATAGAAAGCTTCATTATTCCCGAATGACAAAGTACATACAGTATTTAAATGCACGCCCTTTTATACGTATACTTCGTATTATAATATCCCCGCCACTACGTCACGGGCGAAACCCTAGTAAGTAGATGTATTTAATATATAAAAACTTAATTAGGGTTATATTTTGACATGTAGGTATTACAATAAATTTCCAAATCTTCACATATTATAAAACAAAGTTGCTTACAACGTCTGTCTGTCTGTTTATCCGCTAACTCCTCCTAAATTACGGAACAGATTGTTAAGCAGTTTTCACCATCAGTAAGTTAATATACACACACACACACGCATATATATATATATATATATATATATATATATATATATATATATATATATATTTATGAAAGGTCAGTGAAATTTTAAAAGCTAAAAAGATGTTGACTATATATCCAGTAGTATATTGATGATTTTGATGCTGGAAAGGACTGGTGTTTGAAACATATCGTGTCCCCTTTATTGACATTTGGTATCGGACGATCTCAAACGAAAAACATTCATATCGCATTGGCGGGCACAATTTTGCTACTAGCAATATTGCGATACAGTTACCCCGCTGAATTTCAAATTTTGTTTTTTGCTGGTCTTTCTGAGCTTTCGTAACTGTTTTAAAATATAACCTTTTTAAAATGGTCATATCCCTGCCTGTCCGCATGTGTCAGACTTCAATCTACATATAATACAATAAGGCCGTGTCCCTATTAGACGAACAGTGAGTGGCGTACTGTTCCGGCGTAGTGAGGGAACTACGCCGCAGACCGCGTGCATCGTTCGCTGCTAATCGGCCGCTCACTGAATGAGTCAGCAAACAAGACGCCGCAAACAGCGTGCATTACGCGCTGTAAGCACACTCCATTTAACAATTATAGGCAGACAAACTGGAAGAAGACAGTTAGCCGCTCACTGTTCATCTAATGGGGACATGGCTTAAATCTGTAGAGGGATTGAATTTGTATAATTAATTTACAAAGGGGAAATCTTATTAAGTACTGAAGACAATACGACAGAAGAGGAAACTTCATAAAGATGACTGACACTCGCCGAAAGAGTATAAGTGACGCGTTCACTATATCTGTCTCGCCCCCTTAGTCGACTCAAGCCGACTTTACCCGAACGTACTTGAGCAATCGTTACATAGCCGAGCGTGATGCGTGACGGTTCAGTCTTATTGAATACCCACAAATTAAGTGCTCAGTGCGCCTAAATACGTTTACACTTCAAAAAGTCTGCTAATTCCGACCAGCTGATGCCAAAAATATAACTTAGAATTTTTATCTGCTGTTAGGGTAGAGAATTACGCGAAAACTACAGACGGATTTAAATGAAACTCGACGTTTGTTTATTAGTTTAAATGCTTTATATTATGTTTATTTTAATATTATTTACACAGTAGCTCTTAAGTATTATTTTAATATAAAATTAGTTTTAGCAATGGCTTCTTGGGTCACCGTGTTTGTTTCGTAGAAGGGGGCGAGGAGCTCAGTGATAAGTCATCTGTCATGACTGTCAAACAATATTGACAGTGACGTTTTATTGTACAGATTAAATACTTTTAGTACAGATGCTTTTTATTCTGACAAATAATGACGTTTCCGTGTGAGACAGAATACAGACAAAAAGACGGCGCTGCGGCCGCTTTTTTGATACCACCGCCTCAATTTCATTATATATACATTTTACAAGTACTCTGTATCTCAATTCACTGGCAAACACCTTCATGGCAACACGACAGAAGATTCGCTGGCACTGTTGGTGTTGTATAAATCAGATCATAATTACATAATCTATACATACAGATAAATAAAATTGAAGTGTCTGTTTGTAAAGTCATAATAAAAATGTGAGCAGATTCCGAAAATGCAATTTCTGGCATTTTGTCTGCCTCTCTGTCTGAATGTTTCGGCTATTCTCTGAAACGACTGGACCAATTTTAACGCGATTGTCACTGGCAGATAGCTGATATTATCAGGAGTCACTTAGGCTACTATTTTTAGGGTTTAGCCAGTAAACAATATAAATTCGGATATCTTATTCGATTTAAAAACTTAAAACTAAAAATCAACTTCGTCAATTTTGTAGATTACCGTTTTACTACCTTTGTAATAGTTAGTATACTTAAAACTACGAAATTAGAACCTATTTTATAGTTTATAAATGAATTACATATGCGTTAATGTATTCTAGTTTCTGCTAAAATATTTGCTGCTAAAATTAATATTAACTAGTCTGCGCATATTTGAAGTAAACCAAGTAAAATACCCGATTCTCCGTGTTCAGTATATTCAGTGTTTGCATTCATCAAACCAGATAATTACAATATTCCTTCGATTACAATAGACAATTTGTGGTTGTTAACAATGAATCAGCAACAATTTCCAAAGCATTTAGCTTAAGAGCAATTTATGCAGTTATGTAACAAAGAAACTTGTTTAATTAGTACAGACAGAGAAAGGACAAATAATAAAAGTGGCTACCTGCGAGTTTGATTTTGACTTTGAGTGTTCCTTTATATTTCTAAAATATTATTACGAGTTTAGCGGGACTCGAATTAAAATGCCGTTAGAATTATTATAGACTTTATTAGAACTAAACAAACACGTATGACACAGGTACAAATATAACCGAACACAACAAATCTAAACGTAATGCAGAAGGTCGTAATTCAATAAAACGCGCAAAGTCCGTCACGTAATAGATTCCCGAATTTACACACGTCACGCCAGTATCGTAATCGTCGCTTGACTGTCCCCCTCTCTTCATCAGGCCGTCGTTTTATACCTCAAAAATACAAATGTACCCGTATCGTAGTTGACGTAATCCGCAACACCTGGCTAATGATTCGGCCGCAAGCAGCCGTAAACGAATACAATAGAACAATAGGCTGTTCTTTAGAAACGTATATCAATAAATAAGTAAACAATAGAAGACAATAATAAACGAATTACAATTAGTTCAAATACCGACAGGTAATTAAATGTGTTTTTTTACACATTAGGAGTGCAATTTGTTTTTGTCGGAACCTAAGTTGTAACAATATATTAATTTTCATTTTATATTGCGTATTTTTTTTTATCTAAGCATTATTCGCCCCTAACTAACTAACTTACTTAATTTTATCCTGTTAATTATTCAATTTTCCGGTATAAAAGGTATATATTATGTCCATTCTCGGCATTGAGACTACCTAATACCTAAATACTTACCAAATTTCAGTAAAAACGGTCGTATAGTGCTTCTGTGAAAGCGTAACAGACAGACAGTTACTTTCCCATTTATATTAGTACCATAGATTAACTGTGTTAAGTATCAGTGATGAGCCGATTATGACGCTCGCCAGCTGCTGTCACTGTATGGCCACGAAGCACTTAGTCCGTAAAAAATATAACATATTTATGTTTTCTTTAATCTTCATACATCATATCTCATTGTAATCTTCGTATGAATATAACTGCTATATTTGAATATATTGAGGATATTATTTAATTTCTGCAATTATTATTGTAATTTAATACAAATATTTATATCAATAATTTTGTTGTTCTTTGTAGTAGCGAGCCATTCTATCAATGGGATTGAAATAAGAAACTGCCAACCACTTAGCTTTTTTATTTATAAGAATGCAATGATTCCTTACAAGTTTAATTACTAATATAACACAGGCGTGATTATAATAATATATGTAATAATGTAACTGAATCAATTCTATCGAACAACACCACAAACAGAAATTTTAATAAGAGCCGTGACTGGCACTTAGTGTGAATAATGAAGGTAAAATTCGTCGAAAATTGGGGCGTTATAGTTAATTGAATACTTCCTGTGTTATGCTCCCCAATTACCACTATATATAGTTACTAGAGTACCTACACAGGACAGTAGCTTTATTTACTCATTCGAAATTTTAATTCGGTTTTTTTCTAATAATAATAACAAAGAAAAAAAACCATACCGAGGGCTTCATAAAAAATGGTACGCCGATTACGCTCCATACAAAAGTGCAGTTTTACACAAGGGACGAAATTGTGAGTAAAACAAAACTAGTTGATTGTATAAGGCTGAAATTTAGAATACCCTTTTTTTTAGGTACACTTGCATATTGATAAGACTTTCTAAGTTGTAACATGCATAGTTTTTAGTAAACAAAAAAAATGGCATTTTTGCGTATACGCCTATATGGTATGAAGCCCTCGATATAGTCTATACAACTGCTCAGCAAAACATAGAGGCGAGTCGAAGCCAACCGGATTTGAAGTAATACAACGAATGACATTTTGTTTACGACAACGTAAGTATTTTGTGTGTGTGTGTGAATTGAAAAAATGCGATTGCAGCGCCATCTATTTTGCTATTCCATCTATTACAAGTAAACGACGTCTTTTGTCGGGATAAAACGTGTATACTAAGTGTTGATTCGGGTTACAAGCAAGCACTATGTTGAATTTCATTCATATACATTCAGGTGTTTCCAAAAATGTTCCATCACAGCGCCATCATTTTCTTTATTTTCATCTACGTCACGGGAACCAAGTCATTTATCGGGATAGATATTATCCTGAGTATATAATCTAGCTCTGGAAAAACTGTTAGATCGATTTGGTTGAAATTCTGTACATAAGTAACTTTAAAACCGAGGGTGTACAAGGGCTACTTTTTAACCCGGATAATGGGATAGATTTTGGGACAGATTTATGTAAAGGTTATCAATGTCCTATATTACAGGGCATTGAATCTCAACGATTTTTATGTCATGACCCATGAAAACACAAAAATTAAGTAAAAAGTCTGGCGACTCCTTCATTGCAAAGCTATAGTTATACTAGAGTTTTCCCCGCGGCTACTCTGTGCGTCAAACCTTCTTAAATAGCTCTGTTATATACTTACATAAAAACATAAATAGGTTTTATATTCCTCGAGCGAAGCCGCGGGTAACACCAGTATATCCTATAATCCTATAAATATTATAAACACGAAAGTTTGTAAGAATGTATGTATGGATATATATAAATGTATGGATGTACGTTTGTTACTATTTCACGCAAAAGCTACCGAATGGATTTTGATGAAACTTTACAGTAATATAGCTTACACATCAGAATAACACATGGTTATAATTTTTAAAGCTATAGTGTGAATTACCCAAAATATAACGATATTCCATCACCACACGCATGAAGCCGCGGCGGCAGCTAGTATATATATAAACCTTCTTTGAAATATTATTAACTGACGGCGAAAACCGCTTAAAAATCTGTTGCATGATATAAGAGGAGTTAGCGGCTATAAAGACAAACGCGGTAAGCTACTTTGTTTGATACTCTCTAAAGATTTTAATTAATAGTTATATTTCTACGTTGGAATCATATCCACAATAGATAAATAGATAGATAGATAACACTTTACAATATTGTCATGGTAGAAACAAAAGGCGGCCTTATCGCTGAAAGCAATGTCTTCCAGGCAACCTAACTTAAGGAATAATTTAATATAATCTGGCGATGTAGCTGGTGCAGATCATTAAATATAACATAAATAAACATACTTAAACTACATAATGTATAAATTAAATAGACATACTTAAACTACTTTACAAATTAAATACATACATACATATATATTAAATAGTCTATAATATAACAATTAGGCATAATTATTTAAGAAAAAGTAGTAAGAAATAGATATTATCTTTTTAACATTCTATGACCCCATTTAGTAGCTAACAGGGCCCCCAGGTTGAGAAATGATGATAAAGGGTATTATAGATCTAACATTGGCAAGGATTAAAAGTTATAAAGCGATACCCATCCCACCACACCGCCTTAATCCAGACCAAATTGCTGTGAAGTTCATGACACTCGTTGATTCATCTGTCCAATATTTCATGTTAATCTACCTTAATGTGAACATTATCACTTTAATTGATTAACAGAATTGTTTATTTATGGGCAAAGAGTAATTGACTTAAACTTTCGAATGAAATATGGTAGTGATTGATTTGACTGTTCGAAACCAATAAGGTTTATACTGAAGATTACATACGAAATGACTTTTAAGCTAATGTATAGCTTTTATCGCGGGCCTTGAGCGCGGCGACCGAATGAAGAAATTCCGTAACGAAAATAAATCTAACACCTCCCACACTGCCTACCATGCGCGGTGACGGGGGCCTGAGGCGGGCGCGGCGAGCGGAGGCGTGCGGTGGCTACAGTGACCCGCGAGCTCTCGTAGCGGTTCGAGGTATGTCAGGTATTGCAAATTATGGACAACGAGCTGCTCCAAAATCGAATGAATACGTAAGCAGCAGTTTGTGAGAAAGTATATAGGTGTATAGGTATCTATTATATCTTTATAATGCCACACTCACCGCATGTGCGCCCCGTAAGTATACATGTAGGTATATATGTATACATAGGTGATTTCTTTTCTTATCGGTCACCACGCTCAAAAAGTGAAACTTGAATTAATATCAAAGAAAAAAAAAATACTGCATAAATAAATAATTATAATTGCATAAGTTGATAAAAAATGCTATGCAATAGCTTTACCGCGGCAGTCCCCGAGTGCCACAAGGAGTTTTTATTACTGCAGGAGTTCAGGAGACAGACAGGCGGCCTACTTGATGGAAAGTAGTTACCATCGCTTATGGACATTTGCAACAGCAAAGGTGCTACAAATGCGTTGATGCTTGCTCCCTTAAGGGAAACTGGAACCTGGTAACTAATGCCGGAACACAACTCAAGATTGTTATGGCGGCATACCCTAGACCAGGTTAGCCATCCAGCACCCGAACACCTACAAACCGCTCCCGGGAAAATTTCCGCAAGATTCCCGGGACAAAAAATATCACACATTTTATTACATAAAATTTGCTATCGATCAGTGAAAAATCACATTAGAACTAAATTTAATTTTTATTTTGACGATTTGAAATCATACCCAGAAAAATTGCCGCGGGATTCCCAGGATTAGAAGTAGCGCAGATTGTAAGTCTAAGAATTTGCTGTCGACTAGCGAAAACCGGTGTTCTTCATCGTTTATGTAGTTAATTCAAGTTTTTAAAAAGCTTCAATGTACAGACATTGTACTTTCAAGTTTCGAATTTTATAATATAGATTTAAATATGGTTTATCAAATTATACTTTTATTTAATTTTGCGATTCAAATAATGCTGATTTCCTAGGATTACAGCTGCCTATTAATAAATTAGATTTGGCCTGCTGAAATAGAAACTTTGGAAAAATAATTGAGTTTAAGAACACTTGAAATCGAAAATAGCCTGGATATTAAAGTAACTTAAAATTACATTAGAAATTAATCTTGTAAGTATTATATCTTCTAAGTTTTTTACTGTACTTACTTTTTATCTGTACTGTCTGTTAATTACATGTTTTGATTAAGAATCGGGCGAAAGTATAACAGGATTGAACATTACCGACGAAAAAGTAGCTTTGAGCATTAAGGTCATGTCGTTTTTATTCTTGCTATGACATTACGAGAATGTTGATTACGTTTTCAGTATTACTTTTTACAGCGTTGTCGGTCTTCAATGTCGCTGTTGTATCTGGGATGAAGTTAATGTTAGTGACTGTAACCAAATACGCCTTGCTTATAGCGTTAAAAATAACGCCGTTAGTGGTTATCTACATTAGTGGATATATATACGGTATCTATGTTTAACGTCATTAACAGTTATTACAATGGCGCACCCAAAACAACGCATTATACCCATAACTACATCTGAGTGATACAGTCACTTCTGCACTTTACTTTACTGCACTCTAGTGCCCTCTGCACTTAGAGAAAAAAACTTGTTACTGTCACGTTCGAACTAACACTTTAAAAGTATTTTCTTTATTCAAAAAGCAACGGGCGTTCGAATACAAAAGTTTTGACATAAACATGTGCAACAAATAGTTAATCACTTTGACATATGATAGCGAAACGACGATTTGAGTCTATCCCTAGTGTGTAAAGTACTGATGGTTTTGGGAAGTGAAGAGGGTCTTTCGATTCCTAAGGGTGCAATTTTCTCGATCCCAGAAGAAAGATAGGATAATTTAATCGTATAGAAACTTTACATGCTTTTTGTAAATCGAATTTTTACATTAAGATAATAGTCTAGATAGATAACTCTTAATTGCACCATAAATGAAAATATGTAGTAGAAGAAAGAGTTAAATGTTTTATAGTAGGATATATACATACCTAAATAAATTATTATTATATACTAGCTGTATCTTCGTTAGCACAGAATTTGGTTTTAATATTCATAAGTCTGAACTAGCTATCCACCACGAACCGGAGACCGCAGTGTGGATGTGTGGGACTCGCCGGACTAATTGGTAGAGAATACACATTAAAACATCCCGCCTTTTCTCATTCACTCTTCAACATCCTCTAACCCGGATGGATGGTTACCAGCTGCAACTGGCTGGCTCCTCTAGTGTCTCGAGGTGAGAGGGAGCGCTCGGAATAGTTATGGCACCGCCAATTCGCTGGCCGTTCAGTCTGGGTGACTTGACGTTTCCCTGTAAGTCACTCACATGGCCGTAACCTACGGCGGCTGTACATCATCGTCTTTGTCTGGAGGGGAGCGAACGGGTTTACTCCCTCTTCCAGTCCACCCTTGCCGATACGATCGTGTCGCAGAATACTGTATCACACTTGTCGGTGCTCCCCACTATGGCCTAAACCACTGCGACAGATCGGCCCCGATTTCGGCAACGAGACACGGTGCTACTCGTCCCGTGCCGTATAATAACTTCCGAAATCCGTTGAGGCATTACGAAGAGGCATTAGGTCAGGACAAACGTCAGTCTGAAAGTTTGTTTCGAAGTTTTCATTTACATTTTTGTGTTTGATTTTCACATTTGTAGAATCGTGGTAGTGGTGTTTTTTTTTAAGATTTCAAATTCTTATCACAAACCCCTTTATGCTTAAATTTTAAAGTTGATTTTATATTTCGTGTTCTCTTTGATTATTATACCTACAATACTAAGTTTGAATTTTATACGAATATTGGCAAGAATGTTTAAATAACTTTGTACCTACTCAAGCCATGAAAACATAAAGTAAATCTTTAGTTAAAATTAAATCCTTAAAAAATTTACGCTAGAAGGTAAACGCCAAAAAGTTAGCAAGAGAATAATAAAATATTTATTTATTCATATTATACAACTTGTTAGGGTTACGTAGCCAATTTTGAAAAAGCAGAACCATTATGAAAACGTCATATCCGCTACTAGACGTAATAGATGAAATTTACTTTTAAAAAAAAGTTACCCTCAGTTACCTATTCGATCGTCAGCCCTAATTTTTATATTTTTAGTGATTTGTCTACATCTTTGTGCAGCTGAAAAGAGAATAATAATAACATCTTTTTCCTAAATTTTGACATTTAGGTAGGTATTCATAGACAGAGAAACGGCCAACCAAGCCGCAGACGAAGCCAACACAAAGCCCGTAAAGGCCATCGGATGCCGCAGACTGGCCAGCAAGAGCTGTTAAGACCACTGTTATGTGCGTAGGCTCCAACGGATTTAAATCTCTCCACCGATGGGTGGTTGCTCGTCGAGTAGAAGTCGGGGCAAAGAGGTTTTCCTCTCCTCCTCTAACGGCCAAAGAGAAAGAAGACCACATAAAAAAGACAGAAAAACAGATGGAGTGACGGTCATGGCAATTTTATGAGGACTGCGTTTTGATTTAAATGACGAAGAAGTCTAAAAACATGAGGTTTATATGTACACAAATGTCCTATATATCAACTGAAATTACTTTATTTAAACATAAAATATACCCTTCACTTGTTCCAAAACAAATCACACACTATATTTGAAAAAATTAATACCATCTAAAAATAAGCTTGAATTCCACTCAGTAATACAATAGAAAATTATAAGAGTATCACAACTCGAACAACAAATCATTCTGTCTGTTATTCCAGAATGACAAATGTTACAGTATTGCGGGGGATACACGAGTTCTGAATAGATCTCCACGGTTGAGCGAGATATTTGCCGATGGTCCCTCAGAAACGTCCGATAAATTGGATCAGGGCGGTCGAGATGGCCACAGATACAAGAATCCCCATTGTTACGATCAGTCATATTGTTCTTAGGTGTGAACCGTAATAAAGGAGTTTTCGAGGTGTTAATACATTGCTCTATTAGGACTAAATCAAAAATACCTTCTTGGATAATTTTTAATGTTAACATTAGAGGTTTTCTCGAAGTTTCGCAGACGTAAACTTTTGGTTTCACAATGTATTCAAGGTTCCTATTTCCTTTCAGTGGCGAATGTAGTCATTTGCGGTCTGTAGACTATTCAAAAGTCTCCCGAACTAAGTACATATATCACGCGGGTGATATCCCACTTTCTGGAATATTAAATATCCTATTCTCGTCCCATTTAAAATTAAATTTTATGTATACACATCGAATATTCCACTCTGTATAAGAAAACATTGTCTGACAATTTATAAACTAGTCTCATTTTGGGTCGTCGCCATTTTAGGACAATGTTTGATTAATTATCTAAAATATTTGCAAGAGCAATGCGGGATGAAAGTTAAGTCTGTCATGTTCAGTCTCATATGAGTCGGGCTGCTTGATTACAAAACAAATTTCCTAGAAAATATTATGCATATCCACATTTTTTTGTAAAACAAATGTATATTCTTTTATTTAATAATAAAAAACGAATCACAACGGACAAGTTGAAAAACGAATGGCAACGGATGAGTGGAAAAACGAATCGCAACGGACAAGTGGAAAAACGAATGGCAACGGATACGTGGAAAAACGAATCACAACGGACAAGTGGAAAATCTTCAACTGATATGTGACTAAATGAATCACAACAAAATTTTAACTTGAAGTATTACGGGCAGATTATTAATGTTACTTGTCCAATTTGAAAATCTATACTAATATTATAGAGAGGAAAGATTAGATTGTTTGTTTGCATTGAAGAAGCTCTAAAATAGATTCTGTATAAAGGTATAAAGAAGTATTTTATTTCTTATTTAATTAAATTTTAGAAATAACACATGACTTAAAATTGTTTCTGCACGAAGAAAAAGGCTTATATTACTGGATAAGTCTGGATATGGCAACCCTACATATGAGATACAATCTTTTATATATCTAATTCATAATGTCTGGCCATACTCGGTTCGTTGTTCTTGGAGTTTATTGTATAATATACACAACCTATTTTCTTGAAACAAAGAAAATAAGGCGAACGGGTATAAAGAGTGAAAACTTGTTAAAAAGTGCAGAATAGTTTGTATTTCTCTTACTTTTGTATTTTTCGTTATTTTCTTTTTGAAAGAATATACTATTTGTTACTATGATAAATCAAGATATTAAATTGAGCATGACAGAACTAAAAGAGTTACATATAAATTTCTTTATGATGCAAACTACGTCATTGATTGACTCATTTGTTTATTAGTGTTTGTACAGCTAATATACCGTAACATTAACAATAAACATATAATCAATCTATTTTTTAACGGTTTTAAGCGCAGTAATTTATTTAATTTTTATTATTCTGAGGTTTCGACCACTTTCAATAGTCGTGATAGCGGAAAACGGATTGTTAAAACTAAATAATTAAAATGAACAACTTCGGCGGTAGGCTAAACAAAACTTTAATAATAACTGAAAACTGGTTGAAACGTTGGAATAATAAAAAATAACGTGCTTAAAACCGTTTTTTATTATGTGTACTAGTCGTGAAAACTTATGAACATACTGAACAATAAATAATTTCAAAATACAGTACAGAAATGAATGTGTAACTTTTTACAAACAACTCACAACTCAGTTTTAAAGTAACAAAGATATACAGAATGATAAACCAATACATACATATATAACATTCATTTACACAAACGCACATGTATAACATAGTAGCTCTGTACAACTATTTCAATCACTACATATATAATCTATAAATATATATGTACAGTGGTAAAATACTAAATTATGAACTAACGATAATCACTAAAGATTTGCCTATTTCTTCTTATGTAATATTTTTGTTGCTTTTATAATTTTTTTAACATTTATCAATATTTCAAAACATGTTTGTAAGCAGGTATTTTGACTTAAAACATTGCTCTAATTTAATTTAATTTTCCGTGGTAACGTCAGTAATATTTTAATTAAATCTTATATCAGACAATTTAATATTTGCACACCCTATGTGGACTTATATATGTACTACTTAAGACCTATATAAGTTTTATGTACCATGTCGTATGCAAATAAATTTTCATTCCATTTCATTTCAGGTTGAAGCCTGTGATTGATCAAAAACATCGCCCTAACAAAGCCTAAAGGTGGCTCTGTATAACGCCACCTGTGCCCTGTATTTTATAGGGTGCTTAGCTCCTAAACTGCATTATAAGTAAAATAATCTGTGAAAAGTTTAAGAATTTTTTTGTAAGCAGTATACCTATATTACAATACTATGGTATTTATTCCCAATCCTTATTAAGACTATAGGCAAAGCTTCTCAAAATCGTTTGTTTCTCTTAAGCGTTTTAAAAATTTGGAATCAGCTTCTAGCTAAGATTGTCGCCCAGTTCTACGATATAGATGTACTTACAATAGGTGTGATAAAATTCTTTCCTAACCAGCAACACATCGGTAGAAACTTTGGTGTAACAAATACCCATAGGTGACGGTAACCAATTCTCATCAGGTTTGCGTCACCTCGTGTGCAGCACACTACAGACAACTTTAAATAGCTGGGCAGTTGTGTAGACTAGACTAAATATATTAATTTTTCTTTGTTGTTATTATTATATGTAAAAATCGAATTAAGTTTAAAATAAAACTACTGCCTAGGGATTGACACGCGGCTCAGCCGCAGATACCAAACTCTAGTTACATAATAATTATCAGTTAAAATAGTATTTTACAAATACACTCATGACATCCATACCTCTGTAGTATGTAAGCATTTGTATTGTCCATTGTAAGGGGGGCTAGCGCACAATATATAAGCATTGGCACACGTAGCATAAATGTAGTATATAAGATTGTGATTTTGTTAAAGACGAATAAAGACATCAATCAAATTGGGACAATGTAGTTTTAATACTACTACCACCTCAGACTACGAGTAACCCCCGTCCATACCACACCTCACTAGAACCGCAAATAGTTTGTAACAATAAAATGAAGATTGAGTTTTGGAATAAAATAAATATAAATCTATATGTATTGTACAACTAGCTGTGAGTGTCAATTGGACTGTATATAGATATACATATTTTCGGAACCCTTCTAGAATTGGAAATAGAATTTACATGAAAATCTTATACTAATATATAAAGCTGAAGAGTCAAGCAAACATTGAACGGGCTAATCTCAGGAACTACTGGTCTGATTTGAAATATTATTTCAGTGTTACATAGCCCATTCATCGAGAAAGGCTATATAGGCTATAATATACCATCACGATATTCAAATAGCTTCTACCCGGACGAAGTCGCGAGCAGAAGCTATTTGAATAGGAAATTACAGCCTTAATAAATAACATTTTCAATGAAATCTGTTAATTTGTAATGGGCTAATTCAGACAACTTAAGTGAAATAAAATATTTTAAAAAAGGTAATTTAAGTTTAGGCATGGTATAAAGAGCAGTTTTTACTTAAAACTTAGGTACATTTTGTAATCACAGAGACACTAATTTTGTTTATCATACCGTTCAAACTTTGTCTAAGCCCAGTGATGATTAAGTATGTATGTACATACAGTTTGTTATTAAAAGTAATACAATTAAAAAAGTTTGGTCCTAAAAACAACTTGTCAAGCTAAAGTGTTTTGTCGGAAGTTCTTAGGTGAAGTTATATTTCAGCTTTACTTTATTCATGTCTCGAGAGTACACAATAATTTAATGCTCCGAGTTTTAAGTAATGAATTATTAAGATCCTTTACGTAGAAAGTAGAAATTTTCTTAATTTTTTTTAAACATGCCTTCGCAGGGTCTGTACACGTATTCAGTATCAAGTATTCTAAAAATGTTAACTTATAGGATAAGTTTCAAACTAACAGGCATTAGATGAAACCGTAACTTAACTAATTTGTGTAAATAACAGATGTAATAATCATTTCTAAAATTGTTTTTAAATCAAAGAGGGGGCGCTAATTTTTTTTTTTTTTTTTTGGAGCTGACTCAGCTGAATAGCCGCAGATGGCTGTTTCAGCGATACCGGGCTTTGGGGGCTTCCCGCCTCCGTGGGAGCGGAGGCGTTCAGCCCGGAAGCAGCACGCTCGAGGAGGCACCTCCTGTGAGGTTCGACCTCGGCTCGACCGCTGCGGGGGATTGACTCTATATTGGGAACAAGCCGTAAAAGGCTGAAAGAGCTAAGCCAACAGGCTGAAGTGATTATTTGGGGACTCTTCATCGACTCCGCCGGCGGAGCCGATCCTAGTCTATCATTACTACCGCTTCGCAACGTGTTATAGCTGGAGGAGAAGAAGCGGCGGAAGAAACTCTCCAGCAACACGCCTAGGCTAATCTTGTATGGCTACTTGTGTCTGTAATGAGTATGGATTGGTGGGTCTTACGATTGTGTAAGAGGATTCGAGCCGGGGGCTCTCCGGCGTCTGTTGTGTCTGCGTCTGTTATGCCAGGCTGATGTTCTGAGCCTCGTGGGGTTCATGATCGCGATTTGACGTGCGATTTTGTCAGGCTCGTCAATGAGTACATTGCGAGGTCTGCGTTTACTCGTGGGAGCGTAGTGGGTTTGTAGTTGACCGTTTCCGTCACCAGAGGGTTCGGGTGATGGGGGGCGAGGTCAAAGAATCTGCGCGATAGTGAAGTTATATAGTCCTTGATGGAGGGAAGCTCCAGGTCGCGATGCAAGTCGGCGAGCCGCATATAGCGCGGGCCGTCGACTGCAGCACGTAGAAAGTGATTCTGGATTCTTTGCAGTCTCCAGATGTTAACGTCGCTGGCGTGGCCGAAGACCACACTCGCATAGGTCAAGATGGGGCGGATGCAAGTTTTGTAAAGAGTCACCTTATTTCTAAGGCTCATCTTACTCCTCTTGCCTATCATCGGATAGAGTCGGCCGAGGATCAGGTATGCTCTGTTCCCGACCGCTCTGGTATGCTTGTGGAAGTACAAGCCTCTGTCTAGGGTAGCTAAAATACTATAGGTACATACATACATACATACATAACTTCACTAGGCACGAACAACAGAGCGCCATTCAGGCTTATTCTTACACACCTCACTTGCTTCTTTGACATTCATAGCTCGTGTACGTGCTCGTATGCATGCACGTCTATTCTTAAGTGTGTCAATGGACTTGAGTGTCAACTACCTTATTATTTATTGTACAACAAACACCTTTAAACATAGTGTTTTTTTGCCTTAATTTGTATTTGGGTTATTTTTTCAATTTCGATTGAGGCTGATAAAACAATAGGTTTTAATAAATTACTTACGTGATTGAGTCATTTAAGGTTAGCGGCCCCTTAAGTGGCTCAGAGCGGTGATCATTCATTTTACCCAAAGTGAAAGGAACTGAATGTAATCTAAATTTCTTTAAACTAAAAATAAAAAGGGACGAAGTCGAATTTAGTTTCGTAAATTTCGAATGTCAAAAAATCTTTAGTTTTACGTTTTGGTTGTAATGTCTGAAAATCGGTTGTATAAATAATAATAGTAAGAACTAAACCAAATTTTATTAAGAAGTAAAGCAAATTATAATAAGATATAAAGCATTTTCTAATAAGAAAAAAAGAAAATTTTAGTAAATTCAATTTCAAAAGTTTTTATTCAAAATAAGTTTCACTGGAGAATACTTTTTAAAGGTAAGTAAGTTGTATGTAAGTCATAATTTAAATCTTTTTCCTATTCCCCAGCAACACGTCAATCTTGATAAAAAAAATATCATTATAATTTATTTATCTCAGGTTTTTTTTTTAATAAAAATATAAATACATATAGAAGTAAATTTCAAGTTATACTACTCAATATTTTCCAGAATTTTCAACTTTATAATTCCAAAGTTTAGACGATGACCAGTTTTACGAATTTGTAAGCTAATATCTCTCTATATTATATTGACTCAAATAAAAAAAAACAAGAACGTGGTCGTAATTTCTCATGATCTGACTAAAAATATACTATACTACACACGACTATGTACATTAAAAAAATATTTATTTAGTCATATTTTTTATTTAAGTTTTGCAGTTTCACTAAATCATTGTGTACTGGCATATATAATTATGATATACCTTCCTGTCCAATTTCATATAGACACAGTATTTTATAAGATAATGACAGTAAACTACCAAAAGCGTTAAAAACAATACCAATTAATATTTTTAAAACAAGACTGAAGAAATTATTAATAGACAAACCATATTATTCCACAAACGAATTCCTTAACGACAAATTTGAAACAAATATCAATACATAATTAATAATAATATTTTAATTAAAGACATTAAATGATTGATAAACAGATTGAAATAATAAATTAAAAAACATCTATATAATTAATAAAGGTAATAAATATTATTAATTAATAAATAATAGTAATAAATACGACTCAATTGGATAATAGTACATTATGGTACTAGTGTGTAACATTCGTGATTACCGCCGAGGCGCCATTGAGACTCGAGCCGTAGGCGAGGGTCTTAAGAGAGCCGAGGACGGTAATCATCAATACACACGTGTATCATACGACGTTTTTCAACACACTTGTGAATAAAATAACAACAAAAACTTATTTTATTTAGTAGATAACAGTTTTCCTATGCGCGCGCATTGCGATCGGCCACAGACTAAAGGGATGAGGTTTTTATTTTATTTTCCGCGCATAGGGTTTGCGCCTATTCTGCCACGTACAAAATGGGGAATTTAAAGTTCTCTTTTATTACAGAGAAAAAAAAAGTTATATATGAGTGAAAGTTTTATTTATTAAACACGTACGAGTTAAAATTATCTATTTAAATAAGAAGTTGCATGAAATGAGCAAGCAATAGGAACATTAATTTATTTGTTCTATAGAACACGATCTTTTTTTTTGAATAAAAACTTTTTTAAGAACGAAGCAACTCAACCAATAAAAAATAAAAAAAAATCTATAACTCACTAGTGAGTTATAATTTTTTTTAGTCACAGTTTGATTATGGGTGTCATTCTGTGCCTAATTGCGGTGACCATAGAGCCATTTTATGAGCAAGTGTGTTGAAAAAGGTATTTAATAAAATAATAACAAACTAATTAAATAATGACGATTAAGATCCCGCTTACTTGCACACCAGTGAAACTGGTAAAATGTACTGAACCATGTATTTCTAGGAATAACATCTGTATACAACTACATTTATGCAAGAATAAATATTTCATTTCAGTAAAAGACGTGACAAAAACACATGTATCTCGTTCTTACCAATTTTTTTACCAGATCCTAAAAAAGAAATAATGAATTTAAAATCATAACAGCGTTTTGAAAACTCTATTTTTTTCTGTCAAAATAAAATGTCCGTCATCCTAAAAACATGGAGATGTCAAGATGTGGCCTTTTGAGGAATGTTTTAGGCAAGTGATCGGGAAACGAGCCGATAAGTATTATTTATAATGGAGTTCCCGGAGGAAATTGCTAAAGCTTGAAAGGAATTGTTTGAAAAACGCTCTGTCCGAATCTCCATAGGGATTTTGAAATCCTGTAGCACTTTGATCCTGGTATAATCACTTGAAAATTGTTTTAGTTTATTATTAATCTTTAGGATACAATTGAAATGAAGTTTGATTCTTTTGTTGTTTTCAAATCACGAATAGAAATTGAAGTTGATTAATTAATTATTTTTTTTACTTTCGAGATGTTAATTCATCGTGTCTATTTTAAATCATATTTAATTTATATTGCATTAGGGAGCGTTCCCACTTTGTCGTGACGAAAAATAATCGTGTAGTTTTAAGTGTCGTGGCTTATATGTTTAAATGGAAGTGTTCACATATAGAACAACACGATTTACTGTCGTCTACGACATTTTTTGCAGTGACGACAGATTGTCATGACAGTGGGAACGGCTAGCATGACAGTCGTAAAGCGATAAAAAATCGTTACGACTAAATCGTGCCGGCAAATCTATCGTAGCCACGATAAAAATATCGTCTCGTCGTTTACACGTGTTTACCCTTCCCCCTCCCTAATGATGTGTAAACGACAAAGCGACTGCCGTGAAACGATAACATGTCGTCGCGATCCAATGAGAACAGCTAGATACGATAGTCGCTAAACGATAAAAAAATTTGACGACTAACAATCGTTATAATTGGAACGGCTAGAGACGACAGGCGTCCAACGATAAATTAATCGTTTCGACATAGTGGGAACGCGCCCTTAGACGCGTTTGTATAATATATAGCTTTCCTTTACTTTTAAAGTTGTCTATCATATGCAAAATAAATATAATTCGTCAAAATAGTGAAATTATATTTATTTTGAATTAGACAGGGTTTAAGTTTTCGTGTTCCAACAATTGCTATGTGAAAAAATAGCATGTAAGTAGGCATACTCAAAAATAAAATACGTGCAAATATAATTTAAAGTAAAGTACAAGTCTCATGTGTACATGTATGAGGTATTATATTAACGTCAAAATGAGCACGGATTTGCTACACCTATTGGTAATTATATTCTGGATATCTTTTACTTTTAACCGACTTCATAAAATGAGATCTCAATTCCTCTGTATATATTTCATACAGATGGTTATTGAATCTCTAAAATTTTCATTGCAATGTATTTAATTAAACCATTTGGAATCCTATATGAGACAAAGTTTCAGACATATTCTAATTCATTTATTTACTTAAAACCATGAAAGAAGAATAGCAGCAGGCCTGCCAGGAACGTCAAGATCGACGGCAGCAGGAAACACCACCATTTTCGGACACTGAGGCAGCCGCCTTCATCAGGGATCGGCGTTTATTATCTTTTTCTATGCTTAAAACATGGTTCATAAATACCAGTACCAGTATAGTACATAAGGATACAAAGCTTACATATTTTCTTCACATAAGGCGTGCAAATTTTTCCTAAGATTACAAAAAAATACTAGTTACAAAAATAACCAAAAAAACTTCAACGGACAAGTGGAAAAACTACTTATCCGTTGCCATTCGTTTTTCCACTTGTCCGTTGCGATTCGTTTTTCCACTTGTCCGTTGAAGTTTCACTTCTAATATGTGTCCCAGCACACATTTCGATTTTCCGCAGGTTTACTGCAAATTATGATTTGGTTAGGTTAGGTACATTTTAATGGTGTAATACGCTACACACGCACCGACTATTTTTTTACGTCAACAGTTTTGCCGTTCGTTCTCGTTCACTTTTGTTGTGACTTTCGAAAAACTGAACCGTTAGCAAAGTTTTCTTGATGTTAATTTGTTTCCTTAACAAACTCTCTATTTTTTTTTTTTTTCTTTTACATAGACCACAAATAGTGGCAGTGATACCCAGTCACGTGGAGAGCAGAGGTATAGATAATAAAACTACGTTTTAACGGTTTTAAGCGCGGTAATAAACGTAGTTTTATTATGTATACGGGTATCAGGCGCAAAAGTTAAGACAATATTCGCAGAGGTATAGTTCGATGCAAACTTAAGTTTGCCTCCATTAATGTCGGCTCGGAACATCGCACATTCCGATGCGCTGAACGCGATTTTAGGTATTATAGGGACGAGGTATATCCTCGCTCGCTCTCTCGCTCGCTTTCTTGTTTACGGGATTTCCCCGGCGCTCGGCTCACTGTGGCTTCAATAGCGCTTTCGGAGATAGATAAAGCGCTTTTTAGGGCAACCCAGCTCCCAATTCTATTAAACAACTTCTAGCGCAAAATCTTACGCTTTTTGTAATATGCACATATCGAATTAATTTTAAAGTAAATATATGAATATCTGGACTAATATTATTAAGAGGAAAGATTAGATTGCTTGTTTGCATTGAAGAAGCTCTGAAACTACTAAACCGATTTGAAAATTTTTTTCACTGTTGGCAAGCTACACTATCCCCGGGTGACAAACGCTACATTATATTTACAAAAAAATTAGGAATCCTTACTAAAACTCCAATAATGTAACGCAAGGTATAAAAAAATACCTAAAATCGCATGCACTGCGAAAACTATTGATGATAGAATGAAATAATGTACTACGACTTTTCAGAACACATCATTATCTACAAAAAGTGTCGGGACGACATATGTCTAACTATTAAAGTTATGCCACAATAAGTGTACTTTTATTTAAAAAATTTAATTAAAATGCCGCCGCTAGAAAAGGCTCTTTATGTGTATTTTGGTATTAATCCTTATCAAAATAAATTACTTCATATTCAAGACTGCTTCAATACCTTTATACAACTTTTTGAATTATTCAATTCGGACATTCCATTCGAAAGATATGACGAATTCAAAAATGTAAGTATTAACGACCCAGACCACGTGACTGTGACACTTTTTCGTGAGCCGAAAAATCGTAAGACCCCCCGTCTATATAGAAGTTTCACTTCAAAATACATTTGTATCAACTAAAAACAAATCTAAAAATTATCACAAAAAATCGTTCATGAACTACCTAAGTATTGAGAGCCGAAAGGTCTAAAAATGACTATTTAGGCATCGCGTAAATTGCAGGTTTGACTTAAAAATTTAAGTTATCTAATTTTAATGCAACTTTTATTGATATAAGAGTATCACTTCATAAGTAACAATCTCAATAATGCTCTATAATCAGTATCATGCTCCGATCAAACAATTCAATTTATATGCACGTATACAACGAGTAGACTTTTATCCAGTCAGACGAGACTTACTAAAAACATGAATAATAAAATCCCCATCTACCCGCATAATGCGAAAGCAAAACATTTCAAGTTCAAATGTTCATGTGCGCTGCAAATCCTGGGGACATTTGTCAGAAGGTAAATTGCTATTCCGCCAAGACCCGTAGTATTTTATAGTCGTTTGTAGCATCAATCAAAGTAAACGCGAAATTTTATTATAAAGAATTGAGTTTTATAAGGATTTATTCTTATTTCAAAGTAAAAGAAAGTAGTCACTTCTAACTGACTTTGAGTGTGACTTCTTGTTGTTAATATTGTTACGAGTTACGCAGAACTCGAATTAAAATGCCGTTGGAATTACTATAGAATTTATTAGAACTATACAAATAAGTATAACATAGGTACAAATATAACTAGACACTACTAGTACAAACTGCACGATTCAATAACGCGCAAAGTCCGCCACTATATCGCTCATCGAATGTATGTATTGCTCGTATCGTAATCCTCGCTTGACTGCTTCTGCCCCCCCCCCCCCCCCATTCGGGTATCGTTTAATACTAAACTGTATAATACAACAAAGGACCGCGTTGACTGTGGTTTCCGAGAAACCGTAATCTGCAGACCTGGTTAATTATTCCTGCGAACGAAAACAATAACAATAGGCTATTGTCTAATCGCAATTTTTAAACACAAAGTAAACAAAAGAAGTCCAAAGAAAGAAAAGGTAATAACCAGATGCGCATTTTTTTGTCGGTATGTAACAATATGAAAAAGAATACAAGAAATGGTTTTCACAGATTTAATAATAACGAAGTTATGTTTTCTATTCACAAATCTATTAATCTGTTTTGCGTGAATATTTTGTATAATATACAGTGTCCGTCAGGCATGAAAATTGTGGATAACTTAAAACTAAATAACTACCTATAAGACATGGTATCAAAATGGAACTTATGACCTTGGATTACTTATCTTACTATGCGTTGAATTTTGACATTACTTGTATGGAGCTTATGTCAAATATTAATTGATAGCAAGGCGGTAAAAATTTAAAAACTTCGTTTAAAAAAACCGACTTCAAAAACGAAAAAACTAAAATGTATAAAATAACTTATTTCTTAAGCTATTATTATGAATATATATTATCTAAAACATCTTAAAGTCGGTGCTTAGTAATTTTCAAAATATAGTAATTTTTATGTTTTACTTTGCACCGACTTCAAGATGTTTTAGATAATATATATTAATAATAATAGCTTAAGAAATAAGTTATTTTATACATTTTAGTTTTTTCGTTTTTGAAGTCGGTTTTTTTAAACGAAGTTTTTAAATTTTATTTGTTACTTTTTAGTGTCTAGCTATGTATGGGTGGACCCACGAATGGTGCCGCGCTTCTTAAAAAATATAGGTCCCAAGAACCGGGAACAAAAAAATGTTCGTAAAATGAAAACTACTGAGCCAAACTATGTCAAATTTTCAGAGGACCACATGGCAGCTATTCCGCGTCGAACAAAAAAGAATCACGTAAATCGGATCATAAATCACGGAGTTATCGGCGAACATATGGAACGGAGTGAAAATTATTTCCATGAAAAATGTTCATAAAATGAAAACTACTAAGCCAAACTATGTAAAATTTTTAGGGGACCAATTGGAAGCTATTCCGCGTCGAACAAAAAAAGAATCACGTAAATCGGATCATAAATCACGGAGTTATCGGCGAACATACATAAAAAAAAGCAAAAAAAAAAAAAAAAAGATCCCGACGAATTGAGAACCTCCTCCTTTTTTCGAAGTCGGTTAAACATACAATGATCGGTAAGATATACGGACGATTCATTAAATTTTTTGTAAATATAGTGTTACGCGATGTCCATGACAGCAGTCGTGAGAACCATAGAGTATATTAATATCACATAGACAACGTCATAGATAATAATATTTTTAGTCGATTTATCAGATAGTTCGATTTATAATGAAATTACTATTTCTACCTACTAGTTAATTTTATAAGCCCACTAAATTATCGTCTAGATAATTTAGTGCATCAGTAACTAATTATTATAATTATTGTTTTTATGATCCTGGCAACACTATGATGTAATTGCTATTTTTAGCAATGAGGCAGGCGTATAAAAGGCTGCGTGGCGTGTAGACGGTGTTCATTGCTTACTGTGCGGTGTGAATAATCACACCAAAGGCTGAACAACAATAAAGGGGAAACCCTGCCCAAATAGTTAATATTTGGTATATATGCTACTTTCTTACCCAAATCTCTGCAAGGCTGTTACAGTAGTTATAATTGTGTATTAGCTGTCTTCTAATTTTATTGAATTTCGATTTAAATACTGGGAGAAAATTTAGTTTCAGATCAACTTTTATAGATACAGAACAATGGTTTTATATATAACTAGCGGTCCCTTCAAACGTTGTCCAACCCTGTAAATAACAACCCTGTAATAAAAATCTAGGTACCGATTCTAGTGGCTCCTATCGGCTCCCATTGTGAATCTAAGCCATCCGGGGACCTACTCAAACACACAAAAAATCATCAAGCTACAAGAGATTAGGAGTATCCCACAACCCGTCGTCAGTCGTTCTCAAGTTATGTGCGTACAAACATTTCTACAATTTATTTACTTTATACAGG
The DNA here is from genome assembly GCA_949752895.1 of Dendrolimus pini. Classification (NCBI taxonomy): domain Eukaryota; kingdom Metazoa; phylum Arthropoda; class Insecta; order Lepidoptera; family Lasiocampidae; genus Dendrolimus; species Dendrolimus pini. The sequence goes on from OX457145.1 coordinate 8,944,724, forward strand.
CAGGCAGTTCCAGGCTTTAAACAAACTTCTTTTTAAGTAGAACACTCATACAGAGGTTAAGACTTACATAGGCCAAATGAAGTAGAAATTTCAAATGTATGAGATAAATATCGAAGTGTAGATTCAGTATCATTATTAGTTACGAAAAAGAAACATACAAAATGTATCAAAATACAAAAATAAAGAATAATTATATGAAAAGAAAATTATTTCGAAATGGAATTTTACACATTACTTGTTTAATTTAAACATTTTTAAGCAAAATTAATTTGAATACGACCGCTGCTGTGTACTTTTTGAGATATGGAGCACCTACACATATTTTTGATGAGAATAATTGTGTAGTTTCTTGTAGTCAAATAAATGCGGTAAAGTTCACTTCTAAAGAGTCGTCTAACCTACATGCACTGTACCCATGGCGAAAAAACCGCCCATTATACTCTCATGTATGTGCAATAAAATTATTCAGACATTTTATTTATTCTCTCGCACCTTATTTACTCTCATATTTTCTGATATCTTTCCTTCCATATTTTTCTGCGCATACGACATTTTCACACCTATCTTTCTCTTATGTGTCTTTTTTAATTATTAGGTAGAATGCCTGTATTGCAATTGGACGTAGTTACGCAAAAAGGATCCAACCCACAAAATTATACTTTTGAATTATTAAAGATTAAAGTTTTAGCTGTATTTCCGCATTGATGCAATTAAACTTATTTGTATAAAAAATGATATATTTACGCTTATATTTTCCTAAGAACCCATAAACACGAACAAGTACATCAATGCAGAAGAAATACAGCTAAAACTTTAATCTTTAATAATTCAATAGTAACATTTTGTGGGTTGAATCCTATTTGCGTAAAATCGTATTAAAATCTTTCAAGTAACCAATACTTTGCTAATTTCGTTAATGTAAAAAGTTGCAATAACACACACCTGTATATCTTTGAATTTAGAATGACATATTTGTGTTATAAAAATAACGTGAGTGTAAAATCTTCACGTATTCTTAAAATATATACGAGTGTATTTTCACAAAGATATAATGTAGTATGCAAGACATAACTCCAGATCAGACCGCATATAAATGTCGTCATTAGGGAGCTCCAATAATGCCGTTCCCATTTCTTTTTTACCCGCGTACAGCTAGAAACGTACAACGGAGGGTAGTTATTGATACGTATCGAGCTTATTTTCAATAGAACATTAACCTTGATCGGAGAAAGGCCAGAAGTCGTTTCAGGACTCGTGGAAGTCGAGAAAAGTGGCTGAACTATGTCGTTTATGCGTAATAGGGTTAGTGCTGCATTCCCGAAGGTACCGCTATTAAGGGCGAGACACATCAAGATTCATTTTTATCCGTGCAGTAACGGAGGAAGTATACATTTATGCGGCCGAGCGACAACACTATCCACAATCAGGTGGTAGGATATTGCCTGTTTGGATGGTTACCACTCCTAGTCTAGAGTATGCCCCCATAACAACCTTGAGTTGTGTTCTAGCATCAGTGGCCAGTTTCAAGTTCAGTCCTTTAGAGGGCTGCAGTGTAATGGTAGCGTCTTTGGTGTTACAATCTATAGGCGATGGTCTCCTCTTATCAGTGGGTCGTCTGCCTGATGGCTGAACACGCGTAATAAAAAAAACGCAACATAAATGTGAAAGGTGAACTTAAACACAGCTTGTTTATAATATAAATAAAATAAACGATTGTTTATAGCGACGCTAAATCCAAATATACTCGACGGTCAAATGAATACACTTTTTGTCGCAGTAAAAAAGTCACAGCCTTCTTGAATTTATATATACATGTACTGCATCATATAGTCATAATTTTAACTATCATTTAGCTTTGTTTAATCAATAATTAAAATTATTTACGAGCATAATAAGACAGTTAAACACAAGTTGTAATATATTGTAATAAAACTAAATTTTAACTGTTTTAACGGCGGTATTTTATTTGATTTCTATCCTGACGCGCCGGCAATTTCAGTAGCCATGATCACGGATAACAAATATGTCAAGTGTCAATGAGGTACATTACAGCTTTTATTTATCCTTTCGCTAACTGGATAGATAGATAGATAGATAACACTTTATTGTACACCATTACAAAAAACACAGAAAAACTTATAGTCAAAAAATATTCTAAATGTACACAATGGGCGGTTTTATCGCTAAGAAACGATCTCTTCCAGACAACCCGTGGCAGGAATAAAACATATGGGGTGTTTTTTATAGAGGTATAGAACTTTAAGTTGGCATTACTGTTCAAGATGGCGACCGATTTAACAGCTGTCAAGTGATTTATTCTCAGTTTGGTTTGGCAATTCATCATGAATAGACTCACGCCTGAACAACGCTTGCAAATAGTGCAATTTTATTTCGAAAATAATGGTTCTGTGCGGAATACGTATCGCGCACTACGTCCATTTTATCGTCGACAAAATCGTCCATCAGAGCAGTTAATTCGATTAACCATAGAACGTTTTCGCACCACGTTTACTCTTATTGATAACTCGCATCCCCAGAGACGCCGTACGGTGCGTACAGAAGAAGCTATTGCTGCTGTAGAGCGTAGCATTGAGGAAGACCCGAATGAGTCCATCCGCCATCGAGCACAGGAATTGGATCTGTGTCCATCCACTTTATGGAAGATTTTGCGGAAGGATCTTGGTTTGCGTGCTTACAAAAGCCAACTCGTGCAAGAATTGAAGCCAAACGATCATCAAGTAAGGCGTAAATTCGTGGAATGGGCCCAAAACGAGATTGTCGCTGTTCCCGATTTTCATAAGCGAATTTTGTTTATCGATGAAGCGCACTTCTGGTTGCATGGCCACGTCAACAAACAAAACTGCCGCATTTGGAGTGAAGCTAATCCTCAAGTGTATGTCGAAACACCGTTACATCCAGAAAAACTGACTGTTTGGTGCGCTTTATGGGCTGGTGGAATCATTGGTCCGTACTTCTTCAAAAACGATGATGGCCAGAACGTTACAGTCAATGGTGATCGGTATAGAGCCATGATTATTACCTTTTTCATTCCTGAATTGAATAACCATTATGTCCAGGAGATGTGGTTTCAACAAGACGGCGCAACATGTCACACAGCTCGTGCCACAATCGATTTATTGAAAGACACGTTTGGTGACCGCCTAATTTCACGTTTTGGACCTGTGAATTGGCCTCCAAGATCTTGTGATTTAACACCGCTAGACTACTTTCTGTGGGGCTATGTAAAGTCATTGGTCTATGCGGATAAGCCACAAACGCTTGACCATTTGGAAGACAACATTCGCCGTGTTATTGCCGATATACGGCCACAAATGTTGGAAAAAGTCATCGAAAATTGGACGTTCAGATTGAACTACATCCGCGCCAGCCGTGGCAGTCATATGCCAGAAATCATATTTAAAATGTAATGCCACAAGATTATCTTTCGGATAAATAAAATTCATGTCAATCGAATAATCCATCGTTGTTTTATTGCAACTTAAAGTTCTATACCTCTATAAAAAACACCCTTTATTATATTGGTCAAAAGTGTTACATACATAAATATTAGAGGATATGCAGTTACTTACATATATTTTATACATATAAGTAAAATATTATATAAGTAAGAATTATACTTAATAGACATACATCTATTGATGTTACATACATAAATATATACATGCATATATAATTATACGAATACATAAATATTCGTAAAAATATCAAGAATCACTATGTTGCAGGTAGTTTTTTTGTCATTTTCTTAAATATTGTTAGTTATTTAGTTTGTCTAATAATAACAGATAGCTCATTCCAGAGTCGAATAGTCTGTACAGTAAAAGAATTATTTAAAAAAGATGAATAATGTTTGGGAGTATTAAGTCTAAGATTTGTATAACCGGCAGATTACACTGGCGAAGCTGAATGAACCAATTATGTATCGTATACTTATACTTTCGGTGACTGATTAATAAACTACAAATAAATTAACCTAAACTTAGTGTGACTAAAGCTGTGTTATAAATCTTGGTTCATACAAGCTTACTAACAACGAGATGATAGTGTGTACGACCCTTATCACCAACAAACTCTAAACATAAAGGGCTTGTATTCACCAAGAGAGTCGTATTGTATATCGGACACTTTATTACTTATTCTACTCCCCCAATGCCTCTTTTAATTAAGTTGGTGGATTTGGGTTCTGATTTTTGTCGGTTCTGTGTGGGCTATTCTATTCATAAGATGGGAAAAATACCGACGGAATATTTTTACTCTCTGAAAGGACTGTCAAAGATAAATTAGGACTCTTAAATAGAATGATGATTAACTAAAACATTTTTTATTTATAAACTGATCCTCCATAAAATGAATTTTCATTTCCTCGGCGGTTTATTGTGTGGGTTGCGGTTATTTATGGTAAGTTGTGGGTAGATCTCAGAATAAATTACAGTGGGAGAGCATGAGAATTATGAGCTAGATCTTTTATTCGCGGATTTGAGATTAGAGCTTCAAATGCTGATGTGAATATTTATTAAATATTTTTAATCTTGTTTAAACATTCTTTTACATGATTCTTAAATATAGTGTCAAATTCTCTCTCAATGCAACGGTGTAGGTTCGAATCTTGCCCAGGATGTTTTTAATTGTATGAGTTCAGTAAACAGACAGACCCACCTGATGGAAAGGGACTACCATCGCTTATAGACATTTTTAACATCAAAGGTATTTTATTTTTTATAGTGAATAGGTTCGCGATTGACCGACATTTCGCCTGATGTCAGGCGGAAATGCAGCCTAAGGTGGAGCATGCTTACCTAGAAGATACCTGTTCACGCGAGACTTAGACACCTAGATTGTATTCTTCAGGAACAGACGATGGAAAAGAGTTCCACTCTTCAGCGGTGCGTATGATGAAAGTGGTAGCATAGCGTTTCGTCGGCTTCGCTGGTATTTCCACCATATATAGGTGCTTTCAATGTACTGCCGCTCTTCAAAAGAAGGCTGGAAACTAGTCACTAATGCCAGTAAACAAATTAAAGTTGTTATGGAGGCATACTCTAGAGTCTAGATAGCCGAATAGTCTATTTATTTTGACCATATTATGCTTTTTAATACAACTAACAAAATATGTTAACGTTGAAGACAAACAATGTGATAATAACCTGCACGTCGAGATCACTGATGTGTAAATCTCGCCAATTCATCTTGATCAACCATGGTGGATACATTGTTCGTTCCCCTAACAATAAGGGATACCGAACCCTGTGGCACATGTATGAGCTAATTACTTTTTCTTTGTTTACACACAAGGATGGCTAATTAACAATCTCAATTTGTGGGCACAAGGTTTTTATTTAGACTAAAGAATTCTATCGATTCGTGTGGTAAGTCAAAATATCATCTTTATATACTTTTTCTGTCCGTGTATAAGTCACTGAATTCCTCCTTAAAGTTTGGACTGATTTTGAAGATATTTGTGTGTGTTCAAGTGGATTCGAGAATGGTTTAGATTCACAATTGGATCCGGTAGGTGGCACTAGAATCGGGTTAGAGATAATGTTTTTTTCGGTACAGGACAACGTCTCTCGGGCCCGCTAGTATTATTAAATTATTCTAAGTAATAAACATACTATACACATATATCTATATTCTATCTGGCAATTTAGGACATGATTGTACGGAGCAAATTTAGATATAGAGTGTAAATTATAGTGTAATTTAGATTTTATGTCAATCTTAGTACTGGTGAGGCGAAAAGTGTAAATAATAGTTGTAAAACCTACATTCAGATTACTGTAGTCCATAGTCCAGATCAAAGGACCAAAATATTATTACGTGGTTACAGGTTATTAATAAGATATCAAATCCAAGGAACTGTTATGAACTATCTAGACATGATCAATATTTTATTTTTTTGTAATGTAATGTATTGGTGAGTCGATTTAATGTACTGTCGAGGCAACACTTCCAAATTGAGTATTTGACACATATTACAATAAATTCTAAAATTGTATTCATATAAAGAGCAAGCAAATATCTTATCATCTTACTTTCAAAAGTTTATTATAGAAATTATTTTAATTATAATTTAAACAATAACTATTACGCCATTTAATGACGACATAAGTCAGTATTTTCATATAAACTCAAGGAGACTTTGAAGTTTTTTGCGATGATAAAAGCGTCTCAGTTGATTTGACTGTTAAATACCCAATTAAACCTTTTAGCTACAGAAATGTGTTTCACTTGCAAAAGGACCTCCACGAGCCACAATACTAACAGAGTGCTGTAATGACTGATATATTCATGCAAATAACCTAATGTTTATTATTTAATTATTAACAATGGTTTTTGAGTCATGGTAACACTATCTCTTGTTCATACTTCAGTAAATATTCTTGATGCATGCAAATTTCCTTCTCTTTTTATATACTGGTATGTATATATATCTATCTCTGTCCCCCTCGCAATTATGACTTACTTCAAGGGGATGCCGCCACCATTGCGTCGTCGGATTTTCGTTCATGGTGATAATGCAGTGAGTTGGTGAACTTATATTGGCTTATAATGGCGGCCGCCCTAAACATTACTGAATTTAGTGAAAGTGATTGATTGAGCTGGTTGCAAGATATGGATAAGGACATAGTGTTTGTACATGAGCTTTAGGTGCCTATCTACTTTCTCTACTTATTTATCATTATTCAACAAAGATTTACACAACAACTGAAGGCAGCAAAATTATACTATTAGCGTCAGCGGTCTTGTGTGAACGGAAAATCCGAGTTTTTCTTTACTTCGGTTCCGCGCATATATTATAAAATACTGACCGTTGTAATCTACCATGTACAATAGGTGAGCGGACAACCAAATCAACTGAGATATATTTTATAACCTTAAAGAACGTCGCAACCTTTCATAGACTATTTTTTTTTTTAACAAATCTACGGACTCGCGTTCCGTACCCTTTTTACAACTTAATTACTGTTAAAGTTTTTTGAGTTCATAGACGCTTATTGTTTATTTTTGTTAATGTGTGTGACACTAATTTTGTGATTTTTATGTTGTGTTGTGTACCTTAAGAATAACTTATATAATAGATTCATAGATTTTGCACGAACGTACTTACTTGTGATATCATAAATAGGTAGTACAAGCAAAAGGAGTTAAATAACGCATTCATTTATTAAAATATAATTATTGCTGTCATGGTATTTTAAAACTTAGACGATAAGATGGTAATTAACATTTGTGATTTTATACAAAAATATTAAAATTTGTTGTAACGTGTCCACAAGCCTATTGCCAATGTTCATATGCGAAAGGTCGTTTTGATAACCTTTTTTTCTGATTTTCCATTATTAATATACCTACTAAAAATATATTAACCCTTTAATAAACCGCAATAAATACTTTTTAAAGTTCAGTCTAGTGAATCGTAAATAACATGAAGATGTTAGAAACCCCCGCAAAAGAAGGTCGCTGTTACATTTATAATAATAGGTCATAACTCGTTCTTCCGACAGATTTACAGTAGGCATACATAAGAGCAACACGTATTCCTTGTTAAAGGACAATATGTAGTAGGCGTACCATTTATTATTAGCAGCAGTATAGATTATATTCACAATTTTTTTTTAAGGATCACAAACTCACACTGTTTTTCTTATTTGTATAGGTAGATACGTTTTACCAAGGTAGGAAATTTAACGACCTGCCCATGTATTCAGGCTTAGCGACGAGCGACATGAAGTTGTTGGTGTAGTGCGCGACGCGTCTTACGTTAGACTCTTTAATATTTTATTTTATTGATTTATAAAAAAAGAACTTGAGATATAAATAGAATAAGAAATATAAAGAAAAACAATTTTAGCTAGACGTGTTACTGGGGAGTTTCTTGCCGCTTCTTCTCCTTAACAGCAATAACACGTTGCGAAGCGGTGTAAATAGACTAGGAAATAAAATAAAATTTTAACCTATATGTATGACCTCAAAAAGTGTTCTCCAGTGGAACTTACTTTGAATAAGAACTTTTGAATTTATATTTTTAGTTCTTATTAAAAATTAAATTACTTTTTTAAATTTTCAAATCAAAAAACAAGTCATGATAGCGTAGGATAGCGCACGCGTCCCAGGCTCAAAGGGCGCGGATTCAAGTCCTAACCAAAACGCATGCACCACTGAAGCTGTTTTCTGACCTAATGTGCGTACTGTTACGATTACCACTTACTAATAACGGTGAAGGAAAACATCGCAATGATACCTGCACATCGAGTTGACCGATGTGTCAAACCTGCCAAGCTCCTTGGACACGTGTGGCGTGTATGCAATTCGTTCCCCAATAGTGGGAGGCCCGAACCTAGCAGTGCGGCGGTTATGAGCTGTTATTATAACTATATATCCTCCACGTTGCATACCACACCACCACAATAGTGCCAGTGTGGGACTATGGTGGACATGAATGACTACCACGGATTATCATGTCTACATAGTGTTGGCCGAAAATCTCCCTATGCCAGCCTCAATAAAATCGTCCGCCGAACTCTTGTCAGCGTCGGCTCACCAGCCAACCTAGAGTCAAATAAGCGACGATGGCAAAAAGCTGAATGGAATGTCAATTATTCCTTGGAAGATGGGACGGCCGCTTGTGTGGCACTCGTCATGCGTCGACAATCTGGCACTGTCACATCTTCCAATGTCAAGTCAGGGGCTGGCAACATTGCTTCAACAGCTCAAGGCTTTAAACGGCTCAAATGTTAAACCCTAGGAAGGGTTTACATATTTATACCGTTTGGTATTGTAACATTAAGTCCGTGGGATCCATCGGTAAAGGGTTTCTTTAAAAACATTTGTAAGAAACTCTTTGATACCACCCGTGATCGAGAAGGCTGGTTCATATTTTGCGCAAAGAATCAGCATTGCTCAACAGTGTGGTAATGCAGTCAGCCGTCTGAACTGCTTCCCTCTGGCAGCGATTAGGTACGTAATTAATTTACAGTTTTTTAAGAAATATTAATATTTTGCGCAAAGAATCAGCATTGCTCAACAGTGTGGTAATGCAGTCAGCCGTCTGAACTGCTTCCCTCTGGCAGCGATTAGGTACGTAATTAATTTACAGTTTTTTAAGAAATATTAATAAGTCTTTTCTTCACTTCAATTGACTACAAATGATGTGACGAATTTTTAACGTTCCTTAAATTAAGTTTCTAGTTTTAAATTATTATTTTTTTAACTTCATTCGGACATCAAATTATATTTATTTATTGACAATCTGTAATAAATATAATATAAATTACATACTATTGAATACAATGTAAGAAAACTTAACTTATTTGTATTGTATTCTACCCATAGTCCCTCAAGACTATAAGTAGAATACTGAGCCCAGAAATTTAAATTGTTAGGTCAATTAATTTCAAATCTGCAGGAATTTTTAAAATCAGTCTATCCATATTAAACATTATTTTTGTATGTAATCTTATCTTTTATTCCTTCTTTCAGTTTTGTATCTAGTAGTGTGTAATAATTTTGCTTGTCGTCATGAACTACAAGCAAAAGTAAAAAAACGTGAAGATCTTGGCCAGGTCGTGAATATACGAGTAACATCTAAATCCTGAACGAATAGACTACACCACAGATCCATTCATTCCATTCCAGCTTTATAACATTTTATTATTTAAAATCAAAAATATAATACAAAATTCAAAAATATAATACAAAATAATTATCTTATAGCAATTTAAATTAAAGTTTTCTGTCTAGATTTTAATTTAAATACAGAATCCGTTACTAATTACCTCAATTAAAAACAAAAAATTACACTAATTCCAGAACATTTAGACAGAATGAAGAACGATAATCCATTGTCTGTGTCCCGTAAAGGAGTTATTTAATTTGCGAATGGAATTTGAGCGACATAAAATGCTTTGAATAAGTTTAGATTCGGAATTAGCCGCATTTTCCGTTGCTTTGACTTTCGCAGCAGCCTTCTGTTGTAATATTAAGTCGGTGAAAATGCGAACTCGAATTTCACAGAGGTAAACACATGTTTTGATCACACTAATAAAGCAGCCAAGTGTGTATTGTATCTCGCACTTGGCTAATTTCTTAGTATAAATATCTACCCTGTATTATATTTATTTACATTGAAAGCAAAACTTAAATATGACTTCGCTCTCTACTCTGCGTGGAATAAAAGGGATAGAAATAGAAGAGATGGATTCTACCGCTAAAGTAACTGAAGCGCGGCGTTAAACAATTTTTATTTATTTACTAGCATTTGCCCACAAATTCCTCCACATTAGGCAAATAATAAAGATTACTGTTATTGTGCAAGTATTTAAAATCAAAGGGTATTTCTAGCATGAATGAAATGAAAATGAATGAACGCACTAGATTCCCGTAACAACTCGGAAAAAATAATGCCCAGGATATAAAGAGAATTTGCTATCAATAAGTGATAATATCGCATCGGAATCAGATTTATTTTCAACTTGGTCACTTTTAACCGCTCCCAAAAAAACCCAGCAGGATTTCCGGGATATAAAGTACCGCAGATTTTAATTCCGGGAATTTGCTATCGATCAGCGAATATCGCATCGAAATCCGCTCAGTAGTCAAACACAATAAACACAAAAAAATCTAAAAAACAAAAGACTACACATTTAAAATTTCATAATATTATAGATAACAAAGTAATATGTATATTTATAATTTTATATTTCCAAATACGTCTTCGAGATCATTTAAGAACTGTTATTGACTATTATTCAGTCGGTCTATAATCGATTGTAAAACCTATTTTGCGTTTCCATGTGATTTACCGGGGTATATTTTATCATTGTTAAGAGTTACATGATTCGAATTAAAATGCCGTTGGAATGACTATAGAATTTATTAGAACTATACAAACACGTATAACACAGGTACAAATATAACTGGACACAACCAGTACAAACAGCACGATTAAATAACACGCGCAAAGTCCGTCACTATAAAGCTTATCGAATGTACATGTCTTGCTCGTATCGTAATCGTCGCTTGACTGCCTCACCCCTCCGTTCGGGCATTGTTTTATACTAAACTATACAATACAATACTCGACCCGTGGACTGAATTTTCCAAGAATCACATCTGGCTAACGACCATCATAAAGGATTACAATACACAATAGGCTGCTTTTCTAATTACAAATTTTAAACACAAAGTAAACAAAAGAAGTCCAAAAGGTAATAAACTGCAAGTGTGCAGTCACTTTTGTCGGCGTGTAACATTATTATGTTGTAAAAAAAATATGAAATTAAAAAGTATCAAGAATTTTTTCAAATATCGCGTTTTTACGCAATCAAAGTAATCAAATCGTAACTTTTATATATTTAATCAAAGATCTAGATTATGAAAAATTACTACGATTCAATGAGAAGGACTTTTAAACTCATCTTCTTAGGTACTATAATCATCCTCATTGTGTACCCACAAATCCGACGATTGCACCTAGGACACTATTCTTCTTTTGTATAAATTGACTGTCAAGGCAACTAGTAATATAATAGTGGCCAATCAGCGTATTGAATTATAAAAATATTTTAAGTAAGGCATTAGTTAGGTTTTTTGGTCAAGAGTACATATATTTTTGTATATATTCAGTACAGTAATTATTTATTCGCGACATTTTAAAACATTGGCGATTATCTACTCTGTGTGATTATCTGTTACGTACATACACATAAATTTCTTCACATATTTGATTCTTTCTTTATTTTAATGTATTTGTAACACATCTTATTCTTTTTTCCATAGTATAAAACAAATTCGCTTTCAGCATCTGTCTGTATAGCCGCTAACTCTTCCTAAATCACGCAACAGATTTTTAAGTGGAATTTACTATCAGTTAGACAAATTTTCACTGAAGGTTTATACCTGTATATAAAAAACCTTTTTATATAAGTGAATAGAGCTACTCCCTATTATATAAATATTTTATATTTTTTCACTCCTTTTCTGTATAAACTTAAACAATTCCGGATCTCATACTTCTACGTGCTGTTATATATAGTCTATGCACCCCATTTGGCCTATCCTACACCTTTCCTGTCTAATCATCACTTTCATGCCTTAGCTTCCTATCCGCTCATCGACCCAGTCCCCGAGTCTCTTTCCAACTTTCAACCGAGACGGTCGTCCCCTAAACTATAACCTTGTTTTAATTATTCCTTTTTTAAAAAGGGGTTTACTCGGTCCCGCATAACATTTTGGTGGCAGCGGTGGGATCCGATATCCCCTACGCAATATCCACGCGCGGTATATACGCGGTAACCAAAGTAGTGGCCGTTCCGAACCGGTCCAGAACATTAAATCCAGTGTATCCAGTTTCCACGAAGTCCAGTTACAAAGTCCAGTATACGGAGAGTCCAGTTTTACGTCCAAGATCCAGTGTATCCAGTTTCCACGAAGTCTAGTTACCGAGTCCAGTATACAGAGAAGTCCAGTATACAGAGAGTCCAGTTTTTACGTCCAAGATCCAGTGTATTCAGTTTTCACGAAGTCCAGTTAGCGAGTCCAGTATACAGAGAGTCCAGTCGTCACGTCTAAGATCCAGTGTTCAGCAGTATCCACGAAGTCCAGTTAGCGAGTCCAGGATACAGTAAATCCATCGTCAAGCGAGTCCTGCATCCAGGGTTCGAGGCATCCTGTGTTAAGAATTATCATCATAGAAAACCTAAATGTATATTTTACGTTTATTCCTGTAAGTCATTTTAAAATTATTTAATTACTATCGTCTTAAAGTATAGTGTAACATTATACCATTCTTATCTATTGTGACGAGTCTAAACATCCTCGAGGCAACCGGGCTGCACTGCGCCCACGCGTTTATTCTTATCGTTAAGGTGCCTATACACTCGAAGCTTTGATTTATTTTTAATACATTTTACAACAGACCTAATAATAAATAATTACCTACTTAAAACCTAAATTTAAATACTTACCTTCTTAAAATAAAACTAAAATTTTAATCTTCTTAAATAAATATAAATATTTACCCTTCTTAAAATAAATTTAAATACTTACCTTTTTAATTTCCATTACTCGAATTGATTGTCTGACGAGCCACTATGTCGAAAGGAACCCGAGGCGAGTTGAGTATTAATCTCCCAGAGGGACATTCAGATTTTAAAACACCAACAACCACTCCATCACCAATTAATCTACCAGTTCCCGAACTTGATCTAAATATTCTCACAAAATTTATAAAGCCGTATGACGGAAACCGTGACACTCTTAATTCCTTTATTATAAACTGCAATAATGCTTTTGAATTGGCAACAACCAATCAAAAACAAATTTTATTCAAATACATTCAATGTCAATTACAAGGGAAAGCTGAAATAGCTTGCTCCATTAAGGAGTTTGTTAACTGGGACCAATTGAAGGAATTTCTGAAAACACAGTTTAGCCAACGCAAGCATTATGCCCATTTACTAATGGAATTACAAGAAACTAAACAGGGTACTAATGAAAATGTTAGTCAGTTCTCATTTAAAATCGAAACTTGTCTATCCCAATTATTTACGGAAATCTCCCTTTCACATTGTAAAAAGAAGGAAGTTGATGGTAGGATAGCCGCTATGGAAGATTTAGCTCTCCATCATTTCCTCATGGGACTACATCCAAGAATATCCACAATTGTCCGATGCCGTAGCCCTAGAAACCTAAATGAAGCAATTAATTTCGCGTTATCCGAAGAGAAAATTCAGCAATCATTTTATAAAAGCACTAGTTCACACGTCAAGCCTAGCCAATTTGTTCCGAATAGGAATATTGTTAACAAAAATTATCCTAGACAAGTAAGTAATAATAACTATTATAATCAAAATACGTCATCGTCCCAAAATATACCATTCTGTCGCTATTGCAAGAAAGCTGGACATTTCCTGGAAAATTGCAAGCTTCGCGAATTCAATAATAATAAACGTAATTCGGGCGGATTTAATTCCTTCACTCCTTTACAACCGTCTACTTCAACATTCAAACCCAATCCTCGCGTAAATCATATTGAAGAGGAAAGCCGAGATGAAGTTGATAATAATAATGAAAATTTAAACTATTAAGAGTCCCGTATAGGTGTCGCACGGGGCGAGTTCACTCCCAAGTCGATACCACTCATATATCTAAAATGACCTGTGGACAGGGTAACCAGCCCCAAACTCAGGGTCGTCAATCTAAAATGACCTGCGGACAGGGTAACCAGCCCCGAACTCAGGGTCATCCTCTTAAACCGACCTGCGGACAGGGTAACCAGCCCCAAACTCAGGGTCTTCAATCTAAAATGACCTGCGGACAGGGTAACCAGCCCCAAACTCAGGGTCGTCAATCTAAAATGACCTGCGGACAGGGTAACCAGCCCCAAACTCAGGGTCGTCAATCTAAAATGACCTGCGGACAGGGTAACCAGCCCCAAACTCAGGGTCGTCAACCTAAAATGACCTGCGGACAGGGTAACCAGCCCCAAACTCAGGGTCGTCAATCTAAAATGACCTGCGGACAGGGTAACCAGCCCCAAACTCAGGGTCATCCTCGTAACATGGCCTGCGGACAGGGTAACCAGCCCCAAACTCAGGGTCATCCTCCTCAACCTGTCAGTGGACACGATAATCAGCTTCAGCCTCAAGAGTTCTTAAGGAAATCACCTAATTGTCCTGAAAATAATAATAATGAAATTTATGACATTATAACGAAGAAAAGATTCTTACCTTATGTAAAAGTCCGAACGTCTGTAAACGAAAAACCACTCACGTTCTTGATTGACTCCGGTGCATCCATCTGCGTCCTAAAAAAGAATTGTGTTAGTAATCTTCCTCAGTTAACCGATACCTGCATAAAAGTTAAAGGAATAGATTCCAAGGAGCATATTAAAAGTTTAGGTAGTTTGGAATTACATCTTGAATTTAATCCAGAATTTAAATTATCACATACCTTTCACGTTTTAGATAAAATTGATTTCCCTTATGATGGAATTATAGGCACTGACCTATTTATCCAACACGGCTGTCGAATAAATTACAGTACAGAATCTCTAGAAATAAATAACAGAATTATCCAACTATCATTCGATGAACCCTCTTATGTAATCGAACCACGAACTGAAACAGTAATAGAATGCTCCATTAAAAATCCCGAATTAAGAGAGGGTGTAATACTCGATCAACATATTTCCGACTCTGTCCTTATTTCAAATTGCCTAGTAAAGGTAAAAGACAATAACCGAATTAATTTGACAGTACTTAACTTATCCGAACAACCAGTTACCATTAAGTCTAACCTATCACTTACCTTATATCCTATTGACCACTCTTACTGCGAACCCTTTGGTTTCCATAATACCTCAACAGATAATTCCATTGGAAGAGTCCGTACATTGTTTGATCTCCTAAAAACATCCCACTTGAATCCTGAAGAAACAGAAAAACTTCGCGCGATATGCAGTGACTATTGCGACATATTCCACCTACCTGGGGACCCTTTGACTTGTACCGACATAATCCAACATGAAATCAAAACTTCCTCATCTCAACCTATCAATGTAAAATCTTATAGATTCCCAGAGATACATAAAGAAGAAGTTAAAACACAAATAAACAAAATGCTGAACGAAAATATTATTAAACCGTCTAGATCTCCATGGTCGTCACCCATTTGGATTGTACCTAAGAAAACAGATTCTTCAGGGCAGAAAAAGTGGCGAATCGTCATAGATTATCGTAAACTTAACGATATTACTATTGGAGAAAGTTATCCAATCCCCCAGATCAATGAAATTCTAGACCAATTGGGCCAGAGTAAATATTTCACGACCCTAGACTTGGCCTCCGGTTTTCACCAAGTTAAAATACATCCCGACGATGCATCTAAGACGGCATTCAGTGTCCCACAAGGTCACTTTGAGTTTAACCGAATGCCTTTCGGATTAAAGAATGCGCCTGCAACATTCCAAAGAATAATGAATACAGTCTTATCAGGCCTGCAAGGTATGCATTGTTTTGTATACTTAGATGACATAGTTATATACTCTCATGATCTCACTTCCCATATGGAAAAAATTTCTGCCGTGTTTCAAAGATTGAGACAATTCAACCTCAAGTTGCAACCCGAAAAATGCGAGTTTTTGCGTAAGGAAGTTGCCTATCTAGGACACATAATTAGTGACGAAGGTGTTAAACCAAATCCTGAGAAAATAAAATCTGTCGTACAATTCCCTACTCCTACGTGTCCAAAAGATATTAAATCTTTCCTCGGCTTAGCCTCATATTACCGTCGATTCATACCGACATTTTCAAAATTCTCAAAACCTCTGACTAACCTATTGAAAAAGGATGTCCCATTTGTTTGGACTAATTCCCAACAGTTAGCCTTTGAACAACTCAAAGAAAGATTGGTAACTGCCCCAGTTCTTATATATCCGGACTTCACAAAACCCTTCCTTCTGACCTGTGATGCATCTAACTATGCTATTTCCGCAATCTTATCCCAAGGTGAAAACGGCAAGGACAGACCAATTGCCTATGCCTCTAGGACACTCAACAAGGCTGAATGTAACTACGACGTAACGGAAAAAGAATGCCTGGCGATTGTCTACGGAACTAAAGTTTTCCGCCCGTACCTTTTTGGCCGTCATTTCACGATCATTACCGATCATAAGCCACTAAATTGGCTATTCAATTGTAAGGACCCCGGGTCCCGTCTAATCCGATGGCGTCTGAAATTGGAAGAGTTCGACTACACAATCCAATATAAGAAGGGAAAGTTAAACACCAATGCAGACGCCCTCTCTAGATATCCTGTAAATCCTGTCCATGAAGAAATATCCTCCAATGATCAAATTGTGGCAGAAGATCCTCATGTTCAAAACGATCCTGAAGATGTTCCTGAAAATAATCCTGATAATGTTCCTGAAAACGATCCCGAAGATGTTCCTGAAAATAATCCTGTAAATGACAATGAAAATCCTCCTCAAATATCTGTTGATAATCCAGAACTCCAGATGAGTCCTGACGTCCCGGACTTACCTGAATTATTTGACTTACCCGACGACTTTGTAATCCCGGGAGATGTGGAACTCCCCGATGACTTTAGTATCCCAAGTCCGCCATCTTCTGAAGAATCCACCAGTAGTAATGATACTTACTCCAAATGCCTGAAAACAATTAACAACAAATCATTAACGTTTAACACTAAAATAGAGGAACATAATGAAAACTTACTCAAAACAAAAATAAAACACATAGTTATACCTGCTTCTATCGATTTGGATGAGTCAAACCAATATGTAGAGGAAGTTATTAATAATCTTCCTAATTCCAAAGAACTCATCGCACAAGAACGAACTCTGTATTCGTTCATCAAATCTGAAACGGATGACGTAACATACTATTTATTATTTATAAAAGTTTACCACTATGACAGTTGTAATAGTTACGAACATGTATTTAAAAGCCTGAAAAACTTAAAAATGGAGTTGTTATCTAATAACGTATTAGAATTCTCTATATCGGATTTCAGAAATCCATTTGATAATCATTCTTTTATTAAGATATATAATATTATATTGTACTTATTCCATAATACTAGTATAACTATACATATTTATAAAAACACTATTATCTTTCCTGCGATGAGTGAAATTACAAAAATCTTAAAAGAAAATCATGATATTCCCATTTCCGGTCACTTAGGAGCAAATAGAATGTTAAATAGAATCCAAGAAAAGTATTACTGGCGCAATATGCGCACTGATATTGAAAATTATGTACGTGAGTGCCGACTCTGCCAGGAGAATAAAGCACTCCGTAGGATCAATCGTGCTCCTATGCAAATAACTTCTACTTCAACACAACCCTTCGAAAAGATAGCATTAGATATAGTCGGACCTCTGCCTGAAGCTGCTCAAACGAGATTAAAATACATTCTTACATTACAAGACGACTTAACAAAATTCTCTGCTGCGTATCCTATGCCTAATGCTACGGCTGAAGAAACATCAGAGTGTTTAATCCATTTCATCTCCCAATTTGGAATTCCCAAAATTATTATCACAGACCAAGGGACGAATTTCACTTCCGAATTATTTAAACAAACGTGCAGCTTCCTTAAGGTTAAACAATTATGGTCCACTCCTTATCATCCGCAAACTCAGGGCGCAATTGAAAGAAGCCATTCGACTTTAAAGGAATACTTGAAGTCTTTTGTAAACGAAAATCAAGACAATTGGCCAAGATTTGTATATACTGCAATGTTGACATATAATTCAACAATCCATTCCACAACTAACTTTACTCCTTATGAATTAGTATTTGGTCATAAGCCGTTTATTCCATCCTCTGTCTACGAAAGCTCACTGGAGCCTACTTATAATAGTTATGTCCGTGTACTACAACAACGATTACAAATATCCAGAGAGAAAGCTCTAGAAAGTATCTTAAAATCCAAAATATCATCCAAAAATTATTATGATAAACACAGCAGACCAGCGAAATATAAAGCAGGTGACATGGTTTACGTTAAAAATCACCTTCGGCTCCGAAAAGCGTTGTCTCCAATATGGAAGGGCCCTTATAAAGTAATAAGAATTAATGGTAACAATACATTGACTTTGCTTATAAATAGACGACACGTAAAATACCATTATGACGAAATTAAATTAGCAGTAGTTGATGTACAATAAAATAATTAGTCCTTATGTTAATAATCTTATCATAAACTTTATGTTATAAAATATTATATATAACCAATTTCCTTAAACATAAATCGTATTTCAGAACCACCATGTTGGGTGTCTGCGTTCTTGCAACAGAAGTCATAGAAAAGATAAATAAAGGTCCAGGTATATATTTTGATCCAATTGGCGAACTTAAAATTAACGCTGGGTACTTGGATGTAGTCACCCCATTCGATATCTCCCACATTGAACCTCATATTCAAAATATTAATTCAGTATTAGGTACAACTCGGTTTTTATGTGGTCAAATTGAAATCGAAATTACAAGTAAATTAGAATGCCACAACATATTAGAACCGCTAACTATCAGGTACCAAGACATGGCCTCTGAGTATTCTTCCATAGCCCATCTTACAAATAGTAATAAGTTCAAACGCGCAGCGTGGATAGGCGGTATAGGCACCCTATCCAAAACCATTTTTGGGACTCTAGACGAGGATGACGCTGTCAAATATGACAACGCCATACAAAGCATACAAAATAACGAAAAAGGTCTGGGTTCATTAATTAAAGAAAACATTTTGGTTACAACTTCAACCTTGTCGAAATTTAACGAAACTTTGCATAAAATAAAAATTAACGAAGCCAGACTAAATGAAGGTATCGACAAGCTATCGTTACAACTAAAAAACTTGTCTCTCATTACCGAAGAATTGAAAATCAAAACAAATATCGACCTAATATTTAAAAGTTTAGAAGCCGCTGTACTCACTTTATCATTCCAGTTGGAAGACCTAACAAATGCAATTATGTTTAGTAGTCAAAATATACTTCACCCAGCTGTGCTACCTCCCACACAGTTGTACCAAGAGCTTGTTGATAACTATAGATACTTACCTGCTGATTTGAAATTGCCCGTCACTTTAGAATTAAGCTACATCCATATACTAATGAATATATCAAATGTTGTTTGTTATAGTTTAAATAATAAGATTGTTTTCATATTAAGAATACCTTTAGTATCACCTAAAGAATATAGGCTGTATCACAACATAGCGTTGCCAATTCCACATAACGTTATGAAACCGAACACATTTAGTTTTATAATTCCCAGCAGTAAATACATCGCAATGACTAAAGATAAATCAGAATATTGCAAACTCGAATCACTGAAAGAATGCAGAGTGATAAGCGTTCACGAGTTCATCTGTGACGTCATGACTATATACCCTACTGGTGCAAACCCAAGTTGTGAAAGCGAGCTAATTTCTAATGTGATAAGTACATTACCGACGCAGTGTCAAACAGACTTCATTCACGGAGATTTAGATTTATGGAAACCACTTAGTAATAGTAATTGGATTTATGTACAATCCCAAAACAATAAATTATATATAGAATGTCAGAAACAGAAAAGTTTAGAATTAAATATTGTCGGAACGGGAATTTTGAATATACCAAATAATTGCTTTGCCTATTGTAAAAGTACTAAATTAATACCAAAATCTAACAGTATTAAAATAAATATTACCGAAACACATTCCGACTTTAATATAATAGATGACTCTTGCTGTACTTTAGATAAGTTTAAAAATGTAGTGAATAATGAACCTCGTATAAAACTACAAAATATTGACTTAGATATCTTTACACCGGAAACAAAATCGAGATTAAAATCTATGACTGATAAGACAGATGAGATAATTAACCAACATCAAATAATTAAATACGAGACTCATTACTCTATTCTGTTAGTTTTAAGTTTTTGTATTATCTTTCTATTTTTTGTAATTAAGTGTGTTTTGTACATTAAATCTCACGACCGTCTCTCCTATATACTTCCCATATTTTCCCGATCAGCTCCAATAAATTCCCCAGAATCTCTACAGCAAACACCAAACCCTGATCCTGTCATCCCTCTTAAAATCATGAAATCTCAAAATCCAGAAATCATTCCATCTCCTAGTACTAGGAGAAATATATAACTTTTCTTATTGTTTTCCTAAACTTCGAAATTTCAACCCCGAAGTTTAGTCTACCCCGGGGAGGTGTTATATATAGTCTATGCACCCCATTTGGCCTATCCTACACCTTTCCTGTCTAATCATCACTTTCATGCCTTAGCTTCCTATCCGCTCATCGACCCAGTCCCCGAGTCTCTTTCCAACTTTCAACCGAGACGGTCGTCCCCTAAACTATAACCTTGTTTTAATTATTCCTTTTTTAAAAAGGGGTTTACTCGGTCCCGCATAACAGTGCGCACAATTTATTTAAAAGGGGGGTACGAGGATTTATCTGCTCATACATGTATGTATAAATAAAAATAAAATAAATAAAAAAGCCTTTATTCTACCGTCATATTACAAACATAATTAAAATCATAAATTAATACATAATTATTTTTTCTTTTTTAAAATGTCAAAGTAATAAAATCTATGTCCTTTTACTAAAAAAATAAAATAATACATTATTGTTCATCGACGGAAGTCGCCTCAGCGGCGTAGGCCTCCCCCAATTTTCTCCATTCATCCCTATTTTTTGCTAGTCTTGTCCAATGTGGGCCGCATCTTTCCTTAAATATGTCTTTTATTTGGTCTCCCTCTTTTCCTCTTAGCGTCTCTAGGTATCCATTCTGATACTTTTCTTGTCCACTTTTCCGTGTTCATTCTGTGAACGCGTCCTGCCCATTTCCATTTAAGACTTCTTACCTTTTTTACTACGTCACATACTTTTGTTTTCCTCCTTATACTTTTATTTGGAATTTTATCCATAAGTTTCACGCCTAGCACGCTTCGCTCCATTTTCCTCTGATGAACAGCTAGTTTGTTTTCATCTTGCTTACGAAGAGCCCATGTTTGGCACCCGTATGTTAAACACGGAAGAATTGCTACGTCATATAATTTTTGCTTTATCCCTGTATCTACCTCCTTATTTTTCATGATTTCCTTATAATTCCAATATTTTCTCCATGTAGTTGCTATCCTTCTATCTATTTCTTTTTCAGTGTTATCTTGAAAAGAAATGGATTGACCCAGGTATATGTATTCCTCGATGTATTCAATTTTTTCGTTATCCACTTCGATGTTCTCTTTTTTACCATTTGTTAATATTTTTGTTTTTGTTGCATTTAAATACAGACCAACTTTTTTGCTTTCGCTTGTTACATCCATTATCATGTCTTGTAGATGTGTTCTATTTTCCGCTAGTATTACAATATCGTCCGCAAATCTTAAGTGATTTAAATATTCACCGTCTACCTTAAAACCTTTATTGTCCCAGGTTATCTCTTGAAATATCTTTTCTAATACTGCCGAAAACATTTTTGGTGACAGAGGATCCCCCTGTCTCACTCCCTTCTTTATTGCAAATTCTTCACCTTCCGTATCTAACTTTATTGTGGCGCAGCTTTTAGAGTATATACTATAGAGCAGTTCTACATATTTTAAGCCTACTCCTTGTTGTAGAAGGGCCCCCCAAATAGCTTTGTGTTCTATGGAGTCAAAAGCTTTCCTAAAATCTATAAAACACATGCATAGTGTTATTCCATATTCTCTTGTCTTCTCTATTATTTGCGTCAATACGTGGATGTGGTCGATGGTTGAAAAACCTTTACGGAATCCAGCTTGTTCACGTGGTTGACTTTCGTCAAGAATTTTAGTCAGTCTATTTAAAATTATTTTAGAGAACAACTTGTAAATATTAGTCATTAGGCTTATAGGCCTGTAGTTATTTAAGTCCTCTCTGTCACCTTTTTTATGTAGTAATATTGTTGTAGATTTAGACCATTGCATTGGTGTATATATTGTTAAACAGTATTTGTAATGGTCGTTGTAAAGCATCTGACATCGTCTTCAGGACTTCATTTGTTATTTTGTCTTCGCCTGGCGTTTTATCGTTCTTCTGGCTGTTTATTGCGAACTCAATTTCTGACAGCATTATTTCTGGAATAGGTTCATTTTCATGCATATCCACTAGTATGTCTTGTTTAATGTACGACGGCACATCAGATGAATATAATTCGCGGTAGAATTCTGTTGCTTCTTTTATTATGTTTGATCTTTTTGATACCATTTCTCCATCTTTACATTTAACACGAAGTGCCCAATTCGTCGTAGTTCTTAATTCTTTATAAGCTTTCTTTATTGCGCCTGAGTTTTGTATATATTTCTCTAAAGTATGCATTTTATGTTCTTTTTTACTTTTTTTATTTGCCTATTTATTTCTTTACTAAGTTCTGTAATTTTGGCATTTGTTTCTTTTGTCCTTTTCTGTGAATATAATTGTTTCCTCTCTTGTAATAATTGTTGCGTGTGATTGTTTATAAAAAAATTTTTTTTAATTTTTGTTATATGTTGTATATTATTCAAAAGATTTTTAATTTCTTTTTCGAACATGTTGTATTGGGTTTGTATTTCAGATGTTGACTGCAGTGAAGTTAAGAACTTTTCTTCCCATTTTTGCGAGTCTTCTTGACTAATCTTTAGTACTTGTTTTATAAGATTTGTGTTTGATCTCGCAAATTTTCTGGTTGTCTTGCTTTGCATGTTTAATTTGCATCTAATCATTCGGTGATCTGTGTTAAAATTTAAATTATTTATTATGTCAAAGTTGTGAATCTCAATATGTTTATTAATCAGAAAATAGTCGATTTCGTTTAAATATAGTCCATTAGGAGATCGCCAAGTCCATTTTTTGGTTATTTTTCGTCTAAACATACTATTAACAAATTTCATATTATTTTCTAATGCAAACTCTACTAACTTTTGTCCATGTCTCGTCCTTTTGCCGCTAGAGTACCTTCCGAATATATTTTCTTCGCCCTTTTGTGCTTTACCTATCTGAGCGTTAAAGTCACCCATGATTAGTAAAGACTTCGCATTTAACTTCTCTATAGCGGTCTCCAACGATAGGTAAAATCTTTCTAGTTCTATATCATCACACTTTTCTGTTGGAGCATAAATTTGAATAACGGACAAAGCTTTGTTGTTTGTTTATCTTAGTTCTAATGTCGCTATTCTTTCAGAAAAGCAGTTAAATCCAATTATGTCCTTTTTTAATTGTTTTCTTACTAAGAACCCAACTCCTTGCTGTCCATTAACTCCTTAAACACTTAAACATACATGTATGTATATGTATATAAAGATAATAATTTTAATAACATCAAAGTAATATGTACGTAACTTAAGGAAAATTCCTTGAGTGTTTTACCTTCTTAACTTACTAATTGACGCGAATGGTATGACTAGAAGCTCCTTTTAGCAGAAACTTTTTGTGTCACATATTACGCCTCGCTGGAATAATATTGTATAGAACAAACACAGAGGAGAGTAGCGTCAAACATTTATATTGCATTCCTTTATGAACAAGAAAATATTTAACCATAGAGTTACTAAGATAAATGCCTTGTAATTTATTTAAAGTGTTCTCGAGAAACTTAGACAAGCAAGCGTCAGAGATACTTCATCTTGTGAATTAGAATCAAAAACTAAACTCTGACATTTTATGAAGGATTAAATTAGTTATATTAAAGCTTTCACCCATTTATAGCACTTCTACCCTTATAAATATACCTTTGTCCGATTCCTTATAACGGCCTGCCTATTTTTTTTGCCGAGGGAAGATCTGTTTAACGATTGCCAACCGGAGTTAAAACACGGTGGCACAATGTGGAATTCACCTCGTTGAGATAGTAAAGTGCCAGGTGCGCTTTTCCCTGAGATGATAGAGCAGAACTGGACCTCCGTCGTTGTGGGGTACCATGGCAAGTCAGACAAAAGCGGGAACGTAGAACATAGCTCCGCCCTCGCACAGATTAAAACTCCGGCGCTGGGTTTACCTGGATGACCTCGAGCGCCGTGAGCGAAATCCAGGGGAGGGACCGCCTTTGCTTAATTATATATTCTGTCGCAGCGGGGTGCTTTGCGCTCTACTTAGCGCTTTTGGCCGCTGCCTATCAGCTTAGGCTCTGACAGGTCTAGTAAAATAGCCGCTATGGAGCAGGCGACTGTCATTTCCTGCGGCTCCGGCTGTAGACGAATAGAAGGAACTGGGCGAATTTTAGTGAGTATTCCGGCAGCAGGAGGGCGAGTCCCACACGCTCTCACCGTGCCCCCCCCCCCCCGTGCTCCACACGGTGATAACATTACAAACGTAAAAAGCTATGTTCACCCGAGTCGGGGATACGAACTAAAACTCTCCGATGTTCTTTCCTTTGCCTTATTCAACGGCTACATAAAGGTAAAGCGGAAGCTAACCAACACCGCTCGCCAGATGAACTTCCTACATTGCCTTCAATGGACTTTTTTTAAAAGTTCTCATAAAATTCCTTCGAGGTCGCCAGCGTAATCGTAACATCTTTTTTGTTGTCAAATGTTCATAGGCAACAGTAACAATTTTTCATCATATGAGTCGACAGCCTGTCTCCTTTAGACATGTATTGAAAAAACCCAACATCAAGTAGGTAACCTTCTTGTCTTTTATTACTTTATAAGGGTTCCTTATTTTACCAAAAATGAAATCCCAGTACTTACACTATGCTTAGAATTTCGTTTCAAACCATATTCTGTCATGGATTTGTTTTAATGACATTACTTTAGAGCTTATTGGCGCCACACTAAAAATGTAAGGCGCCATTTCAGGGGACGACAGCCAAAATAACACAAGACTTACTAATAAATATTGGCTAGTGTTGCCAACTGATTTACGCAAGACAAAGCGACATTTAGTGGTTAAATTCACCTAAGAAATTTCTATTATTAGAATCGCGTAGTTCGGCAGAAACGGGATTCATATTGTTACGAGTTGCAGGACTCGAATTAAAATACCATTGGAATTATTATAGAATTTATTAGAGCTATACAAACACGTATAACACAGGTACAAATATATCTAAAAATTACAGCCAACGACAACCAGTCTAAATTCAATAACACGCGCAAAGTCCGTCACTAAATAGTTTACCGAATACACAAATCTTGCTCCGCTTGTGGTTATCGCTCGACTGCCTCGTCTCTCCATTGGGGCATTGCTTTGTACTGCACAAATACAATATATCTGCTCGACCGCGTGGACTGAATTTCCTAGAATCACACCCGGCTAATGACTATCATAAAAGATTACAATACACAATGGGCTGTTTTCCTAATCACAAATTTTAAATACAAAGTAAACAAAAGAAGTCCAAATGCCGAAAAGGTAATAAAATGTCCACAGGTATGCAGGTGTGAATTTGTCTTTTATCGGCGCTCAGGTCGTTACAATATAAAATTGTCATGTCCGTCTGTCTGTCTTTACATGTCAATGTTATTTAGCCAATTTCTCAAAATTTATTAGGTCTACATAATTGAAATTTAGCTGGGAGTTGTATTTATATACCGTTACATAATATTGTAGTCAAAATCGCGAAAAGTATAAAAGTTAGAAATGGCCGCTATAAAGGTAACTGAAAGTTAAAAACGTGCTTTCAGTGTAGCATATCGTAAGATAGGTGTTTGGAAATCATAACAAAGTTTGGTAGTAACTTTTTTATTTTGTCATCAGATGGAAAGGAACAGGAAATGTGCGCCACCAAAGTCATAAAAAAGTACCTACTAACTTATGGAGTATGATGTAAAAAACTGTCATGTAAGGATTTTATGGCAAAGGCTTTAATGCTATCAGACATACAAATAAATTTTACTTTAATACCCCAATATATGTCGCTGCAACAAATCCCCTTGTACCTTCTTCCTCGCGTATATACGGCATGAGATTTTTTACATAATATTAAAATACGGAATATAATTTCACGTTTTCCTCTTTACTTTCATTCTACATTGGATTGCTATAAAACCTGACTTAAACGAATATTTGAATATATTTATTGTTACCTTTTCACGACTAACTGACTGAACTTAATGAAAGACAAGCAAATAGATTGTATTCTGGAGAAAGATAAAGCCTACATTTTGTCTCAAAAAACAATATTCAAGAGGATGAAATACAAGATGTAAATTTTCACACACGAATCTCTAAAATAATTCACATCACCTTACATTCTCTAAGTTACTGTGAAAGTGGGTGAATCAACGCCAGTAGTGCCGAAACCAAATCGCCAAAAAAATTGAATATGCAAATCATAATTTCTCAAGTTAAAGACTAAATATTTGGGCAATTGGTAAGAAATAAGTAAACATAGGTTTCAGTTCTACAGTTTCATTTTTATTATATTCAATTTCAGAGAGTATTAAAAAAACCGGACATGGTCACGTATAACTGCTAGTACAGTACAATATGAATAAGAATAAAGGTTTCTTCTGTAATGGCTATTTATTGTAGCTCCCAATTCATTAATTGATTTTATCGATAAATTGTAACAATAGACTCGACATCACTAACCCTAACCTTGGCCATGGCATGTTTTGTGGAGAGATGCCAAATGCGGATGGTGCAGATTAATAACTTCATGTAAGGGTCGTTATCCTATGCAAAATGGGATATCCACACAAAAACTATAACGCTTCTACAAAAAGGGATGGATTGGTGCGATTATCTAAATAAGATTGAATGTATGGGAAATTTGATAAGTTTTTACTTGATTAAAATTGGAAAATGAGTGCATCCACGAACTATGAACTCTCTTCATTTAATCCAAAATACAACAAAAATATAATAATAACACCCAGTAGTTAACAAGAAAAATGCTTGACCTGAAAGACGGACCGGTATGAAATGGGTAAAGGGGTCTTGACGACTTGTATATGGGTTCTGTTTTACCGAAATCGCTAGGAAACCCAATCATACCCAAATCTGTGGTCCTAAAGCGGCCCCGTTTGGACAATTGCTTTATTAAATCGGCATAATATAGCGGTTTTTTCTCTGTCCATGCAGTCAGACTATGGAACGCCCTCCGCCTTCATACGATCCTAAATATTTGATCAGAAAGCAGCATACACTTTACTGCATGCAACTCAAAAATAGAACTATTATATATAGCGGGCTCGTTACTATGAGCGATTTCTTCCAAACAACCTTTGGATAGAAAACTGGTCTAGAGTAATTCACCATAACAACCTTGAGTTGTGTTCCGGCATTACTGGCCAGGCTCCAGTCTCTCTTTGGAGAGCAGCAGCTCATTTGTAGCACCTTTGATGTTGCAAATGTCTATAGCCGATGGTAATAACTTTCCATCAAGTGGGCCGTCTGTCTGTATACTAAACCCATACAATAAAAAAATTGTGTGTATGTGCAGTTCACACGCAGTAGAAGTGAATATTTTGTTGGATATACTCACAGATAATTGTTCTCTAACTTTTATTAATATAAATTACTTTAGCCGTCAACGTATAATAATTCAAAATAAACTACTTAAGTATCGCTTTTAATTATTCACTCTTTTAGTCTAAAAAGTATTATTATTTCAGTCCAAATTGGACCTATGTTTAATCATCAGTCTTATTGACTCTCGAATCCGTGTTGCACAATGTAAAACTCGTTTCTCATTCTCTCGCAGGCTTAGTCCTATACATTAAAGTGTTTATCTCTTTTTAGTGTCACTTTTTCGTTTCATCGAGTTTCAAATAACAACGATTCCAAAGAAGTTTCACTTCAAAAAACGATATAAATATGACATACATACATTAATATAGGTACATAACATTACATATTCCGATCGTTAACTGATTGCATTTAAAAAAATGTTCCTTAACTAGATTATTCAATGAGTGGATTGATTTCGCACACTTTATATTCATCGGCAATGCATTCCCTAGCCGAGCAGCAAGGACTGTGAAAAAATTGGCATACAAGTTAGTCTTCTACGAAGGTATATTTAAACGCAAAAATTCAGGTGGTCTTAAATTTTTTAACTGACTACGAAAAAAGGAGGAGGTTCTCAATTCGTCGGAATCTTTTTTTTTTTGCTTTTTTTTATGTATGTTCGCCGATTAATCCGTGATTTATGATCCGATTTACGTCATTTTTTGTTCGACGCGGAATAGCTTCCAATTGGTCCCCTAAAAATTTTACATAGTTTGGCCCAGTAGTTTTCATTTTATGAACATTTTTTATGAAGAAAATTTCCTTTTCGTTCCATATGTACACCGATTACTCTGAGATTTATGATTCGATTTACGTGATTCTTTTTTTGTTCAACGCGGAATAACTGCCATGTGGTCCCCTAAAAATTTGACATAGTTTGGCTCAGTAGTTTTCATTTTACGAACATTTTTTTGTTCCCGGTTCTTGGGACCTATATTTTTTAAGAAGCGCGGCACCATTCGTAGGTCCACCCATACATAGCTAGACACTAAAAAGTAACAAATAAAAAATAAAAACTTCGTTTAAAAAAACCGACATAAAAAACTAAAATGTATAAAATAACTTATTTCTAAAGCTATTATTATTAATATATATTATCTAAAACATCTTGAAGTCGGTGCAAAGCAAAACATAAAAATTACTATTTATTTTGAAAATTACTAAGCACCGACTTTAACATGTTTTAGATAATATATATTAATAATAATAGCTTTAGAAATAAGTTATTTTATACATTTTAGTTTTTTAGTTTTTGAAGTCGGTTTTTTAAACGAAGTTTTTATTTTTTTTAGAGTTCTGTTTTCTATTTCAACAAAATGTAGCTCTCATAAAATTGCTTGTGTGCCTGATTTTTCCTGATTATAACAAGACCCGTGGAATAATTATTGAGATATTTTGAATTTACAATTTTTAGGTTTCTGTACATAAATACCATACCAAAAACAACAACCAATTGAACTTTTTCACACGGTACCTTTCACTGTGCGTGCTCAGACAAGCAGTTTGAACATTTTTATTTTTCTGGAACTTTACCACACTATTGTTTATCACAACGTTCAAGAAATTTAAAACGTTCTTTAAGATATATTGGTGACTGGTTTTAACAGTATATTGCAAAGAAAATAAAGTATACCCATATGAGCATTTAGGTAAAGTCGGATAAGCAACCACTATATTTTTATGTATGTATGTATCTTATATACATATGTGTATATTTTCTATAATATGTATTCTAATTCTATAGTTAGTTTATATTATATTTATATTAATCATAAAAATATTTTAGTATAGACAACCCTGTCTTTTGTTTCTCCCCTTCTAATAGCTGGATGCTGAATACTGGAAGAAAACTCTTTAGGGTTAAGCTCGCCTTTGTAAATAAATAAAAAACATTCACACACACAATGTATATTTCCAAATAAAGCAAGTTACGTCTTTGTTATGGGTAATATACAACGGACTACTAATAATATTGATCTTAAAACCAAACGCGAGATTAGGGTTTGCTCTAATACTAGAATAATCAGGAATGGAGTACCCCAAGGAAGCGTCCTGGGACCTTTGCTATTCTTGATCTATATAAACGACCTTCCAAAAAATGTAAATCATCGTACTATATTATTCGCGGATGATAGCACTATAGTAATTAAATCTGATAAAACCTATAATTATATTAAAGAAATAAATGATACTCTAAAAGTTACCATAGCATGGCTAAAATCTAATAATTTAACTGTAAACTTAGAAAAAACATATATTATGCACTTCAGTCAGCGTAAAAATAATAGTAACGATTTGAATATAACATACAATAATACATTAATAGAACGCGAGTAGACCACACAAAGTTTTTAGGATTATTTATAATTAAGGTGGAAAACACATGTTAAACAATTATGTAAATAAATAAATTGTTTTCCTACGCTCATTATAAACTCTCAAAATTTGTAAATCGAGATAGGTACTGTATTGCTTACCCTAGCTATGTTGAATGTATACTATGGCATGGAGTTATATTTTGGGGTAACTCCACAGACAAAAATCATATATTTATCGCACAAAAGAAATGTATACGTTCAATCTGCAATTTGGGTCCCAGAGACAGTTGCAAGACTCATTTCCAATCATTAAAAATTTTAAGCTTGCCCTGTCTGTATATATACGAGATTGCAATGTTCGTTAAAATAAACCCCCATCTATTTAAAATAAAACCGCCACGACATGAACATTTCAGAAAAAGAGAGTCAAATATACTTTGTGTTAATAGATATAATACGGCACTGTTGGATAAGAGCGTGTACGAAATGGCATCTGCAATATTTAATAAACTACCAAAACCGTTAAAAACAATACCAATTAATATTTTTAAAACAAGACTGAAGAAATTATTAATAGACAAATCATATTATTCCACAAATTAATTCCTTAACGACAAATTTGAAACAAATATCAATACATAATTAATAATAATATTTTAATTAATGACATTAAATAATTGACAAAGATATAGAAATAATAAATAAAAAAACAGACATCTATATAATGAATAAAAGTAATAAATATTATTAATTAATAAATAAATATAATAAATACGACTCAATTGGATAAAAGGTATTTAATAAAATAAATAACAAATCAATTAAATAATGACGATTAAGATCCCGCTTACTTGCACACCAGTGAAACTGGTAAAATGTACTGAACCATGTATCTCTAAGAATAACATCTGTATACAACTACATTTATGCAAGAATAAAATATTTCATTTCATTTCATTACTCTGGGGCCGATCACAGACATCCAGACCATACTAAATAACGGAGACATTTCCTTTTCGAAATTTTCCATGCCAGGAATCGAACCCGAGGCCTCTGCGTTGCAGTAAGGTAGCCTGCAAAGGCTTAGCCCGCTCAACCACAGAAGTCGCCTTTGTACATAGTTTTGTATATAACTTTTGTTATGCAGTAAAGAATGAAGAAATCGACATGTGTCTTACTGGTATAATAATAATAAACCCACAGAGGGGCTTTGTGGCGAAGCCTTAGGTGAGTAGCGACACCTTGTACCTGACTCCGGGGGCCAAGGCAAGGGGGCCTTGCCTTGGCCCCGTGCTTGCCTTAACCGGCCGGCACGGAGTGGAGATCGCTAGAGCTAAGACTCAAGCTCCAGAGGTGGAAGTGATAAATGGCATCACGCCAGAAGTAGCTTAGGTGAACCTGCAGCCCACCTCTCTACACCCTTAGCCACTCACACCCATTTGCCCCTGTCTTTTATGGCATTTTTAGGGGCCCATGCAGGGAGTGGCGAGTCACCGTCTGCCCATTTTTCCATGTTCCCTGAACATTGCGACGGGCAGACGCCGTAGTCCCCATATTCCCAGACCGCTAGTACCACTAACAGTTCACCCCAATAGCCTGGTACTTTCTCTTCTCATTTCCCACAATAGTCCTACACTGGCCGAGGTTTGTCCTTGGGTCATTATTATATGGTGTAGACAGGGATAACCGCCGGTCAGTGTCACGCCACATTTAGATTAAATTTGTCAAGGGGCCTCTACGTGTTGTCCTCCCCATAGCCCCACGCAAGCCCTCCAAAAGTCAGGGCCATTTTTATGGCCCGTGGTCTTGAAAGACATACATTAATAATAATAATAACGTCTTGTGTAAACGGAGGTGCCTTGTTATCAATACTCGCCGGAGCCAGTTCTTGAAACACACACACTTGAACAGTCGTGCCACGCTCTACTGGGATCGATCAGTTATCACGGACAGGACTATTGTAGCCAATAAGCCTGATATCGTGATAATAAATCGATCTGCGCGACGAGCAATACTCGTTGACATCAGCATCCCGCATGACGATAACCTCCTGAAGAAAGAAAAAGAAAAACTAAGAAAATACTTAGATCTTGCTCACGAGGTTACCGCTATGTGGCGTCTGGAGTCAACGAGCATTGTGCCAATAGTTGTCACCGTCAATGGTCTTATAGCGAAAAGCCTCAACCGTCATCTAGAGAGGGTTTCGCTGGGAAGCTGGGTGAAGGGCCAGATACAGAAGGCAGCACTCTTGGACACGGCACGAATTTTGAGGAGGTGCCTATCTCTGGAGCCCTAACCACCGGTAGCATGGACCTGAGGAACCGCTAGCGGTGATCTGCAGTATTTTATATTTTTTTATTGAATATGTATTTTATTTCTGATGTATTTTTATAAAAACATAATGTTATTTATTTTTTTATAAAAAAGTCTTTATATATTTAAAAATGTTTAAATTTTTTGAAAATAAATAAATACAAATAATAATAATAATCGGCAGACAAACACACACACTGTATATCCCCAAATCAAGCAAGTTACGCTTGTGTTATGGGTAATATACAACGGACCACTCTGGGGCCGATCCCAGACACCCAGACCATGGTAAATAACGGAGAAAATACGTTTCCGTAATTTACCATACCGGGAATCCAACCTGGAACCTCTGGGTTGCAGTGAGGTAAGCCGTCAAAGGCTTGCCCGCTCAACCACAGAGGCCATATATATGTAAGACATAGCATAAAGGACCACACCTCAAATCGTGACGTGATCATGGCAAGTGCCAAAATGTTGTCACATGTCATGATCACGTGAAAAGCGACCACTTTAGGCTGTCTCACATAAAATATTAGTCGAAGCTATAGCTATAAAATTTCTTTGGAATCTGACTTTTCTTCCTCACAAAAGAATATTAACTTCATACACGATTTTCCCAACTTATAACGGTGAAAACTTTCCTATGAAAAATGATATATATCTTTAAATGCGAGATTCAATTTTTAATAAACATTATAAACAAGAAAGAATTTTCTTCGTGTCCCGTAACTTAATAACAAAATTCATTTCTACAGAACCCTTAACTGCGTGGGCCGACACGCACGTGGCCGATTTGTAGTAATCACTATACCCGATAACGCAACCTACTTGGTTATAATTATAATATTGTGGAGATTAGTCGCCATACATAGATAGTCTGACAATAGTTTATTGGGGTTTCCGACTGGGGTTAACCGAATCCTTTTTTTTTAGTTTTCATCAAGTTCCTTATTTATTTCTGTCAATAGATGAAGGATATTAACTGATCAAATCACAAAAAACTCCCTCCCCTCTATTCTTTCTTCCATTACTTAAATTCTTAAAAAAAATTAAGTAATGGAGCTCGAAAAATACTCCAAGGAAAATTAGTTTGAACATATCCGATGGTTAGTTTTTGAGTATGGGGTATTTTCGATTAAAAAGTTTATGGTTCCGTAGCCAATGTTTCTTTTCTTTATAGCTGGACTACAGCAAACTGGCTGACGGCCCACCGGATGGAAAGCGGTTACTGTCGCCTATGGACGTTTGCAACTTCTGAGATGTCACCAACGCGCTGCCGGTGTCGAATAAATTTTATGACGCCCTTTTTGAAAAACTCTATATCGTAGCGCTGTGGGAAAACCTCGGCTGGTAGCTTATTTTAAATCCCCACGGTACGCAAAAGAAACGTTTTAAAGAACCGTTGCATACATGAGCGAAGCGGTTCAAGGGAGTGGGGGTGAACCAACCGATGGCGAAGGGTGCGATGGTACACTCCTCGAAACACTCCGTTATACAGTCGGTAGAATACGCAAAGAGAAGCAAAGTCTCTCCTAAGGCCAAGCGTATCGAGACCGTCTGTGAGTATGGGATCATCAACAACGCGAACGGCTCTTAGACCTAGTAGAATACATTACCGTCGCTTATAAACGTTAACAATAATAGAGTTTGGATGAAATGATATAATAACACCCTTTTTAAAAACTCTATATCGAGCCTTTACCACCATTTAACGTAAGCGACATTCAGACCTATATTTTTCTGTTGTAAAGGTTATTTTAAACTAAATTTTGTTTTAGAACTTCAGGTTTTTATTCAATAGGGTCTAATCTAACTAAAAATAAATAGCTTAGTAAGTTAAAATAAATACGATAATGTTGACTGGGTTTAGTTATAGTTTAATATTATTAAATGTGTAGTATATGTATGGTATATATAAAATAAATGTGTATAATAAATATAAATTAATAAAATATAATCAGTGTAAAAACTGTAAACTATTCTTGTTAAAATTAGTCAAAAATGTAAAATAAACATGAACTTGATGTCTATCTATAAAATTTGAGTAATAATATATAACGTCAGTTTAAAATTATAAAAGGAGAATAATATAATAAAAATAATTTATATTGGAGTTACAATGGTTAAGTTGATAATTAATCAAACACCTAATTAAAAATAAACTAAATTATAAATAAATTCAACTATACAATAAATTAAACTAAAAATAAGCTATATATACAAACTAAAATTAAACCGTAGGTATAGTGTTATACTATAAATGTAAGTAGTAGTGATCTACATCATTAATGTTCCCTGTCTTAAAGCATGAAACGGATTATGAGTGCTGAAATAAATAAAATAAAAATCTAATTAAAAATGAAAGTCTTAAGACAAATGACCTTTTGAGACCTTTTGCAATAAAAAATAGACTTAGGTCCAAATGTCGCTTACGTTAAAATGGCGGTAAAGGTTCGATATGTTAGCGCTGTGGGAAAACTCCAGTCTCAGCTGAAATAACAAAAACGGTGGAAGTCTTTCCTTTCATAGCTTGAGAAGTGTCACGTACCTACTTATCAGGTTTATTTTATGTAGGTATAGTTAATCCAAACCGCCTTCTTGTATACATTTAGTACACTTGTCTAGACCACAGGGCGGCTATTTAATTGTATATTTATGTACGCCTCACATTCAAAGAGCTTGATAAACGCGTGTTATTGAAAGATAATAAAAGATCCCGTATATTTAAATGAAAATAGCCCACAGGGTGAAAGTAGTTAGCAGTGGGCGGTACTCATGCGGGAACAAAGGTCGGGAGATTATACGCAGAGGGCAATTAATGGGTTCTTTGAAATGGCACGCTTATGCATACACGAGGCTATTAAGGATTAAAGTCTATATTCTAGAACAGTAATCAAGACTTGAATCATATATAAAAGTCAATACGTAGAAAGTGCAGAATGAAATTGTCGTACAGCCCTGATTTCTCGAGGATTTCTAGGTACGTATTATTTTATTTCGACAGATTATCATTTGAAATTTAGATTTATACTCATCGTAGGTATATTTGAATATAATGACTTATAATGTATATATATAATTTAAATCCACGTATATGACTCATCACGTTATCTCCGGAACTATAATACATATAAACTTGAAATTTGGCATGGATCTTCCATTCACCAAGTAGAGGTCAGCTATGAACGGAATTTACAAAATTTATATTTTACAGCACTCGAAGCGGACGGGTATCAGCTAGTAAGTATATATAACAAAAAATAAAAACTACTTGAAAAGTAACTAAAAAGCAAAAAATAAATATTTACTACAATATCTTAAATTCGCTGCGACTTAAAACATAAAAAGTACTATATTTTGCAAATAGTTTTTGGTCTTATTTTTTATCGAACATTTTCTTTTACTTATGAAAATACTTGAATAGCTTTAGAATTAAATATGTAACACGTTATACGTGCCTTTATTATTCAAGGCTTGCTCTCGATTTCCTTGAGATGTACTTATCAAATCCAGACTTAGTAATATAATATACTTTATTGTACAAAAATGAATGAATGTATGAATGAATGAATGAATGTAAACACTTTATTGTTCACCAAAAATTAAAACTACGTTCTTAAAACTAAGTACAGTACATGTTGAACAAAGGGCGGCCTTATCGCTTTAAGCCATCTCTTCCAGACAACCCCCTAAACTAAGGAAAAAATTAAGACAACAGTGGCGGTGAAAACAATAAATAATCAGAAACATTCCAAGAGTAAGTAAATAAATAACAACAAAGGAAGAAGTGTATACAGGTGTCATTAAGGAGAGATTATTACTAGAGCGCAAATAACGGCAATGAGAAAGCTGTAGGAAATCAAAACAATTCCCTGAAATACGGAGGGATACGAGGATCAAAAAGGATATTGTACAAAAGAGAGAGTATGTGAAAGTTCCGGCGAAGGCGAATAGGTAACCATTTAAGCTTCTTGCGATATTCGGACAATACAGACATTTTGAAGTTGATCGAGCTTGTTCAGTTGTTCTTGTGTTAAGTCGATGTAACTGGCATCAGCATAATCATGTAGTATGTATGGGTAATAACAGAGATTGAGCAAGCATAAAGCAAGTAGGGAGGACATTTTTAAGTCTTCTAAGCGAAGCTGCTGACGCAAAGATTCTTCTGAGATTGGTCCAGTGAGGCCTCCAAGACAGCTTTCTGTCAATGACAATCCCAAGATTCTTTACAGTTTCACTAATATCAACTACTTCGCCATCAAATTAATCTGAGGAAGATTACACCAGTCTATCTTAGAGATTAGCCTAGCACCACCAACTATTATAACTTT
Source organism: Dendrolimus pini (assembly GCA_949752895.1). NCBI lineage: Eukaryota > Metazoa > Arthropoda > Insecta > Lepidoptera > Lasiocampidae > Dendrolimus > Dendrolimus pini. Next base: position 8,981,695 of record OX457145.1, read on the forward strand.
TGTCTTTTGAGTATTTATAGATAGACCATAAGCTTTACTCCATTCAACTATTTTAGAAAAGTCGCAGTTAGTAGTTGCAACTACTTAATGCAGACCATCTAAATTAGACTGGGTGTAAATTTGTAAATCATCTGCATACAGGTGGTATGACGAAGATAGGTTATTGGATATAGAATTAATAAAAATAGCAAATAAAAGAGGGGATTGAACGCCGCCCTGAGGGACACCAGCAGACAAGTCACACCACGATGAGTAAACATCATCAATACAAATTCGCTGCTGGCGTTAAAACAGGTAACTACGAAACCAGTCAATAGACGTCGGAGATATGTTAAGAGAGCTAAAATCCCGATTAAAATATCGAAATCGACATTATTAAAGGCACTGCTAAAGTCGAGAAGCGATAGTATAGTTAGCAGACCGTTTCCCATACCGTAACGAATATCATCAGTGATCTTTACCAATGCAGAAGTAGTACTATAACTAGGACTAAAACCGGATTGAAGAGGATTGATTAAGGAATTTGTATTAAGGAAGATGCTGAACTGCTGATAAATAAGACGTTCGAACACCTTGGAAAGGAAAGGAAGAATGGAAATGGGACGATATTCGGAAAACAGGACAGGATTTACCTTTTTGGTAATGGAATCACTTGTGCTTGTTTCCAGGAGTCAGGAAATGTTCTAGAGGTTAGAGAACAATTAAAAACGTGAATGATCACTGGAATGATAACGTCCAATATGGGAACTATCATATTTCGACTGATACTGTCGCAACCCACAGCATTGGAACTGATGGACAGAATGCTTTTCCTAACATCACGATCAGAGTATTGACTAAAAACAAATGGAGGATAAATAGGAGTTGACAAGTTTGAAAGACAGCGTAAGGTGTTCAATTTTGATTGCCTATCTAAACTGGCGGAAGATGAGAATTGCTGATTTAACAGTTCGATGTTTAAGTCTTTAGGAATGGAATTGTTAGAAGGTTTGCCAACTCCCAAAGATTTAAGAAGCTTCCATATCTTTGTGGAATCATAAATATCAAGAGATTTGTGGATATAACGGCGCTGTGCGTCCCTACACACCCTATTGCGGAGATTACGAATTTTCAAAAATTTAGAGCGGTTTTCTTCTGTGGGTTTATGTTTATACTTAGTCCGAGCAGAACACTTTTTTGCAGTAATTTTATGTCCTCAGTAAGCCACGGAGCAGGTAGATGTTTAATCTTTATAGGACGTATAGGTGCATGTGAATCATATAACTTAATTAGAGCTGTATTGAACACATGCACCTTTTCATCAACAGATACCGCGTTATAGACCTCAGACCAATTAATTTTCTTGGCATCTCTAATGAGATTTTCCACTACTATCTTACTAAAGTTACGTTGCATGATAACTTTGGTTTTAGACTTCGGCGGACGTAATTTATAAGAGATGTAGATCAAATCATGATAAAAAAGGCATCCGCCGAGCATTGGCCAAAAGTGGAAACAAAAGAAGGAGAAGACACTAAAATTAAGCCAGGAAGAGATGGGGTACAATTAGGGAAATGGTGAGTCGCAGAGAGCGGAAGCATTGTAAGATTGGAAAAATTAGTAATATTTTCAAGAAGTAGAGAACGAGAGTCACGTTTAAGTAGACACGTATTGAAATCGCCCATAATGATAATGCGCTCATAAGATAAGGAGAAATTCTCTAACAATGGTTCGAAAGAAGGGAAAAATTTACTCGGAGGGTAGGGCTATAGTATATATTACATATACACCAAGAAGTATGCGGTTTTGTCCCAAAACAGCTATTATAAATAGATATTCTCATGAATCTAGCGGACATGGTTGAGGTGACATTTTTATTATTGTGTAGGGAATCTGGTCACGAATGTAAAAATGCTACATAAACATTAATATACTAATACAATTAGCGGTCTTAACGCCCATGGCGATTTCTTCCAGACAACCTTTGGATGGAGTTAAGGATATAGATAGGAGTATTTACTCTTTCGAATAAAATAAAATAACTTTAAAATCGGTCTACAATTGACGAAGAAATTGCGTAACGAACATTAAAAAAACATACAGTCAAATTGAGAACCTCCTAATTTTCAAAATTTCTGTTGACTGTGAATCTTTAGGAATGAGTAAAAGATTATATATATATTAGGTAATTAAACATAATATTTCTTAATCAATCAAACACTTAACATATCACATTCTTTATTCACATGTTTATAAAAGTCAGAGATGCAACAAGTCCAAATCGTCAACAATAATTCGAAACCGTTAAACACGCACTAGTCATAATTCAGTTTAATGAACCTCATTCGCAACTGAAACAGAAATGCTTTCTACTCTCAACGCCGGCACCGGCTTCATTTTATTCTCACAATATCTAAACAGAAACACTTACACTGTAAAGCTGTAGTTAATAATAAAGAGAATTTTCCGAAACCGTCCTGTATGCAAAATATAGTGACCTAAGGTTGTTTAATGGATTGATAAGTGTAAAGCTTATATTTAATTATATATAGTAAAAAAACAAATATTAAAAAAAAATGCATATAAAAGAAAATAGAGAAAGAAGTTTATAAAAATAACTATATATAATAAAAAACCCTAAAGATAAAGAAAGTCGGATAACCTTGTACGTCCGGTGGAAGGGATTTAAAAAAAAGGTTGTTTAATCCGCATGACCATATTTTTTACACAGTTTCCTTAGTTATCTTTACATATAACGACGATCTATCATAACAGAAATAGAAGAGCTCTGTTTTAGGTGGGCTACGGTTTTGCTTACTAAAAACCACTGAGGCCATTAAATTGTAAAAATATGCACATTCGGTCAGAAAAATCCTTAGGAGTTGAAGGGTTAGCGACTCAAACACTGCGGCTTTATTTTGATTTAATGCTATCATATACCTCGAGAAAAATCATAAAGTGGTTAAAACAAACTTGGCTAAGCTTTCCGCACGAATTCGGAACAAAACAAATCCGAAAGGAATGTCGGTCAAACAAGTGACACTCAGTTAAACTAACAAACACTAGTAAACTCGGTTCGAATTGCATACGGAAAGTACGCGAGCTTTTCTTAGGCAACTTATATAATCTTAGAACACAGCACTTGAAAGTAAAAAGACATTGAAGGTATAAGTCGGAATGAAGCAAGTAAAAAACGTATCTTAAGTACCTAGAGCTTCTGAATACTATAAAACTAGATGGCGTGTTCTCTCAATTCTTTACGTTTTTTGGAGCCCATGCAGGGAGTGGCGAATCACCGTCTGCCCATTTTTCCATGTTCCCTAAACATTGCGACGGGCAGACGCCATAGTCTCCATATTCCCAGATCCCTAGTACAACTAGTAGTTTACCTCAATAGCCGGGCTATTGAGGTACTTTTTGTTCTCATTTCCCACAATAGTCCTACACTGGCCAGGGCTTGTCATTGGGTGCATTATTTATTATATGGTGTAGACAGGGATAATCGCTGCTCAGTGTCACGCTACTACTGACTACTACGCTCTACGTGTTGGCCTCCCTCCCCATGGCCCCACGGAAGCCCTTCAAAAGTCGGAGTCATTCTTATGGCCCGTGTTTTTTATAGACATACAATATAATATAATGATTCTTTATTAAGGTTTTCTGCCTTAACTTTAGAATGTATTTAAAACTGTTGAAAGCTTGGAAAGCAATTGTTGATAGAAAAAACAAAAACCTGCAACATATTTCCAGAGCAAAGAAACAAATCGAGGGATTTTGAAATGAAATTATCAAATGGAAAAACCCACGCCAGTCGGTGGCAAAAGCGAGGAAAGTGAACGATTCTGGGAATAGCCATTAGTCTTGCAGGCGCCCGTGGACTACTATTGATTTTTACATTTCTAACGGCCCGCTTTATCTAGTTGAATAATACTTTCATAATTTACGAAAATGGCATAAACTCTAAAAGTCAAAATTTATAATTAGCAAAAACGAACGTTTCCTTATAACACTCTGATAGTCTAATGCGGTCGCCTTTGGAAAATCGCTTAATGAAATTTACATCAGTTTAAATATACTGGGAGTTGTGAGACATATCATAAAATTTTACTTTATGTTAATACTTATGATTATGGCACTTTTGTTTGTTATACGAGTCTGCGAAAACGACTTCTTTAGGCCCTCTGATGTGGGTGGTGTTTAGGATCAGCCCCAAAGTCAGTTCTACAGTCCTCATAATATACCGCAAATTTCTGAGCTTGAAAATAAACAAGGTGTGTGTGATATTTGTTGAAAAATTATTTATTACATTTTTATACTTTTCTTTGTATCTATTCTAAATTGTAGTACTTGTGTGTATTAATTTCGACAGCGTAGACAAAAAAAGGGATGGTACATTTTACCCCCAAAAAGAAAATATTCCACCGCGATACACATATAAAAGTCGGGCGAACAAAACCAAGGTAAAAGCCGTGTCATATATTCGCTATTCATTTGGCTTTAAGCCCAATTAAAAGTTTCGTAATAATATCATAACGCGTTTTGGCTCATCGACCGTTAAAAGCGAAACCGCATGAATCATTGGTAGGTATTATAAAATCACAATGAAAATTTTATATTCTCTTTTTCAACAAGTTTTCAAATTTGCCAGTCAAGAATACATAGATAGTTAGATAACACTTTATTGTACACCATTACAAAAAAGACGGATGACTTATAGCCTAAAAATATTCCAAATGTGCACAATGGGCGGTCTTATCGCTAAGAAGCGATCTCTGCCAGACAACCCGCGGCAGGAATAAAACAAATTATATTGGTCAAAGGTGGTATACATAAATATTAGAGGATATGCAGCTTCTTACATATATTTTATACTTAATAAACATCTATAAATACACCTATTGATATTACATACATAAATATATACATACATATATATACACATACATAAATATACGTAGAAATATCAAACATCACTATGATGCAGGTTGTGCTTTTTTGTCATATTCTTAAATATTGTTAGTGATTTAGCTTGTCTAACAGTAACAGGTAACTCATTTCAGTCGAATAGCCTGTACAGTAAAATAATTGTTGAAATAATGTTTGAGAGTATTAAGTCTAAGATTCGTAGCAGGTCGTAAATTGTGAGAGGAAGAGATGAATTCAAAGCGTTTTTTTGAGATAATACGGGGTTGTGGGGATAAACAACACACTGTACAGGAGTGAAAGAATTAATAGAAAAATTACTAAATCATGACGTAATATTTAAACTATGATTAAATACTAACCGAATTCGGTTAAAGCAACCATTGTATATTTTGAGCCTTTAGTACACCACATAGATTATAATCGGGTAGTTGGCACATAACACCAGAAATTGTGAAACAATATTCATTTGAAAGGGTAGGCGCGCTCAAATACCAAGTCATTAACAGCAACATAAACATCTAAAACTGCAATAATTACTAGAACATTCCAACAAAAATTAAGAATAATTTACATTTTGTAATATCTCTATTTGTGACCTATTTTATAACATGATGTTAAGTGATGTTAATTATTAGAATTTGGCAACCCTGCGCGTCAAGTTATCGTGAAAGGGGAATAGTTTACAACGCTTGTATAAAATTTTCGGCCTTATGTATGTTAATAAATATTGTAGCCTATTTTAGCCAGAAATATATTTTAATTTTATAGAAACAAAAATGTTTAGAACATTACAACTACTACTGTTAAAAGTAGAATAATGCCGAGTGATTAAAAGGGAATAGAGCAATAAAAACTATAAAACTTGTCCATAAAACAAACATTCGGCTAAAACAAGAGAAACCTTTTCGCACTTTTGGCATAAATATATACATAGTATGTTTTGACATGGAAATTCTTTCACAATTTTTTAGTAAAAATAAAATAAACTCGCGCTAACACGCGCGGTTTGATTTCGTTTCACTTTACGTATTGTGAGACCGTTTCAAATCGAGAAAACTATAAAATTTGGAAAAGTGTTGGCTTTTGTTTTTTAGATTTTTTTGTATTTGCCTGTTTGTTCTGGATTCACGTAACAACCACTGCTAAACGATAGCATATTCCCGGACTTAAAATTCATGGTAGTGTATAGCAAAATGTAAAAATAGCAACTAAGAAACATTGTAAAACAATTTTTTGGAAAATATTATTATATTAAATAAAAGAAACCAAAAGAAATAAAGGAAAGAAAGAACAAAAAATAATAAAGAAAAAGAAAACAAATCCTCCAAAAGCGAAAAACTCGAGCAATTTCGTTCGTTTGGAGAGAGAGAAAAAAAATCACGGTACTTTATATCCCGGGAATCCCACGGGAATTTTTTTGAGATTATTATAAACAGGCCCTGTTGAAAAAAAATCTGGTTCTGATGTAATACTCGTATATTCACTGATTGATAGCAAATTGTCTGTAATAAAATCAGTGATACCTTATATCCCGGGAATGTTTTCAAGTTGTTAAGACACGTATTAATATTATCTAATTTTGTCAAGCATGGACGAAATCGCGGACGAATATTCTAGTATAATATAATGTATACACATACATATTTAAGGGTTGATTCTCCCAACTGTCTACTTTGTGGTACATGTGAGGATGTCTAACATCGTTTAATGGAGTGCAGCAGAAATAAATATGGCAGAGAACAATTGATGAGAGAGTTGGGACTGAATCGTTTTGATGTCGGTATTTTTATAGAAATTCTGGCAAAACCAGCTTCAAAGAAGGCTAGTTTGTTAGCCAGCTCATTATTTTACATTTACTTAATATATAAGTTATTGTACGTTTAGGAGACTATGGGGCTGACATTCCTATGTGACAAAAGTCCAAAATAAATAAAGATTAAAAAAAGGTGTAACTGTTATATGATATTCAGAATAATACAAAAATAAAAAGAACCATTAAAATCAGTATACACGCGTAGAATGTAAATGTAGCGGGCGACCTCTTAATGAAAGGATAGCTGTTTTTTTTCGCCTCCTAATCTTTCATAACGCAAAAAGAGGATTTTTTATTTCTTTTGTTTTAAATACATTTTTACTTGTTACCTTAATTCTAATTTCTATTACATATGGTTTTTTTAATTATTTTTTATTGTACAAGTTCAGCAGACAGGCAGACGGCCCATCTAACGGTAAGCGGTTATAATCGCTTATGTGCATTTGCAACACGAAAGACGTTACAAATACGCTGCTGCTCTCTTGAGGGAGTCTGGAACCTGGGCACTAATGCCGGAACTTATTATGGCGGCATACTCAAGACCAGGGGTGGTAGCCATCCAGACTCGCAGATACTCTACCACCTGGCAAAATGGTTCTTTCTTTATTCTTTATTGTAGACAAAATAGTTACAAATAAAACTATAAAATGGTGATGTACAAAGGCGAGCTTAACCCTAAAAAGAGTTTTCTTCCAGCAAACCTATGGGTCTAGTGAAAGTAGGAAGACAAGAGGCAGGGTTGTGTACATAAAACCCATTATTACATAAAAGTACTTATTGAAAATAAATATTACATTGTAAACTACTGTAAAAAGCCTTGCAGAGATTTGGGCAAGAAAGTACCAAATATACCTAATATTAACTATTTGGGCAGAGATTCCCCTTTTACCACTCAGTAAGCAATGAACACCGTCTACACGCCACACCGCCTTTTATACGAAAATACTACGAAAACTACCCTACATAATAATATTATTGTCTATGAAGATTATCTATGTGATATTAATATAATCTATGGTTCTTATAACTGCTGTGATGGACATCGCGTAACATTCGGCCATCCTACCGCAGCCGTGGTCCCCCGCGGCGTGCCAACTATTGAGTGAGTTTGCCTTCTGTCACCAGATAATTAGTTCTCTTCGCCAGTCTGCGAACAGAAAAAACAAAACACAGTACTTGTTCACACAACCACTCGGCTACTCCTGACCAATAATGATTCTACTTTCCATCAAAGTAACAATAAACTTTAATTTTTTTACGATTATTATTTCGTGAATAATAGTCACAATTTCATGATCTCCATGTACCAACTCTTCTATGTACCAAAAACTTATAAAATAACCAAGAATACTAGAACTTATTGTTCACGGCTACAAAAATTCCAACAATAATTAACCACAGTTAAAAAAAACCCAGATACTAGAATGAAGACTATTTTAAACCTTTAGCATTATGGACCTCTGAACTTATAAAATACGTGTTACAAAGATTAACTGCATTTACTACGTTTAATAATAACTGAACTTGGGTTATTCTAACTTCAAACACAAAAACCGGGCGAAACTAGAGTTATTTTAACCTTAAATAAAAACCGGGTGAAACACGAACAATGTGTCAAAACCAACTTTACACTATACATATCAAAGTAATATCAGTCGAATGGTAGACTCGATTGTCATGTAAAATCTAATAAAAGAAACCATGACTTGTCGTTCATAAGATCTGATCACATCGTCCATACAAACACATTTCTCGATAGATATGTAACTCAAAATAACATTGAAAAATACTAACTACGCGATTTTTCGTAATTTTCCATGTTCGAAACATACCATAATATTTTCGTACAAAAAATATATGAGGGTAGTACAATTGCCTACCACGACCGGTGAACCATTACTATCACTTATAAAATTAATTCACTTTACTTTGCATAATAATTCACACAAAAATAATAATAAAAATAACCATACCTTCTGTGCCAGGTAAAGTAGACACAGTGGCCAAAGTTCCCAACAGTGTCCCGTCCACGTATAGGCCGACACGCCAACGCTCCATAGGCACCTTCAGGGCACCACCACAATGCCGCCGCTGGCTCCGCCGTTGGCCGCGTCCCGTTGACGGCCCCGATATGTCGATCCTCGAGCTTGGTCACACATACGTGGTCACACATACGTGGTCACACATACGTGGTCACACATACGTGGTCACACATACGTGGTCACACATACGTGGTCACACATACGTGGTCACACATACGTGGTCACACATACGTGGTCACACATACGTGGTCACACATACGTGGTCACACATACGTGGTCACACATACGTGGTCACACATACGTGGTCACACATACGTGGTCACACATACGTGGTCACACATACGTGGTCACACATACGTGGTCACACATACGTGGTCACACATACGTGGTCACACATACGTGGTCACACATACGTGGTCACACATACGTGGTCACACATACGTGGTCACACATACGTGGTCACACATACGTGGTCACACATACGTGGTCACACATACGTGGTCACACATACGTGGTCACACATACGTGGTCACACATACGTGGTCACACATACGTGGTCACACATACGTGGTCACACATACGTGGTCACACATACGTGGTCACACATACGTGGTCACACATACGTGGTCACACATACGTGGTCACACATACGTGGTCACACATACGTGGTCACACATACGTGGTCACACATACGTGGTCACACATACGTGGTCACACATACGTGGTCACACATACGTGGTCACACATACGTGGTCACACATACGTGGTCACACATACGTGGTCACACATACGTGGTCACACATACGTGGTCACACATACGTGGTCACACATACGTGGTCACACATACGTGGTCACACATACGTGGTCACACATACGTGGTCACACAGACGTGGTCACACAGACGTGGTCACACAGACGTGGTCACACAGACGTGGTCACACAGACGTGGTCGCAGACGTGGTCACACAGACTTGATCACACAGACTTGGTCACACAGACTTTGAATAAGGCAGACTTTAAGTAACACAGACTTACGGGCACGCAGACTTACGCTCACGTAGACTTACGCTCACGTAGACTTACGCTCACGTAGACTTACGCTCACGTAGACTTTCGGTGAGTTTAGGTCAACTTATACCCAACCCAGCATAACGGCCTGCCATTCTTGGGTAATCCCACTTCTGAATGTAAAAAGCCTTGCAGAGATTTGGGCAAGAAAGTACCAAATATACCTAATATTAACTATTTGGGCAGAGATTCCCCTTTTACCACTCAGTAAGCAATGAACACCGTCTACACGCCACACCGCCTTTTATACGAAAATACTACGAAAACTACCCTACATAATAATATTATTATCTATGAAGATTATCTATGTGATATTAATATAATCTATGGTTCTTATAACTGCTGTGATGGACATCGCGTAACACTACATACAGATAGATATACATATATAAACTTACATACACATATATCGACACATACCTATATTAGGTTATGTAGTGTTCTTTAACTCTTCTTTTAAAAATGGTTTCCGACGGACTACCTCGTATCACATGAGGGAGGGCGTTCCATAGTTTTTTATGTATTTATATCTATCCACATGTCTATATATTTTTATCTTTGTATCTCTTCTTTATGTTTCTGTATACGCTTGTCACTATTAGCTAACTTAAGACTACATTATAAGTTATAATCTATTTTGTTTAACGCTACTGATAGGAAGGATAGCTGTGTTTAAAACACAGCCATTGACTTTTTATTTTTTAATTGAATGTTCAAATAAGCAGCTGCTTATTTGAATGTACGAGTACCGTTCACAATGTTTATCAAAATAGTAGATTGTTACACGAGGGATCAGTGACAGATATGACACGTCAAGTAGATTACTTATTTTATTAAGTTTTCGCGACTTGTATACACAATAAAACTACGTTTTAACGGTTGTAAGCGCGGCAATTTATTTGATTTTGGTTATTCCGACGTTTGGCTGCTTTTCAGTGGCCGTGGTCACGGACGACTAAGGTGAAAATTGTCCAACGAGTATTGTTAAAGTTTTATTTAGCCTACCACCAACTTCTTCATTTTGATTATTTAGTTTTAATTTTGTTTATGGTTATTATTTACTCTATGGAAGCCTAATCTAATTTACTTAATTAATTAATTTAAATTCTCTTCAAGCCACAACATGTTGTGAAGTGGTGGTAAATAAGCGGCCGAAACGTCGGAATAACCAAGATCAAATAAATTACCGCGCTTAAAATCGTTAAAACATAGTTTTATTGAGTAAATTACTTTTTTTTGTGGCATTTCCACTGGGAAAGCTAGTTTTAGTTTATAAATATAAAATCATGTTACAAAAATATTTTCAAATTATGATTTTATGCCGCTATTGAACAGTAGCTGTATAAAAAGTTCAGATATGGCTCATAGTTTTTAATGTTTTTGAAAACAAGGAAAATCATTACATATGGACGAAAAGTACTGTTTTCGTAACTTTCCGATTATGAGAAATGAACAATACGTTAAACCTATTTTCGTGTTCTCTATAATAGAACTTTGTCCAAACTATAGTGAAAATTGGTATTGTAAAACATGTCTCACTTTTCCCGCTTTTGAGCTCTTGGGAAATCTATTTTCGCGCCACTAGCTGTGGCACAGACTTGCTTTAAACATAGAATGAGTTTTGCTACAAAATTAAATACCTACGTATTTAAAAGGTTTTCTCATAACAAATTTAACTTTTATAAATTTATATCTAAATCACATAAAGATAAGAAAGTTAAACCAAGTAACTTTTATTATTGTCCAATAAAATTATTTTCTGGAGTAAAAAAGTTTTACGATGTATAAAATTTATAAAATAAATCCCAGGGATGTGCGCCGCTTTGAATAACCGCGGCGGCGGCACGCTGCAGATTTTCGGCGCAACAATTTCAAGCTTAAATAACTTTTCAAATCTACTCCCTCTATGCTTATTTCGAAAAACAGTTACAAACAAGACTCGGCCACCGAAATGTGAGCTGCGAACCGGGAATAAATAGTCAGAATTCACAGACGCGAACACTACCCCTGGTTCTTTTCAGAATTTTTTTCGTTAGTTAAATAATTAATTAACTAACGGTTTTACAGAGCTCAGTGTTTAAACTTTAAAAACATCTGTTGTTATCGTACTTATTTTATGGCTTTAATTAGTGTAGAACGAATTAATCCTTGTTTATATTGCATTGCGTCGAAGCTTGCCAGATGTGCGTGAACGAGGCCCCTTTGTCGGTATTATACAGTTTAGTATAAAACAATACCCGAGCGGAGGGGTGGGGCAGTCAAGCGATGACTGCGATACGAGTAAGACTTGTCCAATATACATCTCTATCCAAGTTTATTCTTTAGTGCAGCTCATGCGATATGTAGCCAGAAAAAATAATTTGGCAAGAATCCAAGGAGTCTGCATAGTATGCCTATATCAACAACAGTAAATCTTAAAACATACAAAGGCCCTCCCACTATCCTTGTTGATGTCGATAAGATTACACTAGGAGTTTGTTGAGCAAGTTGTATCGTACTTCATCGTATATATTACAACAATATTGCCATTATTATAGGGCTTAGTACATAAAAACGTTATTAACAAATCTAAAACATGGCATATTTTTAAGATTGCAAAAGATTACTGGTAGATCAGGCACGAATTTAATCGCCATAAAGAGGAAGGTAGGTAAATTCGCATCGAAATTATTATACAATCCAGAAGAGAACTTCTTGAACTGCTTGTACTGGACAATAATAACTTTCAATTCTATAGATGATATTATGATGAAAGATAATCCGTCCAATTTGAAAATTATTTGACTGCAAGAGCCAATATAGGTCTGCGCAACATTTTATTTTCTCTACTTATGATCTCAAGCAGCAATTCTCTTAATGTATTTTTGGATAGTTCACGGATAGAAGTGCTATAAACTCTTTTCGTACGGATAAGTATTTCAGAGCTTCTGTAACAAATATAGATCAAATACTAAAAATTGAGTGAAAACTGCTACTAATGGGCTGCTTAAATACATAACCGTTAATATCTATTCATGTGTCTATCTGATATTTAGTTTTGTAAATAAGAATTTTAGACTTCTAATTTAAATTTTGTATGCGCGGATCCGCAAGTAAAGAGAAAGCCCCGGATATTTCGTAAACACGAAACCGGTGAAGCTAATAGTATTAGTTTGTTGCCTTCAGTTGTTGTGTAAATGTTTGTTGAATAATGATAAACAAACCTCACCCAAAATTCATGTCCAAACACTATGTCCGTCATTGGCTTCAGAAGTATATATCTTGCACGTATCATGAAACTAGCTCAACCAATTACTCTCACCAACGCATTATATTTGCTAAAAATCCATTATTTCTTACATGTCTGTTGTTTTAACACCGCAAACGAATCCGACCACAATAACGGTGGCATGTTCCACCAACCAAAGAGAAATTGGGGGGATAGAGATAGATATACATACATACTAGTAGAGAAGGAAATATGTATGTATCAAGAATGTGTATTGAAGTTCGAACAAGAAATACCATGACTTAATTACATTAAATAATAAACAATTTTATTATATATATATATATATATATATATATATATATATATATATATATATATATATATCTATGTCTTATTTCGATATGTCACAGAGTTCAGAATATTTATATACAAAATTAAGTCCCGGCGATCGAATTAGCAGGTAGCAATTCCATAACAAGTAGTAGTTCAGGATTATATTTGACTGTTGGTACTTAGTACCTGAAAATATTCTTACAATTTTATGGTAATAATATGTACACCGTATTGTGCGAATTGCATTATGCATATATGCGATGTCATTGTCAATATTTAATATCGTAATATCATTTTTATAATGCCGTAAAGTGACATGTGAGATTGACGTGAAAGTCAAGTTAAAATATGTAAATAATTTCATGACATTGTGGTGAATCTGTTGTTAAGCGAAAAAGGGTCGTCGACCTCAAAGAATATATGCACTGATTTCTCGTGGTAATTGATTAACCTTTTCTTTCCTAACAACAGCCGAACACAGGTCGGCAAAGCTATTATCTATACTAATATATAAAGCTGAAGAGTTTGTTTGTTTGCTTGAACGCGCTAATCTCAGGAACTACTGGTCTGATTTGAAAAATTCTTTTAGTGTTAGATAGCCCATTTATCGAGGAAGGCTATAGGCTATATATCATCACGCTAAAACAAATAGGAGCGGAGCACCAATGAAGAATGTTTCAAAATCGGGGTCTTTTTAACTTAACTTTTTTTTTACTATTCCACGCGGACGAAGTCGCGGGCAGAATCGGAGAATAAAAGAGGATACTCGTTTATAAACGTTATTTATTCCCAGCTTACTTCTTCTATAAGAATACCAATGTAATAACTAAGTACATTTAATTATAGATCTTGCTTTTCTCACAATAATTAGTTACCCCAGAAAGCTACTACGATATGATACGAATCCGTTTCTGACCAAAGTCGGAGTCGGACTGTCTCGTCACTCCATCCGTAAGCTTTTATATTCGAGTGATGGCAGGGTCCGCCGAGTAGTGGGGTAATCGATACAAACTACCCTCTACTATTATTGAATCAGTAATCATACTCGTTAGAAAAGTATAATAACCTAACTCTAGACACAGACAAAACGGACTGTTTAGTATAGAGGATACTTAAGTTAATTAGTAGGTACTATGAGGATAATTAGTAGAGCATAGAGGTTTTCAATCGTCTAAATCGGTTTTATTCAATAATTTTGTTTCGGAATGTAAACATCAAAAGACTGTTTTTAAGACCTTCATTATGACCGATTTATTTCGGGAGAGGTTTGCTTTCCACATATGACAACCATTAACACGTTTCGGTTACCATTTTCGACATCAATATGTGTTAAAAATATAATGAAAATATAATGTTTATTATTTTGCATAACATGTAAGGAATCTATGGAGATTTGTCGCAGTATGATTTCTTAGTATGTCATTATTGCGAAGGTGATAATATTTTTTTGGTTGTTACAAGTCCATTCATTGTTTGAAAAGTAATTGTAATACAACTTACAGCTAGCTAGACATGTTGCTAGAGAGTTTCTTGCCGCTTCTTCTCCTTTGTACAGCGATAACACATTACGAAGCGGTGCACACAGAATAGGAAGTAAATTTAAATTTTAACTTACATCTATGACCTTCAAAACGTGTTCTCTAGTGGAACTTATTTTGTATTAAATATTTTGAATTTGTATATATTATGGCTGTACTTTGAACATATACCACAAAAAACAATCGAAACATACATACACGCAGTGTTACATTCTGGTGCCGGGCTCCCCCGCCTAACTTTTAATCACGACGCTATGCGATGCGCGACTTCGTCCGCGTAGAATTTTATTTCGCGGAGCCCTCAAAAACTAGCCTTAATTACTCCTTATAACATAAGCTTTCTGCTCGTGAAAGCCTCTAAAAATCGGTCCAGTTATTTCAAAGATTAGCTGGAACATCCAGACAGGCAAAAAATAAATGATTTTTTTAATAAGTACCGTATATACTTTCATATGCATAGTAAAGCTGTAATGTTGACATTACAAACAGACACTTCAATTTTATTTTTCTGTATAAATATAGGTCACACTTTTCTGTAGTGGCATTACAAGGCACCTTTCTGATAAATTTTGCTCAAACAATCTTAAATATTCGGAGAAAAATATCTGTTATCATAAAATAGAACCTAAATCTCAATACTATGCTGAACATCATTATTGCTTCAAAGCAAACGAGGACAATATAGCATTAAATTGTTAGTTTATCCGATAAACATTCTATGTGAAATCTAAAAGGCGTTAATATCTGACAATTAAACGCGGTATTAAATTGTGTGGCTTAGTCATCGTTTAATAATCTGACAGCTTGTAATTTCAGTAGATATACACCAAATAGGCAGTATTAAAAGATATAAAAGCCTATTTGAAATGTAGGTCAGATAATAATCGCCGAAAGCAGTGTCAGGGAACTATTTTTGCATATCCCCCTATGCTGTAGGTAGTCATAGGCATGTCATCGAACAAAGAGTGTTTTGTGCTTGCATTTTACATTGAAGTAAAGCGCTTCAAATGTTAATGCAATTTTTAATAACTAATAATAATTTAATTTAATTAAGTGGCGAGTCACCGTCTGCCCTTTTTTCCATGTTCCTTGAACAATGCTACGGGCAGACGCCATAGAGCCCATAGTCCCCGATCTGTCTCCACTTTCACTAGCATTTCATCCTAATAGGCCGGCCCCTTTTGTTCTCATACCCTATAATAGTCCTACACTTACCGGGGTTTGTGCTTTGATTTTTTTAAATTATGGTCTCTACAGGTTCAATCGCCGGTCAGTGTTACGCCACATTTACATTAAATTTGTCAAGGGGCCTCTCCGTGACAGCCCTCCCATGCGGTATGATATGGGGGTTATATTGTCCGTCCATATAGAGGGATGCCCAAGCCCAGTAGTGGGACGTTCATTGACTGGTATTATAATTATATAATACCATGTATTTCAATCAATCGCGGTATACATTTAACTGTATTACGTGACAGATTACGTACCAGCATTGTTCTAAAATATCGTAAGTGGTATTCCAGTTGATGGCTATAATACATATGAATTTGGACCATTAAACCTTAATACCTGAACCTGCCATTACATTAATTTGCACAGCGATCATTCTTGGACTTGGGACTAATGTGAGACGGTTAAGACAGTGACGTGGGGGCCTAAATTATTACTTCCTAACTACTATATAATCGCCTGTTAAATTCGCTTCTAACTTCCAACTTTAGCCATTAGAACGTTGTAACTCAGTACGTTCTCGCAGGGCTGTCTTTATTCGGGGGCGCAAAGGGTGCGTTACACCTGAGCGCGAAGTCCTAAGGGATGCAAACCGATTGACTTAAATCAAACATCGTCATGCTTTTTCGAGTTCTGACTAATAAAACCTGGGAATACCAATACGGCTATGCAAATTGACAAAAAATCAACTCTCAATTAAATGTACTTACACGAATGTGTACCGCCATATAGACTACATCTTCCTGTAAAAGGAGACGATACGTTTTCTTACATTGATGGCCCCAGATTGTAAAATATGAAATTGATTTCACGATTTTTTTTATGTTTTTACTATGTTAAATTTTTTTTTTATGAAGTGAATTTAGTTATTTGAATAAATTCATCGTGTGATGTAAGTGTTGTCATGTTATTAATTCTTGAAATACGTTCACATAATAATATATCGATTATGATAATTGATAGGTTTTCCATTTTGTAATAGATATAATTTAATGATAATAGATATAATATAATTCTTTTTTAAGTCATATCTCATTTAATTTGTCAATCATTACATTTCTTTGGCCCACAAGTCCCCGTCTTCTTTCATACATATAAACACAATAGTTTCTGAGAATAACTACTGTGATATACAAAGTCATCCCAACGGGCAAATGGACATAACGAAAGCATAATTATTCCGTTTTTACTGTGGCTAGGGTATTTTGAAAACTATGTATATAAAAATCAATTTCTGTTGAAAGTCTCGCTAAAACTCGAGAACGGCTGGACTGATTTGGCTAATTTTAGTTTTGAATTATTTGTGGAAGTCCAGGGCAGGTTTAACAGGTGATTAAATATGAAAAAAATGCTTAGAGTACAGTAAAAACAACAACTACGCTTCCCCTTAGAAACTATTCCTACCTGTCAAACGTTTAATGTTCGTCCCGCCGTTAAGAAATCAAATTAAATTTAAATGAATATTTTTTTCTTTTCATTTGATTTTGACATTGACAACCAACAATTTCTGATCGCAACTATAATATTTTACAGACTTGGCCACAATCTGGGCATAAAGGTCGCGTTGTCTTGGTTGAATTCTTCAATTGCTGCACACGAACCCACTTATTTACTGCATGTGTGAAAAAATGGTCGATATGAATTAGGTTTTATTATTATTTTTAATTACGAATTATTTTTGTTCCGGTTAAGTTTTAACCACATTTTTAACTGAAGTTGAAACATTCTGCAATTATTTTCTAAGCAACATCATTCAGCTTTTTTATTTATTGATTATGAGGCGGTACGAAGTTTGCCAGGTCAGCTAGTTAAAAATAAAAATTAAATTCTGTTTTTATCGCTGGTAGTTTCAAACTGATTTTTGTACCCTGGCGCCGAGTATGCTTGAGACGGCCCTGTGTTCCCGTTTTCAATTGGACATCCAATAACAGAAGTGAACTAATTCACTTGTTCCATTCTAGATGTATGCAACTCAAATTGGTTGTGGAAACCATGTTGTTACGTTGACTGATGTTTTTGTTGTGTGATCTACACGAACGCCTCAGTTGTTTTATGATTTGTATAACAATTTTAAATACAAGAGAAATACACTAATATATAAAACGCAGTTAATTGAGTGTTATTTACACACAATGATAGGTTCGCTGGTTCCTGTTTTGGTTTTTTGACTAATGAACCACAAAAACTACTCAATGAGTTACCAGCCTTGAGGGTGGTACAATGAAGATGGTATAGGACGTTGAAATAGATAGATAGCGAGAATGGAATACGGGATTGGACAGGATCGGGAAAATGAGATAGGGGGAGGGCGAGGTTGGCCATCGGAACTCTCACTCATCGCACGAAATACGATTAGCACAAGGCTAACTAACGCGTGTGCACGAGCGTGCGAGAGTTTATTATTAAAAAAGTAAAGTTTTCGTTTTTATCAAAATGGATACAGAACCATAAGAATGATGATGTTACGAACTCTTTCGTATTTTTATTCTTAATTCATTTTGTATATAAGACTGAAATTTTCGTTGATGCTAGATTTGTATGGTTAACAAATATATGTATTTATCACCATCTGTTGGCGCGGGCGGGAGCGGGAATAAAGGAGAAGGAAAGGACTTATAGGATAAGGTCGCCGCACCACACACGCTACGAACGATGCGGGCTTCGCAGCGTCGGGCACTTCTTCCTTGTGATCCTTTCTTCTCGTCTTGCGGTTCCTTCGATAAGTGGACCAGCTGGAACGGTGCAGTGTACAACTTCCAGCGCGCGGGTAGATGAAAGCGGGTTTGAATAGCGGCACAACGCACAAAACGCGGCGAGGTTTGCATGGAAGCAGCGGCGCATTCAGCGGTCGAACGTAGACTATGTCACATTGCATAGTGACAGATGCGACGCAAGAAAAAAGCAATAAAGAGGCGGTGACCAAATAAATAAGGTCGGCGTTAACATCATTGTTGTCCAGCGTATAATTTTCAGTATTGTTTCTAAATTCATACAGTCCCTAACAGGTGTCTTAAATCTTAACCGAGATTTATTATTTTACGATATATCATTTCCTTAATGTTAATTCTTTCAAACGTAATATACGAGATCTTTGTGAAAGTAATTATATTTACTTCCTTAAGAGTAAGAAGTTCGCGAAGAGCCTTCAAGCTGAGTATTTTATTTTACACTAGGCTTGGCAGTAGCTTTATTTTAATTACACGAAAACTTTATTCGGTTTTTAAAATACAATAATAACAAAGAAACTAAGTCCATATAGTCTGGACAACTGCTTAACAAGGTATAGAAATGAGTCGATGCCACCCTCATATGAAGTAATACAACGAAGGACAAGTTTCTTAGGACAATGTATGTCATTTGTTAGTAAATTAAGAAAACGTAATTGCAGCGCACTCCATTTATCTAATCCGTGTATTCTAAGAAAACGACATCATTTATTGGAATAAAAAGTATCCTAAGTATTGGTTCGGGATATAAGCCATCTCTGTGTAGAGTTTCTTTCATATACGTTCTGTAGTTTTCTATAAGGATGCGACCGCAACGCCATCTTTTTCGTTATTTTCGCTATCCCGCGAAACGACATCATTTATCGGGATAAAAAGTATCCTTAGTTATGCCTCGGGATATGAGCTTGCTCTGTGTCGAGTTTCATACAAATCCGTTAAGTAGTTTTCACGTGCTCCTCTAACAGACAGACAAGAATGAAGAAGGAATGTCTTGGTCCGAATTATCCCCCCTGATTTATTTCACATTTTTGAACGCATTGTACTCGAACCAATTACAGATTTATTATAGTATAAATATACAGATAGAAAACTTAAGGAGGAATTATAGTTACTGTTTGACTGGCTTTCTCTCAAGATGCGGCTTCATCTATGATATTGTTACAGATATACGCCGTTTCACACAGACATGGCTATTGGGTTTAATGCGTTATTTGAGATGCAACATTGTTAATAACGTTACATATTAACAGATAACGTATGTATATACACTAATGTAACGCGTTAACGGCGTTATTTTTTAACGCTTTAATTAAAACGCGCGGCAGCATCAATGTAGAATTGTAGTACAAATATCATGATGCGTGACATTTGACAGACTTGTTTTTTCTTAGGAAATAAATATCGAGAGTAAATTTTTAGTCAAATATTTTGTTCAAATAATTAATTTTAAACATTGTATACATTATACATGTTAATGTTTTACTTTAATCTCTTCTTAAGTTCACTACGACATTTAAACATCCTTAAATAATGTTGTTGAGTGCAAAAATCGTGGTGCTTGAAGTACCAAAATGATCTCCCAAAGAAAAAGAAGGTATATGTGTATGCACCGCTTATAATAGCTGTTTCTTTATTTCCTTAGTTTCCATACAAGCTGGACTATGTGTTGACGTACAATAGTGGCGTGCACTTCGTACAACTCATTCCACATAGCCTTTAAGAAACTAGCGACTGAAAGGTCAAAAGCGCCATGCATTCATAATCGTTTTCGCGTTCTGTTCAAACGTATTACTAGTGTCTCTATAAATTAACTAAGTTAAAATTTTTGTCATACTGTCATCAAATCCTGTGCTTTTGTGTATGCTGATAGTGGGGCCTTAATTTCTACAACAGCTGTGTAGTCGCCGCTTGTATGATATGCTTTTTCAACCGGCTTAAACCCGAATTTTCATTCTGCGCAACTGTAATACAGTATTTGTTATTCAAAATCAGCAGATGCGATTCCTGACCAAGGTACTCGATTTATCGAAAGTTTTGCTACTTTCGTTTTCATTAAAATCGCCCCCGGGACTCATTTGAGTATTTTTAGTAACAACTTGTAGTTTCGGATTTTGGATTTAGCTTCCGAGGACCATATGAAAAATTTACCTGAATAACATTCTATTTGTAGTCTTTCAACACAAAATAGGTACATTTTCATCATATTAGTTACTCATGTCACATTCTTAGTAAGTCATTTATTGTCTGTATTAATTTATTATAAGTATTTTAAAATGATAAAATGTCTGTCTTTATACCGAAGACGTTTCGAGAAATCTCTCTCTCTCTTGGTAATATTGTCGAACTACCTATGTATAACAAAACATTTTTTTTTACTCTTATAATTTCTGTAATACTATAAAATTCTAAATATGCCATGTCTGTACATTGAAGCTGTTTAAGAAAAAGCAACTGGAATAAACTATAAAACGGTGGAGACCTCGATGCATTTTTTTGATTTCTTATCTGTTCGTCCGTTTGTTCGGGATTCACGTAAAAAAACTACTGGGCCGATTTCGATGCAGTTTTCGCTTATCGATAGCTAATTTTTAGACTTAAAATCTGCGCTACTTTTTATCTTGGAAATCTCGCGGAAAAATGTCTAGAAATTATTTAAAATGGCCAGATTCAAAAAAATAGTCCGATAGTCCGTAGAAGAATTTATGTATTAAAATGTGTGATTATTTTTTCCCAGGAATAAAAAATAGCATCTTTCGACACAGTTTTCACTAAAAGGATTGCTTCCATTTTTTTAAATCTTTTAATCCCGCGGAAATTTTAAGTCAAGTGAGAACGATATCACGAGCATATTCTGATGTAAGTATATCGATGTGAAAACGAGTTTGTGTGAACTTTCTTCACAGGTTCGGAAAAAAACCGATTATGATGATTATATATATATATATATATATATATATATATATACATATATTATATGTATATATATGTGCTCTTATTCCACGATAATAAAGGAAGTAGCATTTCTATCTCGTCAAAACGCAATATTTTTGAAATTGCCTTCCGTGGTTTAAAGACCCGAAGGCCGTAGTAAATCATAAAATTATATTCTTCCTAAGATAGATAGAGATAGAGAAAGAGATAATAATTCATTGTATTTATAAAATCCTAAATTATTTAATATTGGCAATATTTTAAATAACTTACAGTACCAATCAATTAGTACTAATTAGATATATACTTAAATAAATTAATATTGGTGTCAATTAATTTTTTTCTTTTCATCTTGCAAAAAAAACTGAAAATAAATAATATATGCACAATTGCTTTCAAAATTATATAAATATTTCAGGTAAGCCGTGTCTTAAAAAACTTATTAAAACATTCCAGACTACGTCTGAAGAACTTCTGACATTAAAACTAATCCTCTTTTGTTCAAACTTATACTCGTTAATTATGACTTCTAAAATTAACTCTGATACTTACCATAAAATATCGGGTTGATTTTTTTCTAGAAACACAGCACGTCAATAGTCCAAGTAACACCAAATCCAAAGAGAAAAATCTTCATGGTTCTCACACTTAAATCAGTTAATCTAAGAACAGTTTAATCCATGACTTTTAGAAACTTTTTCAAATTACCTGGATATATTTTTGACACGATATCTTAAGTACGAAACACGTTTGATGACGTCACAACTTTTTTTAATGACCACAGAATTGGACGTATTGGGAAGTTTTTCGCGGGAAATGGCCTGTGGCGTTGCGTGGAATGTGGTGGGTAACGCCACGCGCGCTTACTTTGGCCCTACTAGCGCTTGAACCTTTGTTCAACTGCTTCGCTTATGCGCAGTCTGATGCGCGGTTTCACAGACATAAGCCAATTATATATAATAATATTTTTCTCGTTTCTATTAAAAGTTTTATACATCTTTTGCAATATACTACAATCATTCATTCATCATCATTATCAGCGTTAAATCCCGACAGTGCCGTAAATAGCCTTTTATGCGCCCTGCGTCGCGAGCTTCTATAACTGCGCCCTTGTTTTTTTTTAGATATTATAGGTACCCTAGCTAGAGCAATGCTATGTTAGGCCTACTTTATTTCATTCATTTTTTAAAGCGCTAGAACACAAATTCCCTCGTGCGCTGCCCAAAATATAAGCGTGATGTTTTGTCTAATGTAACTGACGTTTATAATACTTTTTGATACTGTCATGTACGTATTTGTTACAATCGAGCACTAGGGGCGCAGCGGGAACTTATCAGGAGCAAACCGAAAAAATAATAGTCCTGCCTGGTATGGTCATTCTTACGCCCCCCAGAGTTCACGCCCTGTGCCTGGGTACCGGTGTCACCGCCTTATTTACGGCACTGAATCCCGTATGCCTGGAAGCATATTTTTATATTTGATGTGGCAAGTTTGTAGCTTTAAAAAAGTGACTGACGCTCAGCCCACATTATGCAGGAAACCGGAGGCAATGAGAAGAGAGAGAGGTATTAGAAAAGGAGGGAAATGTGGAAAACTTTTCATCTCTGCTATGGAACATGAGGGATATAACTGTGACCGCATCGAGGACCCCGGGGTTCCGTCTGAAGGAAGGCACCCACACCGTGAGGAGTAAATATACTACTATCATTACATCTTGCCAATAAGAAATACGTTGAATTTCTTAGGTACTTATACATTTCTGGAAGTTTTTATTCTATTTTTTCTTAAAGAGTTATGTATAATTGTATTTTTTTTCAATTTCATAAATTACTTGATATTAATAGTACATGCAAGCGGAAAATCCAGTGATGTTATTAAAAGATCCTATTTGAACTTAAAACAGTTTCAGAACTGATGAATTTAAAGGGTTTTCAAAGAAGATTGAAAATTAAGGTACATTTAATATTTTGCTCCGCTTCTGAATATACTTTAACGAACGTTTCCAAATTATTGCCTATTACAATCTGTTACTTCTAATTATAGACCTTGTCAATATCTTTCAAGTTTATTATTTCAGTAACTAGGGTTTGTTTCGTGTCCATAACGAGAATTTAACGTATATAATAATTATTATATTCAGTAAAATGAGACTATTCTATTATTTTAAAATTTAACAGGATACGAATACGTGTGTATTTTCAAAATTTTGTAATTATTTTGGCAATAACGAAACTATTATTAAATCGTCTTATCGTCCATTCATGTGTAGTAATTTTTCTCCGGAACTAATGCGTAGATACATAAAAAAATGACCGAAAGGTATTATAATCTGTATGGAAGTAGCACTAGAAAGTTATGCAGTGAAATCCAGTACAAATGAAAATTAGGCATGGCCGTTATACATGCAATTAAGAAAAAAAATATTTTCACATATTGTACATACCCAAATTAATCAAGTTACGCTTGTGTTATGGGTAATATACACCGGACTATTCTGACCATAGTAAATAACAGAGAAAATACCTTTCCGAAATTTATTATACCAGGAAACGAACCCGGCCTACTTCACTGCAACGCAGAGGGTGTTGCAGTGAGATAGGCCGGCAAAGGCTTAGCCCGCTCCACCACAGAGGCCGTAACATAAGTACATGCCGTGTGGGGCTAGTGAACTTTTGAATAAACCTGATGCTCTTTAATGAGTTTTTTGACGAAGTCCGTAGGTGGCGAAATATTAAATCCCAAAATCGTGAAAATTGCGTACACTCCCAATAACTATAGTTAGAAAAGTCTAAAAAAGATGATAGTGTTTGAAGAATTCTTTTATTTATAGTAGTTTGAACAATATCAAGCGAGTAGTTTTTAAATAGCTAGACGTGATGCTGGGGAGTTTCTTGCCGCTTCTTCTCCTTAACAGCAATAACACGTTGCGAAGCGGTGTACATAGACTAGGCAGTACAATTAAATTTTAACCTATATGTATGACCTTCAAAAAGTGTTCTCCAGTGGAACTTATTTTGAATAAAAACTTTTGAATTTGAATTGAGGTATGTTCGATTAAATTACGTTTTTTATGGTTCCATGGCGAAATTAAGAAATAAAAACAGTGGACGTTGTTCATCTCTACAGAACCCTTTACAACTGATGCACTAGAAGACACGATTTTATATATTTTTTTAACTGTTACGTATGTACTCGGCATCTTCTTTCTTCTTCTTCGTGATATATAAAAATGAATGTCTGTCTATATGTCCTTTATAGTATCGTAAACTATACAATTTATCATGTTTAGATCTTAAGCAAAGTTGTTGTGCATGAGCCAGAGAAGGTTTCTGAGTTGGTTTACAATTGGACCCGGTAGGTGGCGCTGCTGTCGGCATATCGATTGAAGCTTAACCGGGCAGAACAACGTCAGCCGGGACAGGTAGTTTGATATAAATGTACCTATTTATAATAAAGCATATATAAATGATAGTACAACGAAGAACACTTGTATTGTATTCTACTTATATTCTCTTCATACTAAATAGAATGAATGAATGAAAACTCTTTCTTGTTCACCATAACTTAAGCCTAGACATTTAATATAAATACAGTTACATTAAAACAATGGTCGGCCTTATCGCTAATAGCGATCTCTTCCAAGGCAACCCGGCGTCCAAGGAAACATTACAAGAAAAATTAAATAATATTTGGTGGTTTAACTACATCAAAAATAATTAAATCGTAATTAAAGAAAAAACAAAATAATAATAAACTAATATAAAATAATACATAATTAAATAGATTAAATAGAATGCTCCGGTGGTTCGGGCATGTGGAAAGAATGTATGATGAAAGAATGACTAAACAGATATACAATGCAAAAGTGGATGGATGCAGAAGTCGCGGAAGGCCACGACACACCTTCCATGATCAAATTGATCGTGTATTAGCAGAAGGTGATGTCAGGAGCCTTAAGAACAGACGAGCGTGCATGACAAGAACTATGAATGTCAAAGAAGCAAGTGAGGTGTGTAAGAATAAGCCTAAATGGCGCTCTGTTGTTCGTGCCTACCCCGCAAGGGACCTGGCGTGAAGTTATGTATGTATGTATGTATGTAAATAGATTATAATTATATAAATTACATATACTTACTGCAACAAATTTTATTTAATAGACAAATAATCGTCAGTGATCAAGTGTTTGAATGTAGAAATGGATGCAGCTTTCTGATTTTCAAGGGGAGGGAGTTCCATAGCTTTTACGGCAAAAGGAGCTTGTACGGCAAAAGGATTTCCTACAAAGGACGAAGTGTGTTTAGGTATCGTTAGCAGAAGATTTTCATTTGAGCGCAAATTACAGAAATGAGATTGATAGAGGAAACTAAAAAGTTCCTTGAAATATGGGAAGTATAGAATACTGAGCTTAGGTTATCGAAGTGAATGGATTAGTTTTCCAGGAGATATAAGTACCCTGA
This sequence comes from Dendrolimus pini, assembly GCA_949752895.1. Classification (NCBI taxonomy): domain Eukaryota; kingdom Metazoa; phylum Arthropoda; class Insecta; order Lepidoptera; family Lasiocampidae; genus Dendrolimus; species Dendrolimus pini. The sequence goes on from OX457145.1 coordinate 9,007,949, forward strand.
GAGATTTAGCGTGTTTATATTTATTAAAATACTAGCTGACCCGGCGAACTCCGTATCGCTTAACCAAGTAACTAACTATAAATTAAGATGTAAGCTATCCTATCTTTCAAGTTGGTTCAACCTGCACATGGTGTGCAAATTTGATTAAAATCGGTTAAGTAGTTTAGGAGTCCATCGCGGACAAACAACGTACAACGGACAAAAAGGAGCCTTAAGGACAGACGAGCGTGCATGACAAGAGCTATGAATGTCAAAGAAGCAAGTGAGGTGTGTAAGAATAAGCCTGAATGGCGCTCTGTTGTTCGTGCCTACCCCGCAAGAAACCTGGCGTGAAGTTATGTATGTATGTATGTATGTAAAATATTTTTAGTTGTGTGACCTACCTGCTTAGAAATAATTATATATATTTGTGTGTATTTAAATTATAAAATATGTAGTTTAAGTATGCACCACCTATCGCCAGATTAGGTTAAACTATTCCTTAAGTTACGTTGTCTAGAAGAGATTACTTAAGCGTTAAAGGCCGCCTTTTGTTACTACCATGACAATATTGTAATTGTGTATTTTTGAAATTGTATATTTGGTGAACAGTAAAGTGTTATCTATCTATCTATCTATAAATCTATGTGTGTGTGTGTGAATAAAAAAATATCGCGTGCATATGTTTTTATTATTTTTAGTTCACCTTGTGTAATAGATAAGGACCGTATGGATTATCAAAATATATTGATATCACAAGATAACATCGGCAGACTGCACGATAAACTATATAAATAGGTATTAACCAAACTTTTCTATCCGTATGAGTAAACTTTCATTATATTACGGATTGTCTTTTTCGCTATCTAAATAATAACATAATGTAATAGTAGATTGTAATACGAGAAGTCAAAGTGACTTATTTAGGTATGAGATGATTTGGCGCACGAGCGTGGCCTCACCACGCGCTGATAGCTCGAGTGTCTAAATAAGTCTTTCAGGAGAGGTTCAAATATGAGGAAAGCAAATTAAAACTTATCTACTTATCTCTACTTAACTAATGAAATCAAGCTTTAAAACCATATCTAAATCTGATGAACTCATTTAATACGTCACGTATGAAACATCAAGTAACTACCTTTATCTGTGGCATTCTAACAGCCAGTATTTTTTTGACATGATAGTAAATATTCAGCTCAAATTTATGTAAATTAAATAATAATTTAGTGAAAAGTAAATTGTAAGTTAACATCATGTTAAGAAATTGTTGATTTTTTTTAATAGGTACAATTTATGCCTCGATTTAACGGTGGCTGTAAAAAAGTTGGGATATGAGTCGCATTATCTATGGTTCGTATAGTTTATAAAATCTATGGTGGTTTTTGGCGGGAACTGGAAGGAAATGTTGTGCTGTTTAGTTTTATTTTCTAAAAATGTGTAACATTACTCTAAAACGAACAATAGTTGTAGGATGTTGATAGTTTTTAGTAGCAGTTATATGTTTTGTGAGAAACGTGAACTGTATAGTCAAATGTGGCCTTTTGAGTTGTCACAAGAACTCCGTTGAATGGCACCAGCTGATAACCTACAGTTCAGCTGTGCCACACATAGGCTTAAGAAAATGAAGAAACTATATTGCAAACTAAGATCTGGCTTACAGGTCTAGCTGCCAAGCCATAAACCTAAATAAATAAATAAAATTTATGATTGATGAAAAATCGTATCCATCCCTGTGAATACTGAGTCAAGTACCTACTGTTTTCATCCTTGTGATCAGGGAACTCCAAGCGTACTTTCGGAATATATGAAATGAAAAACAGTTTTTAGCTAGACGTCTTGCTGAGGAGTTTCCTACCACTTCTTCTCCTTAAATAGCGACAACATGTTGCGAAGATCGCTTCGTATATAAAATAAGAACTATGAACTTTAAATCATGTCCTCCAGTGGAACTTAATTTGAATACAAACTTTTTAATTTGAATTTAAATTAAACATCGTTATATTATCTTCCATTCAAGTGAAATGCCTAACTTCATGTGTAGATTCATCAGTAGCTTTGTGAGGAAAGGAACCTTTACCTAGATAGGGGTGGTTTAGTGAGAAAAAGAGAGCTATAATGTTTGAGTTACCACACCTACTTTCTGTACTTATTATAAGATTCGACAAAATAACTTACATCCAGATGGTAAGATATTTGCTCGACTTGATGGCGACCACCCCTGGTCTATACTATGCCGCCATAACAACCTTGTGTTGTGTTCCGGCATTAGTGACCAAGTTCCAGTCTCCCTTATGAGAACAGCAGCGCATTTGTAGCACTTTTGGTGTCGCAAATGTCCATAGGTAATGGTAACCGCTTTCCATCAAGTGGGTCGTCTGTATGTCTGCTGAACTCCTGCAATAAAAAAAAACACTATCACGCAGATGGGACAGGGGCATGAAATGATCTTTAGTAAAATTTTACTTCATTTATTTATCTATAGTTTCCGCTGCTTTGACATTTAGTATGGATTCACGGTCTATTTATTCCACGAAAGCCAAGTTATTTTTAAGTTAGTCTACAATAAATAGAAAGAGGAAAGCATGTACAGCGAAATAAATCTAAGAATTGAACAGATACTTGTCTACATCAATCAACATTGTTTTTCGCGTCAACGGCCAGCGCGCTTACTTGCTTTTGGGAATAAACATTCCGTTACGCGTCGGAATTTATCAATGGACCAACGGCCACGAATTTACTAGGGTGAACTCGGAATCAAGCAAACTTCGTCACTCAAAGTCAGATAATGCTTCATTAATCTTAATTATCATCATTAGTTAAATAAAATTTAAAAACTTCGTTTAAAAAAACCGACTTCAAAAACTAAAAAACTAAAATGTATAAAATAACTTATTTCTTAAGCTATTATTATTAATATATATTATCTAAAACATCTTAAAGTCGGTGCTTAGTAATTTTCAAAATATAGTAATTTTTATGTTTTGCTTTGCACCGACTTCAAGATGTTTTAGATAATATATATTAATAATAATAGCTTAAGAAATAAGTTATTTTATACATTTTAGTTTTTTAGTTTTTGAAGTCGGTTTTTTTAAACGAAGTTTTTAAATTTTATTTGTTACTTTTTAGTGTCTAGCTATGTATGGGTGGACACACGAATGGTGCCGCGCTTCTTAAAAAATATAGGTCCCAAGAAGCGGGAACAAAAAAATGATCGTAAAATGAAAACTACTGGGCCAAACTATGTCAAATTTTTAGGGGACCACATGGCAGCTATTCCGCGTCGAACAAAAAAAGAATCACGTAAATCGGATCATAAATCACGGAGTTATCGGCGAACATATGGAACGGAGTGAAAATTATTTCCATGAAAAATGTTCATAAAATGAAAACTACTGGGCCAAACTATGTAAAATTTTTAGGGGACCAATTGGAAGCTATTCCGCGTCGAACAAAAAAGAATCACGTAAATCGGATCATAAATCACGGAGTTATCGGCGAACATACATAAAAAAAAGCAACAAAAACAACAAAAAAAAAGATCCCGACGAATTGAGAACCTCCTCCTTTTTTCAAAGTCGGTTAATAAAATGAAATACTTTTTTAAACATAGAGAACTTTTTTCCGACCTCTTTTGCCCGGACGAACGAGATTGCCCGAGTCTACTACAATTTATTTATTAGTATTACTTATAGAACGTTACGTTATACTTATATGTTTTTGGGTAAATAAATATTCACTGTCAGAGAGGTTAAGGCGAGGGTGGGTTAGAAGGATGTGTAGATGATTGGATGGATGGATGGATAGATGGATGGTTAAGGGTAAATGGGTTGTTAGGATAGTTGGATTGGTAGAATGTATTACTTTATTTATTTCTTTCTTGTTTTTATATTTTACAATGCTCTTATACATATTTAAAATATTCTTATATATGTATTACAAAAACGTTATTTATATTTCAAAATATTAGAATATATTCTACCATGTTTCTGCATCCCAATTACCACTGTTTTCATAGTCTTACCTTTCATCAGTGAGCTTATATATACTAGAGTAGCAACGTCTTACAAATAATTCTTTAAAATGCGTAGCCACTTGCGAGTTTAAAAGACGTAGCTTTGAAATCTAATGTAATGCCAACAGTTTGCCAAGTAAACTATATTTGTCTCGTTTCTTCCATAGTCTAACCAATTATGTTAAAATGAGACGAGGCATTGCTTTCGTGAAAACGGACAGAGTTGCCAGTAGTCAGAAATATCCCCAGATTGAACGTTTTTTTGGCTTCTTTTTTATATAATATAAAACTTACAATATAAACTTAGTACATAATTATTATAAGAGTCTGTACATCGATGTTTTTGTAAAAATATTTTTAGTAAACTGGTTTGATTTGGTTTTCACGGCTTGCTTAATGTCTTACTATAACAATACATTTTAATAAAACATGTGCAAAGGTTCCATTAACGTTGAGGGCCTAAAATCGTCTACTTTGGAGAATCGCTACGTATATAGATATACTAGTAAGACATAGCGTAAGGTTCCACTTTATATCGATACTTGTCAAGTTCGTCATATAAATCTGCGAAGATGGCCTCTGATAGTAGAATGACCGCCACTTTTGACTTAGACAAACAAATAAGGATCATTCTAACTGCTGCTGAACCTAATGCCACTATTTTATACTTGTCAAGTTCGTCATATAAATCTGCGAAGATGGCCTCTGATAGCAGAATGACCGCCACTTTTGACTTAGACAAACAAATAAGGATCATTCTAACTGCTGCTGAACCTAATACCACTATTTTATGATAATTATTGACTATACTAGGGCCAAAGAGACCAGATACAAAAGGTCATTCACCTAAAAACTACTGTGGAGATGAGAATCTATTATCTATCTCTTTCCATCTCGTGTATTTGTCGTAATTTGTCTGTCTTTGTCGTAAGATCAAGACGGGTTCGCCAACATTCGGGCGCCATTTTATAGTAAGAGTTACTGTTTTTAGTTCATTCCGTTTCGGAACGCGCTCGTGGTGATTCTTGTTATTTGTAGAAGTTTTGTTATTTTTCGTTGTTTATTTAATTATTGTTAGATTGTTGTTGTTGAATATTGTTTGTTGTTATTAAGAGTGGTTAATGATGGAGCCATAACCAAGTACTTCGAGAGATAAATCAACAGATTTTAGTTCTCCAGAAAAGAAACGCCCAAAGGTATGTACAGGAAATATTTTACCATTGCATTGATATTTGGATTTTAGCTGATAGATATTAAATACAGTTTAAAGTTATTTAAAAAACAACAACTGTAATAATAAAACTTTTTTAATTTATTAAAAATGCACGTGAATAAAGTATATCATTTTAATTTAATTTTCAATTTCAGGTAACTAGTTTTACGGTAAATGAAAAAAATATGGTTATTAACACCTATAAATATGTTAAAGAAACTGGGCCTAAGGATAAATACCCCTACAAAAAAGAGATGGCGCAGAAAACAGCTAGTATTTTAGGTATCGGCGTTGCATCAGTATATAGAATCCTCAAGGACTATAAAGAACACGGCGAAATTTCTCCTCCTGTCACCACCAAACTTAGACCAACGTTTAGTGACAAAATCGATGATTTTACTAAATCAGCCATACGCAAAAAAGTACATGCTTTCTTCATTAAAGGCGAACTACCTACAGTGGAAAAAGTACTTTCAGATATTAATGAAGACGATACACTACCAAATTTCAAAAGGACTACTTTCCAAAAAATATTAAAACATTTAAAGTTTAAGTATATCAAGAGGCAAAGAAATAATGCACTGATTGATAGAGATGATATTGTATTGTGGCGACGAAAATATTTACATAAAATAAAGAAGTACAGAGAGGAGAATCGGCGTATTTTTTATATGGATGAAACATGGGTGAACGCAGGTTAGTAATTTTAAGTTTAATAAAAAAAATACACTTGAGCGCACAGAGTTTCTATCTTCAGTAGGGGAGGGGGGGGGGGGTATTATCCTTTAACGCATAATCAAAACTAAGTATTTCTGCCTGAAAGATTGTGTAAGATTATTATTTGTAGTATTGCCTATGTTTTATTGTATCCTGTATGTCATTTTCAGGTCACACTGTTAATAAAACCTGGGTTGACACCGAAATAAAATCAAAACGGCGAGCGTTTTTAGAAGGTCTTAGTACAGGTGCGAAGAATCCTACCTCAAAGGGCCGGCGACTAATCGTAGTGCACATTGGAAACGAGGATGGTTTTGTGGAAGACGGTAGCTGGGTTTTTGAATCCAAAGGCACCGGTGATTATCACGAATCAATGGATGCTGCACATTTTGAAAACTGGTTTGAGAAGATATTGCCCAAGTTAGGCGAGAATGCAGTTGTCGTCATGGATAACGCGCCTTACCACTCTAGGCGACAGGAAAAAACACCCAGCTCAACATGGTTGAAGGCTAACATTCAGCAGTGGCTTCGTAACAAAAATATCAGTTTCGATGAAAAGGAACTAAAAATACAATAATTAAATAGAGTAAAAATGGTGAAGAACCAATATCAATTATATGTCGTAGACGAATTGGCAAAGAAATATGGCGTCGAAGTACTAAGACTCCCTCCCTATCATTGTGAATTAAACCCAATTGAGTTGATTTGGGCTGATATAAAGGGGCACGTAGCTAGAAACAATACTACGTTTCAATTTGCAAAAGTAAAGGCACTATTAAGTGAGGGTATGGTGAAAGTCACGCCTGATCGGTGGAAGAAATGTGTGGAGCACGTTCATAAAGAAGAAGAGAAGTTTTTCAAACTTGATTTTATTGTAGATGACGTGATGGATAAATTTATTATACATGTTACAGATTCTGATTCTACAGACTCAGAACAATCGGCGTCAGACTGAATAAACAATGATTTCTTTAAAAAAATGTTTCACTTTTATCCTCATTTCCATAAACATTATTATTATTCTCATTTCAACTCAATTTCTTTATATTAATTGTTACCTTTTTAGAATAACATATTAATAAATAAATTGTCTACTAAAATATATAATACAACTTTCAAAAAGTTATGCACCCCTGTATTTTCTAATGACCTTGCATTGGTTTTGTTTACATTTGGTATCGCTTCTCGTTGGCCCTACTATATGTAGTATCATAAAAAAATTAATAAGCATATTAGAGTCGTTGCCGAAATTTTATTATTAAAGCACACAAAATTTACTGGCGCACGCTTCCACCATTCACTTTTTCAAGAACCAAACTCCAAAAAATTGTTAAAAATAAAATCATTGAAATTTTAATTCGTTTTACTGGCAACACCGATGACAAAAACAATGCACGATATATTATTTTGTTTTCTAATGTTATTTTAAATAATGCGATCAAAATTAAGCAAACTTTCTTGTGAAAGCTAACGTCACTTGCTTTATTATCATTTTCGGACGTGATACACATCTTTTAACAGTACATTTCACCATTTTGAATACGTTTTTACGCCCGTCGCGGATACGTCACACTCGCTTAATGTCTAACTCACAACTGGGGCCAGATATACCTGCAGGCATCTTCGAAGTGGCAACACGTCGGTGCCGTAAACTGCGTATCTAGTTATTATAAGATCATTGCCTTTCATACAGCAGATGACGCCATGCGGAATTAATTATATTGCCTTTTGCCATTTGATTATATACATTTTTTAGACCAAAATCAATCTTCATATTGAAAGTAAACTTAATTTCAATTTGAAGACTGATTTTATGAATATTTGATTGAATTCGTGAGAAAAAGATGTAAAAATATAAATAATAAACTTTAAAAAGAGCGAGACAAAAATAATCTGTGGCGCTATAGAGTTATATAGAGATATGGTATTAATAGAGTCACCAACTTCTATATATATACTATTATAATATAGTTTGCACAGTGCGTTTAAAATTGTTAAAAATGTCAGGGGGATAATGCGGAACAGGAGATTCCAAAATGCATCTTTTTAGCATTTTCTTATGTCTATCTGTCTGTTAAAGTATCAGGTGAGATGTGATGAACCGATTCAAATGAAACTTGACAAAGAGCAAGCTCATATCTCGGGGCCTAACGTAGGAAACTTTTTAACCCGATAAATAACGTCGTTTCTAGAAAATAGATAAAAAATAAATTTCGAGATTCCGTTTCAATCCGTTTGGTTACATAAATAGATGGCGCTGCAATCGCGTTTTTATCAATTTTCTAGTTGTCATAAACAACATGTCATTCGTTGTATTACTTCAAATCAGGTTGGTTTCGACTCGCTTTTATATTTAACTGGACAGTCATTTAGACTATATGAGCTTAGTTTTTTTATTATCATTATATGTAAAAGACCGAATCAAGATTTTTGTAAGTAAAGCTACTGTCTAGGGTTTAACACAATTAGAATGTGGAGTGATATATATTTGCAACTGGCTTATTTATTCAAGTAAAAAATACTTACAAACTAGGTATTGTGTAGATGTTAAAGAAATCGGTTATATATAATCGGTCTAAGGGCCGATTTTTTAATCACCAGATAAAAGTTATTCATAGAATAAAGTACGAAAACAGAGAAAAAATAAAAATGTCAGTTGCATGAATGAAACGGTTGATTGGTTTTACTTTTGGCTTCACTCGGTTATAATTTATTCGACTGATAACTTTTATCTGATGATTGAAAAATTGACCCTAAATAAATATGATAAATGCATTGTATTAGGTATATGTATCAACTTTCAATTCATGTTATAAGCAACAGTATTACAATCGAAAGTATAATAAATAATTATTTGTTGTGCCTACAGAGTTAAGGAGCTTCACGTTTTCCACTGCGCAATTATACTTCTCAATATGTTCTTTCATACGAATTTCAATTAGTTGACCTACGGGGCCGAGACTTGGACACTGACGGCAGGATTGGTCCATAAGTTCCAAGTCACTCAACGGGCTATAGAGCGAGCTATGTTAAATGTTTCTCTTATGGATAAAACTAGAAATGAGGATATCTGTAAGAGAACCAATGTCGGTTGACATAGCTCGCAGAATTAGCAAGTTGAAGTGGCAGTAAGCCGGGTCACGTCTGCCGCAGAACCGATGGCCGATGGAGCAGATGAGTCCTGGAGTGGAGAGTGAGTCTCGGTAAACATAGCGTCGGACGCCCTCCAGCTCGGTAGACCGACTACCAGTGCAAGGTCGCTGGTAGGCGCTGGATGAAGAAATCAGAAGACAGGGATGAGTGGCGCTTTCTTGGGGAGGCCTACGTCCAGCAGTGGAGTACGAATGGCTGACGACAAGTTTCAATAAAAATTAAGTCACACTCCTTTGTACCGCAGCGTGCAAGATTATATCCAAAATTAAACTCACTAGACTAGTAAACAAATGCCTTTTGGACCAACTTTTTTTCAGCAGTCTCCGAAAATTATAAATGAGGTTTCATTCGATTCGGAATGGTATCTAGATGATTTTTGAAAAAAATGAAGTTCCGCTTGCAAAAATTGTAAAAGTTATTAACAATTAACTAAAAAAACTGTTTTAAACTTTTAATTTTGTAACAACGAAAATTATTAATAAAAAAATGAAAAATAAACATTTTCTAATTTTTCCAACGGGGTTCTATTCTAAAGCCTTTCAAGAATTGCTCCAAGAAAGGAAAAAAATCTTAAATTTATAGTTTAACAATTATCACACTTGCAATGTTCATGTTCAAGCAAAAAAAAATATTAATTAACTATTGAATAACTAAATGAAAAATTGTTATAAAAAAATATTCAAGCAGATTATTGTTCATTCATCTATTCAGTTAGTGCCTGAATTTTTTCAATTTTTTATTTTCATATTTAGTATGTTTAAATAATATTTATTCATTAAAGGGCCGATGTGGGTGTGGCTAGCGTAAGCCAGAGTACCCGTTTTCGGCCGTATTTTCATCCCTCTGGGAAAATTATAAATATGATCTTACAGTTTCGGGAGTTGAGACTTTTTTTAGGAAATTTCCTCCTCTTTTTGAATCTTTTTTCAAATTTGAAATATCTTTTTTACTTTTTGAGATATTTGCAAAAAATTAAACCCCCTTCTTTTTTTTAAGTTAATTGTTAATAACTTGTACAATGTTTGCAAGCGGAACTTCATTTTTTTCAAAAATCATCTAGATGCCATTCCAAATCGAATGACACCTCATTTATAATTTTCGGAGACTGCTGAAAAAAGTTGGTCCAAAAGGCACTTGTTTACTAGTTACGTGTTCTACACCATACATAATCATTGCAGACGCGTTCTACTTTCTCTCAGCATCTTGTGACGTGTAACAGCAAAAAAAATCTGTTATGATTTCAGTCTAAACGTCAGCTGGCTCGTTGGTCTAGGGGTATGATTTTCGCTTAGGGTGCGAGAGGTCCCGGGTTCAAATCCCGGACGAGCCCAAACAATTTTTGTAAAGCTCAAAATCAACTAAATTTAAAATTTTGATTACTTATCGATTAATGTGTTAGCATGCTATATAGCATTATAATTTTTAATATAATTATTTATAAAATGTGGCGTGGCTTATTGAATATCACGCGCAATGTGTTGTGCTTCATTATTGCTTCGATAAGTGATAAGGGATTACTTAAACATAAAATATCTGTGGCTATAAAAGGATAGCGATGTAATGAGTAGAAAAGATTTGTCATTATCTTTCGGTTAATCTTTATATCTATATATTTATTTCAGTTTGTTTGCGGCCGCAAAAACGAGTGAATGGAGTAACTTGACATTTTTACATATAATAGAAAGTCATTTGTCGTGATAAATCGCGGAAAAAGAGTACTGCAGTTATCAATTTTTATACTCTTTAATCGATCGTCATAAAAATTGGTTATTATCCCACACTTAAACATAGATATTTGAACACAAACTAGTTTCGCCATATCTTTTACCATAAGTCAGCAATAGATGGCACTGCAACGTATCAAATTCTGTACAGTTCTACACAACTCTCATTTCAATGTTCTCTTATTTACTTCCCTAAGTTAATATCAAGTTCTATCATAGCTAGACATAGCTAGTATATACATAAGTTAGAAAAATTCCTTCATTATAAGGATTTTGTATCACATAACGCATGAAAGGGAGGCACGTTAAGAATTGAATATAACCTTTCAAGAATATGAATTTAATTTGAGCCACATGAAGAGTAAAAATAGTCCTGAGCGGCATAAGCACGGCCGTCCTTATGGGGCTAAAAATAACTCTAAGCGATGTTTCCATAAATACTACGGTTGAAAAAGGTTTCGTGCTAACTAAATTATTCTTATCATAATTAAAAATGAATGCAGTGAGGTATGCTTATCTATCTCATTATTTTTATAGTAATTTAGGCACAAACGAAACACTTGTACGTACATGGTTCTGTCCGTCCATCCAACTTTATATATCACTGTTATTATTCTCGGCTACCGAGTTTATATGGGTGAAATTTGACAGTATATATATATATATATATATATATGATGCACATTGATTAGGTGTTTTGAAGTCAATCTGCTTGCACTCCCTTGGTCCCTGCGCCCGTATATCAAGCATCCTTTGCACCCCCGGGTACAGACGGTCCAGAGTGTTTACTCTTAAATGTGTTTCATCTTTCGTTGTAGAACATTTTTTGCTTGTTGTTTTATATTTAAGTGCATTTTCCATTCATTTTTGTGTTATAATAAACTATATTGTAGTGTTAAAAAAACATTTGTTCTTGTAAAATTTTATATAGAAGGAAGACCATCTATCTAAAATTTCATTGACTTTTTTTGTCTGATCGGGCGAAAACGAACAACGAAAGGCATTTGAGAATTAAGGGTTATGATTCTAAAGTCGCGAATTTGTCAGATTAATTATTTATTATGTATTGTATTGGGTACTTGTTTTGTGAAGTCAGTATTTGTTAAACTTATTCATGAGATTTTCATTCATTTTAGAAACATTCTTTGCAAAATGATTACCTACGATGATTAAGAAAGCACCGGGGACTAATCATAATACAAATTTACTGTCAATATTTCTGATAACCAAAAAGTATTTGTTGTATTACATTGCTTGTCAACAGAAAACAGGCGCTTCGTCTCTTTTTTAGTGAAAACGTGACACGAATATTTTATATTTCGTTGCGGAAATAACGGGAATATAAGAAGAGGCTTTTTGATTCCCAGAACGTTCGCGACGGTTTGCGCCACCGATATAGGTATGGTGCAAACACCACCAGTCAAGACCAGGCGCTTCGCTTGACGGTTCTGGTGTGCTCTGCCGAAGTATGGAATGATGCAATATAGGAGTGTTCAAGTCACAAGTGAATAGGTATCTTCTAGGTGTGCCTCATTCTAGACCGCGTCACAGTCTCTCATCAGGTGAGACAGTGGTCAAACGCGAACCTATAGATACAAACGCAAAAAAGCCGAAGAAAATAGTAGTTTATTGTATGTAACTTACTTAACCGCCTTATTTATTAAGCTATTGTATTTACTAGGATAAGAGCCGTATGTATCATCATAGCAAACTAACCTATTAAAAATAGATCTGCGGGAAGTTTAAATAAAACAAGAAACATTATATCAACTTATTATTTATTTTCCTAAATATACAATAAATTAATGAGTCTATGGAAAAAGTAAATAAACTGTACTTGTTACCAGTGTTGAGGAAATTTATTTAAACTCCTCGGAACCAAGAGCGGACTAATTGGCTTCCGCCTTGTAACAAATTTAACCAAGAAATAAATAACATTTCATTTCTGATTTACTGGAGTTAACTAAGTAGCGGTTATAAGAAATACAAAAATAAAACTAAGCGATTGCCTTAAAATTAACTGAGCAAATAATAAAGTATCAAACCTTAAGGCCCATCCTTTAGAACACTATTCATACGAAAAACCGATGCTTGTGGTTTATAAAACATCTTTTTAGAGTATTTTTGATTTGTGAAGGTATCATAAATAATAAATAAACAATTGGCTGACAAACATAAATATCATATATCCCCATATTAAGCAAGTTACGCTTTTTTATGAGCAATATACAACGGATCCTAGACACACAGCCAATAGTAAATAACGGAGAAATTTTGTTTCCAAAATTTACCATGCAAGGAATCGAACCCAAATTTCTGTGTTGCTGTGAGGTAGGCTGGCAAGGCCTTCTCAACCACAGAAGGCTTCAAATATCGTAAGAGCCATAAGACATTTTAAATTTACCCATACTATATATATTTGAGTTTATATACGCGCTTAAATGGTAAAGTTCTAATACATGGACCTAAGTAAACAAAATCCAACTTTTAAGCTATCATTTGAGTTATAAACATTTTTTATCTTAATCATTCTAATATCTCAATAACCAGTCTTGTACATATTATTAAAACTGCAACCAGTTTACAATTGATCAACATTCTACTTAACATTAAACATATCAAAGATAAATGAGTATTATGAAATAAAAATATTGATTTTAGCTACGCTTATTTTACCGTAAGTGCTGTGTTGCCTGAAGCTATTTACCGTTTCAAACGAAGCGATTCAAAAACAAAAATAGAAATGCTTAAATAAATTTTGCGAATTTACAGCAAAATCCAAATCGAAACAAGCAAACATAAGAAAAACAATCTATTGATATCACAAAGTTACTAGATGTAAATAAAATACGAATTCAGAAAACATTGTAGCATTATGTTAATAGAGATAACACAACACAACAATATTTCAAAGCTTATGAAAATGTTTATGATCATCATTCACATTAAATTCAAGTTAATAAATAAATAATGTTTCATCAAAGTGAACTTTATACGTTTGTAATAATTTACTGAGAGATTTAGCGGTAGGTAAGCTTTCCTTCACCTTTACAGAAAGTATGTTTTTATTCTTATCGTAAATTAAATAGATAGACCATATTTAGTACGTTAATAATATAAACGTAACTCTGTTTATAGCTAATTGAAACTTGAAAGTAGACTATATATATATATATATATATATATATATATATATATATATATATATATATATATATATATATATTAATATATATATCCTGAATAACAAAATAACAATAAACCTATGCTATGAATATATAGAGCTAAAAATTGAAGCGGCTGAGAGACGCTTAATACCAAACAATACGAAAAATAATGTCGCGTTTGTTTACCTTAACCTAAAATTGTTGTGGTGGTATTGTGACTGGTTCGAAGTTTGATCAACAATCCTGGCCAAAATAGGCTGTGAACACATGATCAATTTGGAAATCAGTACTCTAATGTTCACAGTACATAGCAATTGTGATAACTTAAAATAGTTTAGACAATTTTTATGTCCAAAATAGCATCAAAATATAATATCTATCATCTTGTATAAAGCAAATAATGTTCTGCCTCTAGAAACTAAATTCTCAACATGGTCAATCATCTGAAGACAGGGATACAGTTTTTTCCGAAAACAGGTCCAAACTGAAACGTCTAAGTATTAGTATAATGCTGAATCAAGAAATAATATATAGGAAAAGTAAGTAGACCGATTCATAACATAAAAAATCACTTTGATAAAACGTTTTTGTCATTATTAATGTACGAGAATTTTAGACTACGACCTACATTCAGCGCGGTTTGCATTTACAGGCCAGTCGCAAACGTTGAGCTGTACATTGAAGATGGTACCAGGTTGGCAAGTGAACAGCATAGCTACTCCGTTTACGCATCGCCAGTACTGAAAATTATAATTTTGATTATAATAATAAAACTTTATTTCAGAGTTTCAAGGTATGTTAATACAGAAATATAGGATTTTATTATTAGAAAATGTTATAATATATTCATCTCCTTTTCTAATTACCAATTATCATTTTTAACAAATGTTAAGATAATTCTAATTTTTAGGCTAAACAAATATGTATGTATGTATGTTTTTACTGTCAATAAGTGTTGCAAGAAAACTAATAGATTTTGTTATATTAATTTTTATGATTCCTTTTATTGGTTGACCTACCTTACTACAATCTTTCTCGTCGGCAACGTAGTCATCATCGGAGTTGCAAATATCAGAGTTTTCAATTTCATTTTCCTGAAAATAAATTAACATTTTCAATACAAATCTGATCTTAAGAAAATCTATACTTTATATTAAAAACATGTCAAGGCTACGGGACGTTTTAACCGGGAGCTTATATTTTAACCACTATTTTGTTTTTGGAATTATATACCTCAGTGATACTTTCAAGGCAAAAAAATCCTGGATCTACATCTAAATTTAATCTCTGAATCTATAAAGACAATTCAAAATTTGTAGAGTATTAGATTATGTACTCAATTTAAAAAGATTACAGTATATGAAGTAAACCAACTCTGAAAATATTTTAACATTAATACCCACCTTAGGAGGCTCTTCAGGTTTTACGACTTCAGGTTTTATGACTTCAGGTCTGACATTAATGTCATTTTCATCATCCAACTCAATTGTTGGTTTTCTAGTGGTGGTACTACTGGGTTTGGCAGATGTTATCATAGTAGTAGTGGGTTTGCTTGTTGTCGTTGTAGTGGTAGGAATAGGGTCACCTTCAGCTAGATCCACAGGCGTTGATGGTGGTTTTGCCCAATCCGGCTGCAAATTTACAGAGATATGTATAATTATGGTAAAATGTAAATATTAAACTGAGTGTTGATATTCAATAACAGGATTGTACTTAAGTTACATTTTTTAATCGAGTCACGTTGCATTGCTGTCGAGCACAGACAACGCTTACTTAGAAAATATATATTCTCATAAGAATTGAAAACACCCGGCTAATAGTTTTCTAGAAATAAACTCTGATAAGCATTCCACAATTTTGCTGTATGCCTAAAGAATCCAAAGGCAATATTTTATCCTGCATATTTTATTCCATTATTTGAGATAATACTCGCGAAGTACGGATCCGAAGTTTATGCGAACAAAGTGTTGAACTAGAAATAGTTTATAATATAAATGTAAAATAGAGGTTATTTTTATTGATTTTCTGAATATACCCAATGATTTTCATGACATTTGCTTTATATTTAAATATGGTAAACCTTGAAAAATACAGATTGATTTTACCCGAAAAACTACCAATAGGATATAGAGCCAAGTAAGGTTACAAAAAGTTGTTAGTTTTTAATGAAATACTATAATAATTGCGTTTGAGATGTCTTAAGTATATGGTTAATATTATTTCCGAAGTAACAAAAAATATCTGTCATATAGGTGTCTAAGTGTAACAAAAAATGAGCCAATTGATTTTTAAGATTCTTCAGTATAAGTCCCGAACTTCCGTAAAAACTTTTTAACTGCCTCCCAGCTTAACTTACAAGACAAATATAAATTTCATGACTTCCTTATCTCATAATTTTGGCAGACTGTAGTGGTTTCAGGGGCAATATCCATAATATCAATTTATTTGTGTATGTATGACCAAAGTTCTCGTTTATTACGTTGTTTATAAAAAAATACTTTTCCCTAAAGTTTGCTTTTGTGTTATATAATACTTGTCAAATTGATTTTTTTTGTTTGTATATAAAAAATGTACATCATAATATAAGTACTGAAGATGACGTATTTGGTTGTTTTTTGTTTTGTTTGCTCTAAATTTATATTATTTACTTTCGATTCCGTTATAACAATTTTAAAAATTAATAATATTATTTTTGTGAGATAGTTACGACAATCATGCACTGGTTAAAATCCTAATTAGACTTTTATAAAAAAACTATAGACAGTCTGAAGCCATATTTGCGATAGAGATAGGAATTAGGAAACTTACAGTAGGTGTAGTATGGCCTGTCCTTGCTGGTGGAACAGTGTAAGCGCTCATATGTTTGTGCAGCAACTTAATCAAAGGATTTTTCTCCCCACAAAGACCTTGGAAGTCATCCATGTCTATTGCCCAAGTCATAGCACCCAAGTACCCCTTCTCTTTAATCCAGTTCATTTTAATCTCCACGCTACGTGGGTCTTCGTAGCCAACCCATTGAGTACCCTTGTACGCGTAGGGGCATTTACCATGCTCGTCCCATTTCTTGACCCATTCTGAACCATCTTGGTCTACTTCGGTGCAAATCTGAAAATTATATATTATTTATTTTATCCGTCCAATAAATGTTACTAATAGCCGCGCTGTCTCATTAATTAGACAGACCAGTTTCTGATATAAAAAATCAATATAATGCCAGCTGATACAGGTTTCGCTTCAAAAAATAGTATAAACCTTTTTTTGCGTAAAATATTTGTCCATGTTTCAGCCTAGTTTTTATATGATGACGAATCAAACTAATTGAATCAGCAATATCTACTCGCTATCAACATTCAAATGATCGTATATGGTGATGATGGTATAATACATATTATGGCTTAGCCACAATGACGATTTATTTTTCAATTCATTACAAACTTTATGTTACATAACAAGGCTTAATCTATTTCAATATCAATGATTAAATATTAATTAACTTTCTTTGTTTTAATTATGAAAGATACGATTCGTAATATTTGAAGAGTCATCTCATATCTTTAAGTATTAAGTATAAAAAGAACCTTGGGAAAAAAATTAGAAATGAAAATATCCGTAAGTAAATCAAGGTAATGAACAGAAGTGATAGTAGTTAGTTACACTATTTCGTAACAGGATAGATGATTGAAACAGCAGATGGATATTGAAGTCGAAACACTCTCCAACCGACCCACTGGACTAACGAACTACGCAACTGGCTGGATGACAATGAAAGATTTACCTCATAATACGCCCAGAAACCAGTAGCATTAGTATACGGAGCTGGGTCACCGCCTCCAGCCTCCTTGTTGATGTAGGTTCCCAAATTATAATTGTTGTTGCCAGCAGAGAGAGTAAATGAACGACCGTAAAAAGGAATACCGACGACTAATTTGTTGCTTGGACACCCTTTCTCTTCCCATAAATTGAGACCGTCGTTCTAGAAATAAATAAGCAAGTATTAATTCGGAATCTCATGCTATTTACGCCTCAAATTCTGTTGATTTTAAACATATTATGTATATATTAGTCTATTATATCTATTGCATACCTACCCCCATCCATACCGAGTTTCTATCCATCCAAAAAGATTATTTGTGAGAAATCACTCCCAGCGATAAGACTGCCCATTGTCCTTATCATTACGATTGTATGTATGAATTTATTTTGTAACGTTGTGTACAATAAAATATATTCTGGTGTATTTTTTTAAAGCTACAGTACAGCAAACAGATGGCCCACCTGACAGAAAGCAGTTACTGTTGCCTATGGACGTTTGTAACACCAGAAATGTCAGCAACGCGCTGCCGGTTTCGAAGAAATTCTATGCCACCCTTTTTAAAACCCATGTGGCAGCCCTTTTGTTTTAATAATTCAATAATATTATGAGAATTAACGTGGCGCGAAGCTGTAATTTGTTGCACCTACTATAAATTTGATTATGTACTTCTTGACGAAAGTATTATTATTAATAGCTGTTGAAATTTTAAGTTCATAAAAAAAATAACGCCGTAGTCATAATATTTTTCGATTTCACTTTTTAAACGTTTTAAATGTGATTTTACTGCATATGATGATTTTATAACGTTGGTATAAATTTTCTAGCAGCTTATCAATACCAAATTATTAATGAAATGTGGGGTGTATACCTACCACATTGAGTTTTTCGTAAGCCCACTGGTCATGGGGTCGTTTATACAAGGGTGAATGAACGTCAGCAAAACCTGCCCAATTTCCACGAAGATCGTAGGACATAGCGTGGATCGCGTCCAGTAATCTGAAACAAACCATAATTATTTGACTGTTTACGTAGGTATTTTAAATACTGAGCCTATACTTTCAGAAACAAAATTATTTAAAGCTTAAAAGAAGAATACTGCTTAAAACAATCCTAAGATAACAATAAACAATATTATCAATACTTAATAGTTTCACATAGTGCATTACATGTCATTAATATCTAATCATCGTAATTTTATGTATCAACGATTAATTGATTTAGTTCTTATACTTACCTTAATACACAGACGTACATATATAAAACAGTTGTTTAAAGTTTAATAAGTGATCTTTTTCGACATTAAAAGCTATAAAAGAATTATTTGTGGCACATGGATGACATTGGAAATAAAATTTATTATATTTATATTCTGGTACACTATGGAGTAGAATATTATATATTAGAGGAAAATAAGGGCATTTTCGCTCACTCGCAAAGTTCCGGGACGTGATATCCCTCCATCAATCTGAAGTTAGCAACAGGTACAGCTGCGGTTAACTCCCATCCTTTACCAACCCTAATAAATGCTCTTCGTAACTCCTGTACGAAGTATAAGAACTTGTCCTTATCCGAGAATGAGCCACCACGATCTGCCGCACCAGGGTACTCCCAGTCAAGGTCCAATCCATCAAAGTCGTATTTCTTCAGGAAATCTGTAAACAAAGAAATATATATGCTGAATCCGTTGTCTATCTATATTATTACCTTTGTAGCAGCGAGTGGTAGAGATTAAATATGGGTGGCAGAAAATAGATTCACTATCGAGTGCTGACGATAACTGAAATGAACTCGTTTATTTTGGAAACGGTTTGCTTGTGCACAAATATTAATAAGTCGTATAGCTAGAACGAAAATACATAGCACAATGTGTGGAGCGGGAAGGATGACGTGCGAGCGAGATAGAGCAACTATTAATTCGGGCGCTCCCACATTGCGCTAGCAAGTTCTACGTTGTCCTCTGCGATGACTGGATGTATGCAGCTCCCATACCTCTTTATTAGCTTACTTATGGGTTTGGGCCTTTTTTTACCCGGGGAAATCCGCTTGAGGACAAATCACCACAAGGGATGCGCAGTGGGACGTGAGGGATTAGCCACATCGGAGTGGCAATAGCATCCAGGGAGAAGTACCATTGCCTTTCGCGGTTGGGAATACCCACGAAAACCCCAAGCCGTGACTCTAGATGTCCCGTGTCCGGGCTGTGGGCAGACTCGTGCATAGAGCCTGGACGGAATGCGCCCGAGCCCTCCCATGTACATTTCTAACACCAGGAGCGTAGCCAAGGCATTTGCAACGAAAAAAATATGATGACCCGTTTATAACCTCATCTCGCACTACAATTTTCATCCGTGCAGGAAAAGAGAAAGAATTCAATTTCCGCGGCCGGGCGGCCTGTCGTAACAGGTGATAAAACAACCAATAGCCAGTTGATGGGGAATCTGCGCATCTGAATGGTTACCACCCCTGGCTAGACCAGGTAGTATGACGCGATAACAACTTTGAGTTGTGTTCGGAGATTAGTGGCAGAGAGAGCGGCAGCACTTGTTAGCACCTTGATGGTACAAATGTTCATAAGCGATGGTAACCGCTTACCATCAGGTAGGCCGTCTGCTAGTCTGCCGAAATGAAGAAAAAAAAAATTTAAAACAAAGGGGAGACTTATGTAAACTTTTTTTAAATGGAATAAACTGTAATTTTGTCATGTTTATCAAGACGATTAGCGAGTTTTAACAAATCGATTAGTCTTGGTGTTCGGGTTTTCTCACGATGTTTCCTTTAATCTTCAGCCCATGATAATTGTAACAATATTTACATAAAGTTGTATAATCTACCCAAAACGGTGTATGCTTTCTAACCAGAATTTAAACCCTCTTCATTGGACAGACGGGTAGCTGCTTATTTGTTGATTAAAGTCGTACTATATGACACATATACCTTTATCACCATTATCCAACCAAATTCATTTCTGGGGCAATCTAGAGAGCTAGTGTATATATACCATTCAGAATCCGAGACTAACAACTTTTAATGAGCCTATACTACTCTGAATAAGGAAGTTCGTTTATATGTTTATTTTGAATCTATCTATCATTATAATCATATTATACAAAAATAATGATAAGTGTGTGTATTGTATACATTTTTCAAAGTATAAAACCGAAATATTGATACTAACAAATCAGTTTTAATTTATTCAAAAGCCCTTGTGAAGCGTTGGTTGTGAAAGAAATAAGGACAATAAATAATAAATAATATAGTATATAATCCACGAATTTGAAGAAAGAACTGCCTAACATTAAATATTCTTATAAAATTCCCTCGAGCACAATAGACATGCAGGCACATGCCTACATGTCTATTGTGTGGAGGAACTGCTGAACGGTTTTTAAACACACGCGTTAAAATGCTAAGAATGTGAAATGGCATAATTAATGTACACTGTGGATTGTTCTTCATACAGATCATAGAAAACTACTTTATAGATAGATAGATAGATAACACTTTATTGCTCACCAAATACACAATTTCAAAATATACAATTACAATATTGTTATGGTAGAAACAAAAGGCGGCCTTATCGCTGAAAGCAATCTCTTCCAGGCAACCTAACTTAAGGAATAATTTAATCTAATCTGGCGATGTAGGTGGTGCAGATCATTAAATATCAAATATCATAAATAAACATACTTAAACTAAATAATTTATAAATAAATAAAAAAATACACATACTTAAACTACTTTATAAATTAAATACACACATACAAATATATTAAATAGTCTATAATATAAGAATTAGGCATAATTATTTAAGGAAAAGTAGTGTTTTCTGAGTGCTTTCTTAAATGTAGGCGATGTTTTGGCCTCTCTGACAGTAAGAGGCAGCGCATTCCAAAGTTTGACAGCCTGCAC
Source organism: Dendrolimus pini (assembly GCA_949752895.1). NCBI lineage: Eukaryota > Metazoa > Arthropoda > Insecta > Lepidoptera > Lasiocampidae > Dendrolimus > Dendrolimus pini. The sequence goes on from OX457145.1 coordinate 9,029,640, forward strand.
TGTGAAAGAGTTATCATAAAAGGATGAAGTGTGTGCAGGTGTAGTGAGTTTACGATACGTATGAGTGCGCAAATTCTGGGAAGTAGAAAGGCGAAGGAATTCAAAACGTTCCTTAAGGTAGGGAGGACTACTAGGGGTAAATAAAATGTTATAAAGTAATGTGAGAATGTGAGTATTCCGGCGAAAGCGAATAGGGAGCCACTTGAGTTTTTCACGAAATTCAGAAACATGGTCATATTTTCGCAAGCCAAATATGAACCTAATACAAAAATTCTGAAGTCGCTCAAGTTTACTTAGCTGTTCTACGGTTAAGTCCAGATAGCAGGCGTCAGCGTAATCTAAAATGGGTAACAAAAGAGACTGTGCAAGCATAATTTTGGTGGCAGTAGGCAGAAAATTTCTCAGCCTTCTCAGGGATCTAGAAGACAGAAAAACTCTCCGACTTAATTCAGAGAGGTGAGACTTCCAAGACAGGTCACTATCGATGACTACACCTAGATTTTTGACAGTGTCACTCAATGGGATACAAGTGCCGTCAAAAACAATGTTCGGTAAGGTTGCGAAATCAACTTTTGCACGTATTCTGGGGCTACCGATGACTATCACTTGAGTCTTACGAGGATTCACTGCAAGACCAAACATTGTACTCCAATGAAGTATGTGGTTTAAGTCTAGATTGATTTGTCTCACGGCAGTACTTAAATCATCTGGAGCAGCTTGAGTATATATCTGTAAATCGTCCGCATAGAGGTGATAGGATGAAGTTAATTTATCGGAGATTGAATTAATGAAAATCGCAAATAAGAGAGGAGATAAAACGCCGCCCTGTGGAACACCAGCAGTAAGGTCAGACCATGATGAGTAATTGTCATCAACACGTATTCGCTGCCGGCGTCCATACAGGTAACTGTGAAACCAACCAATTACTGTTGGAGATATGTTAAGAGTGCGGAGAATGCTAAGTAATATGACATGGTCAACATTATTAAAAGCACTACTAAAGTCTAGCAGTGATAGTATTGTCAGTAGACCACTCTCCATCCCCTGACGGATGTCATCGGTGATTTTTACTAAAGCTGTTGTTGTACTATGGCCTGGGCGAAAACCAGATTGAAAAGGATTCATTAATAAATTATAATTTAGGAAACTACTTAATTGTTTATGGATTAGACGTTCTAGGACTTTGGATAGGAAGGGAAGAATGGATATCGGTCGGAATTCAGAAAAGGACGTAGGATTAGACTTTTTAGGGAGAGGAATAACTTGTGCCTCTTTCCAGGCTGCTGGAAAAGTACCACTAGCCATGGATGAGTTGAGGATATGAGTAATAATCGGGTTGATGACATCAAGAATAGGGATAATCATATTGCGACTAATACCATCACTGCCGACAGAGTTTGAAGTGATGGATTTTATGGCACTCGTAACATCACAATCAGATAATGGTCTGAGAAAAAAAGGGGAATGAGAAGGAGTTGGAGCGGTTGAAAGATTTTTTAATGTGTTAGACTTTATATTATTGTCAAAATTTATAACAGTCGTGAAATGTTGATTGAGGTTATCAATATTGAAGTTTTTTGGAACAGAGTTTTGCTCTGATTTACCAACTCCCAAGGATCTCAGAAATTTCCAAACTTTGGAAGGATTATCTATGTCAACTGATTGATGAATATACCGGCGTTGCGCGTCCCTACACACTCTATTACAGCGATTACGGATAGTTATGTAAGCCTGTTTGGTCTCACTACACGGACTAAGCTTGCATTTGGTCTTGGCAAGAGATTTTTTGTGTATGAGCGTCTTAACGTTATCGGTAAGCCACGGTGCAGGTAAGTGCTTGATTTTAATACGACGCATGGGTGCATGTAAATCATATAGCTTTAATAATATTGTATTAAATATATGCACTTTATCATCGATAGTGGCTGCATTGTAAACCCCCGACCAATCCAACTCGCGGCAATCCTTGAGTAGAGCCTCCGAATTTATACCTCCAAAATTACGCTGCAGGATAATTTTGGGCTTGGCTTTTGGCGGACGAATGTTATACGAGAGAAAGATCAGGTCATGATAAGAGAAAGCATCCGCTGGGAACTGACCATGTGTAACAACATGAGACAGTGAAGATACGAGAATTAAATCTAAAAGAGACGGAGTAGAATTGGGAAAAGAGTGAGTAGCCTTCAATGGAAGAATGGACAAGCCAGAAGCAGCAACTAAGGACTCAAGGAGTGTAGTACGATAATCTCGTTTAAGAAGACAGGTATTAAAATCACCCATTATTATGGAATGATTATAAGCAGGGATAACATTTTCTAAAAGTTTTTCTAACGATGAGAAGTAATTAACTCTAAGAGACGGACTGTAAAATACTCCAAGCAATATTTTATTCAACGAAAGTTCCACCTCGATAAATAAGTGTTCACCAGCATCCGATGCAGGTGGTTGTGGAGACAAGCTGATGATGGAAAAGGGGATATGTGACCGAAGATAAATGGCAACGCCTCCACCACCACTGCCTATACGGTCATTTCTTATTAGTTGATATCCAGGTAAGGTGTAAGATGTCGATGGGAGACAAGGTTTCAGCCAGGACTCTGAAACTAGTATTGCATGGATGTTATTTTGATTAAATGACGCCAACATATCTGTAAAGTGAGCTGGAATACTCTGCGCATTTATATGAACAACATTAAAAAGAGAAGTACAGTTGGAAAAACGCGCCTCAAGCAGCTCAACCAAAGGTTTACTGTCACTACAAACGCTCTCAGAGGAGCAAGACACATACTCAGACTCACTTTCAGAATCATATATAAAACTTGCCATTTAAAAAAAAAAAAAATGAAAAAAAAAATATATATATATATAAATCTATATATTATGTAATAAACTAATATAAACTATAATATTTATTAAAGGGAAGAAAAAAGAAAATATATATATGTAAAAGAATAAATATAAAATAACAGTAAAAATACAATATCATTACACCTGCCAGTTACAAAAAAAAGAAACAAGTAAATTAACAATTGTAAACAACACAAACATTTTATCTTAAAGAAAAGGGAATAAAATTAACAAATATAATTACAAATAATAATAATGTAGCAGTGAAACACATTAATTATAGCACTATAATTTTGTTACGTTTCTGAACGCATCAACATCAACACTAATCGTATTTCTGAACGGAAAATTAAACAAAAAATAATAACATAACATAAACATAACCTCTTGAAACTAAAAGTAATAAAAATGTATTAAACGGAACAAAGCGTGAATGAAAAAACTATCAAGGTGTTTATTTATTACAAATTCACCCGGAAAATATATTGTTGACAACTAATTTCAATCAAAGCTTGTAGTGCCATATAATGCTTATCATGATGAAAAAGAGAGAAAAAGGAAGAATGTTTAATAATCAAGCCTAATTGTACAATAAAACAACTAGAAACGTTTTGATACTACTTCCTAGACGATGTCGCAGCTTTGCGTGTTTTTGTGGCAACAGAAACATCTTTATTTGAATGTGGTTCATCTCTTGGCTGAAGTGGAATATTATTCAAGTCGGATAGGAGATTAACACGATGTCGGGTGTCATCAGAGCCCACCACAAAAATTGTACCATTTTGTATCCAGCATTTTGATATTCCGAAACGCTTTCGAGCCTGCATGAACGTATTGTGCCTCATCTTTGTCAGGAATTCAGACACAGTGACGCCAGAGCCTTTCAGTTTGGATTTAGCTGACCAGATATTGTTGCGGACGGTCATATCACATAATTTAACAAGAATAGGTCTAGGTTTTTTTGATGAAGTTGGGGGCTTACCCATTCTATGGCAACGGCGAATATTCTCAGGAGTAAAGTCATCTACCTTCAACTTAGACACAACCAATTTAGTGATAACAGCTGCAATATCCTCCTGTTTATTTTCAAGAATTCCATGTACCAGCAAAATTTTCCTTCTACTATGCATTTCTATGTTATCAGTGGATTGCTGAAGTAGTTCTATTTGATGTTGCAGTACTTTCAAAGTATTAAGAGTAAACACTTTGAAAGTTGCAAATTCTGCTGACAGAGAGGATATATTAGATGATGAAGGATTACCTTTCTGTAATTCACCTTCAAAATTGTCCATGCGCTCCTTAAATGATACAGCAAGTTGAGAAATAGTCTCCTGTATAGAATCCATAGTAATGTGAGCTTGATATTTATGAATGCTTGTGTTGTTGTGGGAAAAACACTAGGGCAGGTGAGTTCACTAAACACTGAGTTTATGCATGTACTATTTTATATTAATATGATAATTAAACAATATAATTTAATTTAATTTTATAAGAGCTCTTTCAAAAACGTCTAACTTTTTTGACACCTACCCACTTTATATCTATTTTATTATTACAATTATCGGAAAAATATTTATTTGAAACAGTTTTTAAGTATTTAAGCGCTTTATTAATTTAGTTGTTTTAAATTAACGACATATCAAGTGACTTTAATGACAAAAGATTTTTTTTACATCAACCTAAATTTGCTCTCGTGAGGTCCCAAAACCAAGACGAGTACAGACCGCACGAGAAGAAGTGGTATTTTACCCACTACGCTTGTCAAAAGTTAATAAACGGATTATAAACATCGGTAATTTCAACGTGCAAAATGTTTTGTACGTTGAAATTACCGTTTGGTGTTTCATTTAAAGAAAAAAAATACATAATATTCATTCTAATCTCGCTTCCCTGTTTCTATTGTTGAAAAGATAAATAGCGGTTCAAACATAAGAATGTACCCAAATAACGTGGGACGAAACAATTCCATCGTGTTATTTCATAAAGTTTCACGTGCAAATAAAAACTACGCATAGTAAATTGTGCGTTATAACCATGGGTCTCGAAAAGGTGCAAAATTGGCACACTTCGAAACTCCGTCCTCCTGAATATCACTTTGCGGGGTCTGACGTGAAAATTGAAAAATAGATTGAATACCAAGTCCCTTGATACAGTTTTCATATCCCCGCCGTTTTTAATAAGACAATCTTAGTACATTGGATGGAAACAGGAAAATATTTTTAAATTCAATAAATGCGTTAGTATACTGACGTTAATTAATATTCGTTTAGTAGTTTTTTGCGGAACTTTAAAAGGTTATGTTGTTATATGTATGCGTAGTTGTATTTTCAATATTTTTTAGTATATTGGTTGAAAGTGAACAGTTATTAATGTGTTTATGCTGAGACTTCATCTGCGTTTGTTTTAAAGATTTAGGTTGTGGCCTAATGCGTCTTATTTAAAGCGTTAAAAAATAACGCCGTAAACGTTTAGTCACATTAGTGGTATATACATACGTTTTCTGCCAATATTTAACATCATTTATAATCTGACATCTCAAATAACGCCTTAAACCCATCGTCATATCCACGTGAAATGGCCTAAATCATTAACATTATCCCAGATGAAGCCCCACCTTTAGCAAAAATACGTGAATTTGTGTTAATAATGTCAACTGTTTAGTGAAATGTGTCCATCCGATGCCACAAGAACTTTCTAGTCGGGCGTCACTCAAAGACTTAAAATTGGAATGTTGCTTTTATTTGAAAACTAGCTGACCCGGCGAACTTCGTACCGCCATATTTTCTGAATTCCCAAAAGACTTTGTTTCATGACACGAAAACAAAATCAACATAATCGGTCCAGGTGATTAGGAGGATTCTAGAACTCGATCTCAGCGCCACCTACTGGTTCTAATTGCGAATCTAAACCATCCCGAAACGCACTCAAACACACGAAAACAAAATCACCAGAATCGCTCCCGGTGATTAGGAGGATTCTAGAACCCGATCTCAGCGCCACCTACCGGTTCTAATTGCAAATCTAAACCATCCGGGAACCCACTTAGACACACATTCATTCATTGTTGCTCCGCTCCTATTGCTGTTAGCGTGATGGTATATAGCCTATAACCTTCCTCGACAAATGGGCTATCTAATTCAGAAAAAAAATCAAATCAGACCAGTAGTTCCTGAGATTAGCTCGTTCAAGCAAACAAACAAAGAAACAAACTTATCAGCTTTATATATTAATATATATAAGATAAAACTCTCTCACCGTCACCACACCCTGTAAAAATCTCTGCTTCTATAATGCGTTGTAGAGAAATTACATTCAGTCTGTTATAAGCTGTTTAAGAAATTAAAGGTTTTTAATTATCCCACGGGAACTCTTTAACTTTTCGGGATCAAAAGTATCCTATATGTTGACCAGGGATATAAGCTATACCATACAATTTCATGTAAATCGGTCCAGTCGTTTCGGAGATAAGCCGGTACAAACAGACAGACAAACAGACAACCAAAAAAAAATTTAAAAAACTAAACTAGTTCTATTTCACTTCTTACATCCCCCTGACTCGGTTTTTACCATTTTTTTTCATTGTACAGAAATTTTACCTCTACAATTTTATTATATGTATAGATTCTAAAACTTGAATATTCGTAGAATACTTGACAAATAAAAATGATTTTGATAACTGTTTAAACAATCATTAATATCGTTCTCGGCACGGATCTTGAGCAATTGGCAGAATAGTATATATCGCTTATTGAGCGTAATTAATGTGATGCTATTTATCGACATATCAAAAATATTGTCTTTCCCTTTATTCGAAAGAGACAGTACCTCATACTTCGAAAAAGAACTGCAATATCACCGGTCCGCGGTTCAAGATGACAGTTCAAGAACGTGCTGGGGACTATACGCTCTGTTTAAGTTTTGACCTCATAACTTACTATTCTCGTACAAGAACTAGGAGAATACCGCGTTTTATAAGATGGTACAAACTGTTTCATTTGACTTGACTATCAACTACCCTGTTAATGTTTACCAGAATTCAAGTTTTACTCATACCTCACTTTCCGTATTCCGTTCTTTATGTTACATACCGACAAAGACCACACAATATCTGCATGTTTTAAAAACGAATTCTTTTATTTACTTCAAGTTTAAACTTTAAAAACATCTATTGTTATCGTACTTGTTTTATGGCTGTCATTAAGTGTCGAAATAATTCTTTTTATTGCATTGCGCCGAAGTTTGCCAGATGTGCAAATTACTATTTCTCGGAAATTCACTGGTGTTTCCGAATGCCGAGCGGTGCACTGGCACGCGGTCGTTTTTTTTTTGTACTGTATAGTTAGTACAAAACAATGCCCGAACGGAGGGGTGGGGTAGTCAATCGACGACTACGATACGATTAAGACGTGTAGTACTTTCGATTAGCGATATAGTGACGGACTTTGCGCGTGTTTAATTGCATTGAATCGTGCAGTGTCAACTGGTTGCATCCAGTTTTATTTTGTACTTATTTGTACAGTTCTAATAAACTCTATAGTAATTCCAACGCCATTTATTTTAACTCGATTCCTGTATCTTGTAACATTTAGAAAGAATTTGCCATACTGTTTGTCATAAATACCATTGTCATAAACATCACGTAATCAATAGTGTTCATGTATCTTTTATATTTAAGTCGAATATGAAATTCGTAAGTTATAAAAGTTTCGACAGATTTATTTTCATACTAAATCACATCGTCCTCGAATGTGTTTTGATATTTTTTTGATGTCGAGTTTTACTCAATTGTATTGTAATGTTTCTTCTTTCAGTAAAGGTTATAAACAAAAACTTATTTCGTTATTTCAGTGTGATTTATATCCTAATATCAGCTTATATTGGGCTTTCTTTTTAACTGTGAATTAATCTCAGCTGTGCCCTCGTATTTAATCTAATTCACTTTGTTTGATCTCAATCGTGTAAAATTTGCCACACGCAAAAAATCCATCCGATTTATATACTTTAGGTAAAATCCTGAATAAATAAGCTAGGTATTATATTAATTATAAGGTAATTAATTATATGGTATTATATACCAATAAGCTAAGTAAGCCTTTGGTTTCTCTGATTTGCTATAAAAACATGTTTTCAATCATTGAATTTTAAAAAGCGAGGAGGAAATGACCTGTGTCGCTATATATTTATGTCAAATATACGTGCTTCGAGGCTTATATATTTACTGTGCGTTCTTCTCTTCTTTCGTGTAAAAAATATACATCTAAATAAACTTATTCACACACAGATACACACACACATATATGTATATATATAAATATATAGAGTGCGCTTTCGCATCCTGGCCGGAACGCATGCATCACTTCGGTATTTTTCTGCCCTAAGGAAAACGTGGTGATGAAACCTGCACATCGACCGATATGTTAAAGCCGCCTTGGACAAGCGTGGCGGGTACCACACTGTCCCTTCCCCAATAGTGGGAGGTCCGAGCTTAGCAGTGGGACGTTTATGGGCCGTCATTAGTATAATATAATATTATGAATGTGAACTTGAGTTTGTTTGTTTCTTAGTGGTGTTTTCACGCTTTAACTATGCAACAAATTGTAACCAAATTCGATTCCTAAATCTTACTTTTCATACACTTGCCCTAACATCGGTTGAATTTTGACCGATAGTAGGGAAAATTAACGGTCGGTAAGATATACGAACCGGCTAAAAGAAGTTTGTCATTTCGAAAAATTATAACTTGCCTACTTAATGACATAAATATCCTTATTCAACGCAAGCGAAGCCACAGGCGAAAGTTAATAATAAAAATCGTACGAATGTATAGTAGATAAGGTAGTGGAATCATTGCTTTGTGCCTATTTTATTTTTCTCTCAGTACGACAGTGGTTATTGCGTTACGGCACGAAATAGTTCAATAAACACATTTATTACAAATAAAATTCTAGAACAATAACCCTGTAAACTAAACCAAGATTTATTTTTATTTAACCTTATTCATGCAGTCATTTTTATACATACTAATACATAAATTCGAAAGTAAGTTGTCTATTTTTTCTGCAGGATAAGGAAAATAAATATATTATTTTGAAATTTTGTATGTAAAAAAATTTCCGCTATGGTCATTAACATAAAATGCTTTATGAAGGAAACTTAACCAGCTATTAGTCAAAATAATAAAGCAAATAATGTGTTGTAACATTTTATAGTAAGTGCGGCTATACAATGAGATTGTAAACATAATTAGGTGAATTGATAGATTTTAAGTCCTCATTCATTAAATTTAATTTATTATTCAGGCTGTTATTTGCATCTATATCTTTGGCATTATTAAATAATAACTGTTTTACCTTACTACTTATAATGATATCACTATACCTAAGTCATACTAATGTTCTTGTTTTGTGTGCCAAATAAATATACTTATCCAGGAGCACAAGAAGCAGCTAAAGAACAGGCAGAAAGAAGACTTACCAACAACGCTCCTAATGAAAGACATTCTGGTATTCTTCTGGGCGACCATATGAGAGTATTTGGAACCACCTTCAGCCCATCCTCCGACTGCAACCATAAATTTGGTATTCGGATGGGATTTGCGAAGTGCTGTGAAGTTGCTGAAACCATTTTTGTCAACGTCCAGCTGCAAAAAATATTTTTGGGTCAGAAATTAATTTTTTATCACTATATAGGTTCGTATTTGATTGTTATCTCACGGAATGCCATCTAGAACGGAAAGATCCTTGAAGACATCTATTCATTAAGGACCTGAAAACATTTAGATTGTATACGACTATTGCTGTAGTGCATCCTTTTTTTTATAGTAGTTTAGTTTCTCGTTTTACCATGATCTCGCCCGATGTATAGCGAAGATATGGTCTAATATGTAGCACGCTTACCTAAAAAGTACCTATCACACGGGACTTGAAGACATCCAGGTTGTAATTATACAAAAAGACAGACTCCAGCAATGAGTTCCACTCCTTTGCGGTGAGCATTATCCGCAGCAAATATATCGGACACTCTTAGGTAGTGTAAGTTGGCTGTATTATAAAAGATTTTTAGTAAAAATTCAGTTTTTGCAATGTTTTTTATAACTAATCTGGCGGAAAAAATTCAGTCCAGTCCATCACAGTGTATATCGGATACTGTAATTACAGATCATACCAATATTTGTGTTTTAACTGAGGATGGAACCTACAGACACATCGACATAAGATGTACGGATGTATACCATAACTTGTGTACTAGACGTAATTCTATACATTAGTCATACCTACTATAGGAAACATTAAAATTTGGAATAAGTTTCCGTATACCTAAAATGTACAAGTCTCAAGTCAAGACTGAATAGGTATCTAGGCAATTAATTATACTCCGTCCTAGAGCGACTAGGCGCTTAACGTGAGGTGGATAGCAGTGTAACATATCCGAGCAGTGCGCTATAACGAATTATGCTGAGACTTGAAAACTGGTGGTACAAAGTCGCTCATGGTGCTACAGGACGTGTAATATCTTATGGATAAAATCGAAAATAAGGACATCCATACAGCATCCTTCAGCACAGTAGACCGACGATCTGCGCAAGGCCGCCGGCTGGGATTGAAGCAGAAAAGCACACATATATAACACTTAATCCGAGTGGCCTTTGTCCAATAGCAAACATCAACTGACTGAAGAAGGAAGAAAGCTTAATAGGCTATTATTTGAGTCTAACTCCGTCAGTACATTTGTTTGCTCACCTCAGGATCTATGATAAGAACTTCGCTGCTCTTTTCAGTGACGCCGATGAAAGAGTAAATAATATGCGTGCACATATCCACGGGAATATCCTCGATGCCATAGCGGCCTACTCCAGGCCGGTACACTGCCCAGTTACTAAAGTAGCATACTATGCGCGCTCTGCTGTCCGCTGTAGCAAGAAAATATACAATATTAAAAAAACTTGAAGAAGTGATGAGTTTATATTTCTAAAGAATAACTAGCTGTCATGGCTTCATCCATTTATATTATGTTTATATGATACTTTATTGCTGATATTTATTCCCTATTTCACCCCCATCAAAATTGCTTTGTAAACAAATCGCAGCCTATGTTCTGCCCTAATACACAATCTGTCTCCTTGGCAAAACTAAATGAAGCGAGTATTATGAAAATTGTTACACTTGTGTAACAATAATGGTCATAGGGTACTTTTTGTTTAGCCGCAGAATCTGAAATTGACATGGACAAAGCCTTAAAAAAACCTTAGAAGATACATGTTTATATTTATATTTTAGTTAATTTTAGTTGATATTTATTTATAATTATTTTTATTTAAGTTAATTTATTTTTAGTGTTTTTTATTACTTATATAGGATTACTGACACTTAGTTGGTATTATGAGCAACTTGTCACGTCCATCCAAGACCCCTTTCATATAGATAGCTCTGTTGTTTTTTTATGTTATGCCGCTATAGTGATTAGACAACAAATTATAATGGCGAACTGTTATTACATAATTTGTTTATACGAGTATATTAGTACTTTTATAAATGCGAAAGTTGGAACGGCTGAACTGGTCTGGATTAAATTTGGCACAGAGGTAAATTATAGTCTGGAATAGCACTTAGGCTACTTTTATCCTGGAATTTTTTTAACGCTAATATTTATATATTGTTAACGCCATTAAAGATGACAAACGGGCGGATGTGTACTAATTATAACGTAATGACAGCCTTCCAGTTGTGACATCTCTCCCTATAGAGTCACCCTTTCATACAAGGGCACAAGGGTGTCAAGTTTGCTTACGCGTCAACTAAGCTGTGAAAAACGGGTCACGGTTCCATCGCCCTTAGTGTAGATTGACCTTAATCCGATAAAAAAACAATAGAGAGCTTTAAACGCGGTTGAGTTAGAATAAGTTAGAGCAAGTAAAGAAAGGCGACGCATTCCGAATAATTTATCTGAAATAAAAGTGGCAGACCAAAATTATTTTATTATTGTAGGGATACAAGCAAAAAGTAAACTGTAACTGTATACATTGAATCATTCAGAATGGGTGCGGAATTTCAGTCAGGGTTACGATAAAAGCTGTATTTTTAGAATTTTTTTCAAATCATTTTATTCCTATTTTCTACAGCTTCAAATACTATATAATTCAAGTATCTGTACGTATGCTCATACGATTTTAGAAGACGATCCACTAAAGAAAATATACACACCTGTACTCATTTCTATTGTCTTTATTAGCTCTTTTACAGTAGCACTCATATATGTACATCTTTGGTACGGACAGTAATCCTGAGGTAGATGAGGTGTCACGCTATGAGAAAGGTTCTTACGAAACTTTACAATTCAAATTCAAAAGCAATTATATTTCAATTGTATATAAGAATAAATAAGGCTAGTTGATTCATATATTGTAATGTATGCAGTTACTTGTATATTGTTGCCAAAATATGAATTGAAAAGTATATTATTTATAGTTATCATTATTTATAAACTGCACTATCTTTAGCCTTTAGAATTAAAAAAATGTAATCCTAGACAATCATTACTTGGAATAGATTGATTTTAAGCGAAAAGGCCGCCTGTTGTAAGAAATATAACTCTTTTATTTACTTATGCTTATACTTTGATATGAATGAAAGTGTTATCTATCTATTAATATATGCATAGATGCAGACTAGAAGATTGAATGAATTCTTACTTACAACCAAAAACTGTCCCAGTGAAAGCGAGGACGGCCAACGTCGCAAGTATGGCACGCATTTTGACCTGAAACAAAAATTAAAATAAATGAAACAAAAACAAGTAAGTATGTATATATAGGTAACACTCAGTTCTATTAGAAAGACCAGGTCCCGGTCGAAGGGGTAGGCCCAAGAAATGCTGGCTTGAAGTTGTGAGGGATGACATGCGATCCAACGGTCTCCAATACAAAGGATGCCGAAGATCGCCCGAAGTGGAGAAAAAAAAGGAGGAAAGCGGACCCTGGGTGTCGAACAACAGCTCAGAACCAAACCGGGAAAAAAAAAATATTGAGTTGTCTTGTTACCCATCACTAACAGATATCAGTTAAGTACTGTCGTGAATTTTACATCTATTGACAACTGTATGCAAAATCATTTAAGCAATTCGTAATTCTCTGGGTAGTAACTGACTGACAGACAGACAGGCGGATTTATTTCTTATTTTTTCTATTATAGTTGTGGGCAACATCGCTGGTTGTGCCACGAGTAATATTTACCTATAGTGTGTTATATTTAAATATATTTTATTTAATTTTCTTAGTGGTGTAATTGTTCGTTGCCCTAAATAAATTTAAAAAAATTTAAGAAAGTAATACGTTTAGTCTGGTATATAAAAAAATCCAAAAATACAACAAAATAAAATACACAATATTGAAAGCTTATAATTTCTGGAATTTTATCTAGATTTCACAGAATGCAGCATTACACAAATTTAACTTCTATAAGTTATACCAATGTAGATATAGGTTTGTTACTCTCTAACATTTTCTCCATGTTTGTACACTATTGTTAGATACATTATACATATAGATTTATTCTGCTTTAATATCATATTAATTCTTGAATGAGATCTTTCATAGGCGCAACACGTCTACGCTTTATTTTTGTCTTAGTGAGTTGTGAAGAATGCATATTACCGCATTACCTTATAATGGCTTACTGTTCAAGCAGGATACTGGTGGAACGGTTAACTACGTCCCATGGCAATCAAGGCCTCTAGGCAGTTGATTTAGTAGGTACTCAAATGTATTTATTTGGCGAGGGGAAAAATAATCTATATTATTATAAAATTCTAATAATGCAGTGTCTGTACATTAAAGCTATTAAAAAACAACTGGATTTTATTATAGACTAAATAAATGATGGAGAACACAATGCATTTTTTTAGATCACTTGTCTGTTTGTTCGAGATCATACAAAATACTAGCCTGATTTCGTTGCAGTTTTTGCTTATCGACACCTAATTCTTAAACTGAAACTGCGCGATCCTGGGAATCCTGTGGGAATTTAGGCAGCTTGATTTAAAATAAATCGCATTCCAATATGATTTTGTACTGATTGATAGCGAATTTATTCGAAAATGTGTAATATTTTTTTCCCGGGAATCCCGCGGGATTTTCCTGGGAGCGGTTTGTTGTTATTCGGGTGCGTCAAAATTAGCTTATTCCGACACAGTTTTCACTAAACCGATAGCTTTTCTTTATATTGTGGCGAATGATGGTGGAACCATCTAGTTAGTTTAAGAACTTTTAGAAAAGCTAGAACAATCTGGAAGGAAAAGACAAGGACGGATATATTTTAGAAAGGGATAGACGATGAACGAAAAACAGAGGTAGATAGATGTTAGAAAGGGATAGATGTATAAACGAAAGTTCCCGAACAGAAGGTTCGGGAAGGAAGAGACAGAGATAGATAGATGGGTTCCAGAAAATTCTTCCGGGTAAGGCGGGCCTACCGGGCAATTTAGAGTTGAGTTGAGTTCAAGACGGCGAAGCGACAGGTGCGACAGGTATTAAGAGTTGGATGAGAAGGTTAATAGAAGACATTGACGAGTTAAGTGGTGAATTTAGTGACAAGTTTAGTGGACAGTTAAGTGAAGGAGGTGTGTAGCGTAGTTCGAGGGAAGAACCAGAAGCGAGCTACACGCGGTCATATCGGAGGCAAGCACTGCAGTAGCAGGAGGTGGTCTACGCAATATCGGTGACGGTATTGTGAGCGAGACACCTTATCATAGGAACTGGGCATCGTTGGTCGTGCGTATAGGGGCAACCCTACAGAGAGGTATTACGTGCGGCTGTGTAAGTCAATAAAAGCTTTTAGACAAAAACTGGTGTTTTCTTCCAATCCATAAGTGCGTACCCCCGCTCGCACGTAACAATATTAGCGGGAATCCCACGGGAGTTTCAAGTCAAGCGTGGACGAACTCACAGGCATATCCTTAAGTAAAAATATGGAAGTAGATGTGGTTGATATTTATTTCTTTTTTACGGACTTTAGTGCAACTCAACTACCATAAAATTTTATATCACTAGTAATTCCCACTTACATAAGGCAAGGTCATTGAGTTTTCGGAAACCAAATAATTACATACCTTCGCCAGGTCTCATAAAAAGGGTAGGGCTATGCTAGCTTGGCGCCAAGATGGGTGATATAATATGTCTAACAATAAAAGATTTTCAATGTCAAGTCTTGGTTAGCGCAATTATTATACATATAATACAAGCATAAGGCACATACCTATTACTAACAGTAATGTTTTAACGTTTAAAATATTACATGACTAGAATAAAAAGCCTTTTCCACTTTTCGTGTACCATTTGATTTAACAAAATCAATACTTCAATTTGACTCAAAATGAATGATATTCTAAAATGTGAGTCTTAGATGTACGTATGGTTTCAGGCTTTGGAATATTTATTTGATTAATAATGAGTAATTATTCGAGTGCATAGGATAACATATCTGTACTGATATTATAAAGAGATAGATAGATAGATAACACTTTATTGTACACCAATACAAACATGAACTTAAGACTAAAATTATATCTAGTTCTGTACAAAGGGCGGTCTTATCGCTAAAAAGCGATCTCTTCCAGACTACCCCAAGAATGAATTGAGATGATAATGGCGATGGTGGTATACGTAACATATAGTACAAACTACTAACATTTTAATAATAAATACATAAATTATATATATAAATATATGGAGAAATTTTATATATTACATAGATATATACTTAATATACATATCTACAAAATATATAAATGTTTATTAATGAATAGATAGATAACACTTTATTGTACACCATTACAGAAAACTTACGGACTACTAGTAATAATTTAATTGTGTACAAAGGGCGGTCTTATCGCTAAAAAGCGATCTCTTCCAGACAACCCGTGGCAAGAATATTGTGATTGGGAGTGGCGATGGTGGTATACATAATTATTGTACGATTACATACATCGTAATAATAAATATATAACTATACTATATATACAAATATACACATAAGTTATATACATATACAAGATATTGTGATAATATGCAACTATTTAAACATAATAAACATATAAATATATGCAATATAATATCTATTAATTATAAAAAAAATTACATATCATTATATTGCAGATAGAATTTTCTGACCAAGTTCTTAAATGTTGTTAGGGATTTTGCTTGTCTGACAGCAACAGGCAATGAATTCCAAAGTTGGACAGCCTTAACCGTGAAAGAATTATTGAAGAATGTTGTCTTATGGATAGGAGTAATAAGTCTATGATGTAGTGAATTTAAATATCATATTCCAACGACAGGTAGTATTTTTTAATCATTGTTTTAAATATCGCTAGCGATTTTGCTTGTCTTATGTAGAGGTAAAGTTTGTGAGTTTGTTTATAGGGAGTAATTTCTAAAACTACCGTACCGATTTGATATTATTCCTAAGAGACATGGGCTATATTTCATGGTAATTAATGTTTTTTTGAAGCCCAGCGAAATGAGCACGGGTCAACTAGTAATCTATATATCTGTAGACATAAATACATAATCAAATAATAGATTCTCATAATTTTGATGTCCATAAGTGCATAAAACAGATGATACATTCATCTGTGTTATGCACGTATGAAATAGGTTGTAGATTTAAATTACACCAATAGTCATTAATATCTGATATTTTTGTTTAATACAATTGTTATATAACAAGGCTAAATTTACTAAATATCTTACTCTGTCTGTATCATTAATTAACGCATACTCACAATTAAGTTCTCGTGATGACAAAGAACATTATTTGAATAACATCACACCACCTCTTGTATGTCTAAGTAACAAATTGTTAATACGCGGGCAACCTAAGTAAATTTCCCGCGGTTTACTTAATTTTAACTTTTGTATCCAACAAGAACATAGAATGAAGTAGGTAAGCTAAGCGTCGGTAAACTTTTCTTTTTCTTGAAACTAATTTATTTATAATCACACAGAACACGGGATTAAAAAAAAAAAAATGGATAGACTACATCTTAGCTTGCTGGGCAGGTCTAGGTCACTTTTTTTCTTTAGAACATAAACAACACAGTGCCATGCGATGTATACAGGACCTATACATTAAGAATTAGATTACATTTTAACTTTATATGATATTCAAACATTAAATAAATTATCTGCAGACAATTATATGTTATTACCAAATAAAGCAAGCTACGTTTGGGTTATGGGTAATATACACGGACTACTCTGGGACCAAACCCATACACCCAGAGCATAGCAAATAACGGAAAACTTAGTTTTTAGTATTAATTAGTTATTGGTTTCTGATGTCTACCATGCCAGTAATTGAACTCGGGGCCTCTGCGTTGCAGTGAGGTAAGCCGGTAAAGACTTGCCCGCTCAACCACAGAGGTCGTTATGCTTATATGCAGACGTTGAAGTAAAACATTGGAAAGAGACATGCATATCATGATTATGGATGTATAAATCCCTCATATTATGTATATATTCCTTGAAATGGGGAGCCCACACATTAGACAGTTCCCTTTTTTCTTTCGCCTTATCCCAGTCATTTGGTGTCAGCACAGTAAGCCTTTTTAACCGACTTATAAAAAAGGAGAAGGTTCTCAATTCGTCGGGATCTTTGTTTTTTTTTGCTTTTTTTATGTATGTTCGCCGATTACTCCGTGATTTATGATCCGATATACGTGATTCTTTTTTTGTTCGACGCGGAATAGCTTCTAATTGGTCCCCTAAAATTTTTACATAGTTTGGCCTAGTAGTTTTCATTTTATGAACATTTTTCATGAAAATAATTTTCACTCCGTTCCATATGTACACCGATTACTCTGAGGTTTATGATTCGATTTACGTGATTATTTTTTTGTTCGACGCGGAATAGCTGCCATGTGGTCCCCTAAAAATTTGATATAGTTTGGCCCAGTAGTTTTCATTTTACGAACATTTTTTTGTTCCCGGTTCTTGGGACCTATATTTTTTAAGAAGCGCGGCACCATTCGTAGGTCCACCCATATATAGCTAGACACTAAAAAGTAACAAATAAAAAATAAAAACTTCGTTTAAAAAAACCGACTTCAAAAACTAAAAAACTAAAATGTATAAAATAACTTATTTCTAAAGCTATTATTATTAATATATATTATCTAAAACATCTTGAAGTCGGTGCAAAGCAAAACATAAAAATTACTATATTTTGAAAATTACTAAGCACCGACTTTAAGATGTTTTAGATAATATATATTAATAATAATAGCTTTAGAAATAAGTTATTTTATACATTTTAGTTTTTGAAGTCGGTTTTTTTAAACGAAGTTTTTATTTTTTATTTCCATAGTCCTGTATCCATTAGTGGAATATTTATAAGCTAATATTCAAATGGCATTAAACAATGTTTCTTGTCAAAACTAAAATTAAATAGAACAAAATTAAATTTGTTGAACTCAAGCATTAAAGGATGCATGATCCAAATTGCTTTGTCATAAATATGTTCTTTTTTCTACAATCTTTTTTACTCTGTATCTAATTGCTTCGACAAAATTTGTTATCTCGTTTTGATGATACAGTAAAAATAAGGAAACATAAATAAATAAACAAGATACATGGATATGTACTTCTTTGTTTTATGAGATAAACTGTATACTGATGGAATATCAGTAGTAATTTATGACACAAGTCTCTACATTCCATTACTTACAAGAGTGTAGAGCTAAGACATTTTTAATGAGAGCGTCATCTCCGTTAGTGTTAAAGATTACGATTACACGACCTTATTCACAGAGTGTTAGAGTAAGTTTGAACGCTTCTTCAATAAAATTTTCAACGTCATTCGCATCTTAAAAAATGCATTAAATCTATCACCTTATCTACGTAAAACGGCCAGCCTAAATCTTTAACACTGTAGAAGTGACAACAGTGTCGTCTTTTTAGACTACACTACGTGTTCAAGTATTGACACCTGATTAGTGACAAACAACATTGTTAAAAAGATAGTGTGCGACAGAAGATTTTGTAACGGAACTTGATCTTAACGGGTCTTTACGCTCTAGATGTGTCACGGTGTCACTCCTCCCAACATCGCCTACTAACCCGGTGCCTTCAACACGTTTCAATTGTATAGACATCAGCAAAAAATAGAAGACAGTGAACGCGAAGAAAATCTATTAAAAAGTTTGTGAAATGAGGTGAAAGTTAGACAAGCTCGAAGTTGCAGGCCGACTCGGCAAAAGTGTTGGACTTTAATCGGTCGAATTTTGAACATTACACGTTATTTTCTTATTTTTCTGTGGAATAATCAAAAGTTGGTTCTAAGAAGCGACGTCCATAATTGTTTTTTTTTCTGCATGAGTTCAGCAGACGCCTATGGACATTTGCAACACCAAAGGTGCTTGCTACCAATGTGGTGCCGCTCTCTAATGGGCGATTGGAACCTGGTCACTAATGCCAAAACACAGCTCAAAGTTGTTATAGCGGCATACTCTAGACCAGGAGTGGTAGCCATCCAGACGGGAAAATACCCTACTGTAGCTGTGGATTGTTTTGTCACCTCTCACGACAGGCCTCCCGGTTGCAAGAAATTGTATTCTTTCTCCGTTCCTCCACAGATTATATTACGGATAATAAATGATATGTTGCTCATGTGGAACGGATCAACCAAATTAATCCAATTTGGTTGATCTGTCTAACGTCTAAAGACGCAACTAAAAGGACACGTCGATTGACATTGAATGATTTAAGTTGAGGTTTATATGGATCACTTTTATTGTTTCATCCAAATTGAAAGACAGGTATGAACTAACCTTTAATGAAAAACTTAAGCGACAAGTAAAAGTTACTGAAAATGTCGTAAACCAAATGGTCGGTCGTAACCAAATAACGCGAGTATTTAATTAATTGGAATTCTTACAAAGCCCTATTCGAAAAAATATTAGTTCATATTAACATTCACTTATTTGTGAAACAACTTGCCAATATAATCCGTTTGATTTAAAAAGTAGATTTAAATGCATGTTCATCATATATATTTTAATGCATAGGGATATCAACAGAGTTTTAATTATTACCGATTGTTGTATAAAGAGGTTGATACGGTAGGTTTTCTATATATAGAACACTCAGATCTAAACTAATACTTGCAGTGATAACAAATAAATTTGAGATGTCACTCGTGCCATGATGTTATGTCTTGTGCATTCGAAAACTCTTTTCACCCAGGATGGATGAAAAGAGATGAAAAGAGATCTTCTGAAATGAGGGAATGAATAATCAAATAATGAAGAACGCATCTAGCCTTCGTAATCTTAGACGAAAACAGTTAATCAAATCTTGACATTAACAACACAGATTTCCAACGGTTTATTTATTTTGCAAAAGTTGAAAAATAAAAAACCGGTTGAACATCTGCAGAAAATGCAAACTTCTACAGCTCATCAGCATTGCAAATTTTGTTCACAAATCAAGACCTCTGACTCATTTTGACGACAAATGTTTAGGTACTCAGAAAGCTTTTGTAAAGTGTTTTAAAACATACTTATTTATTATATTAATGGTATAATTATTTAAATAGGATACCATTGGTCTCATATTGTTCCATCATTATTTCTATGACACTTGTTTTCAATGGGATACTAGATCTACAATTGCGACGATCTTGGCATACATCTCTCCCTTCAGCAATTTTCATTAATCTTTTCATACATGCACGTTTGATTGAATTGCTTCTTACTTGACCCATGTTTTTAAAATGAACAAAACCCTACCGTCCACACGCTATACAAATCACGGTATAAAATTACATCAAAACTGCAAATACTTCAAAATAATTATATTATAGTGATGTTAATATATATTTAAACATAATTCAATGTTGGCTGAAAACTAGAATGTTTTGCTATTATCAAAACGGAAGTAAAAGAAAGACTTGGATCACTCTCAGAGTATTTCGGAAGTTTTTGAGTTACGTTTTGTAGTGGGTAACTAATACTTCCATAATATAATATAATATAATCTGCCCATAACACGAAATTTTATTAGGGTAATCAGCGCAATAACCTTTAGATATTCCTCGTTATACACGAATAATAAGCATCAACGTAGGCGTTTCATTTGAAAGCTATTGTACAAAATGTAAATGTTCTTGGTAGATTTCACGCTACCCAATTAACATTTACCCGGAATATTTTGAAAGTGGGAGCACATCAACTTTTTTTCTGTTGAGCCTAAATAATTTAATAATATTTGCGTTGGAGGAATCCTGCAGTTTATAAAGATAAAATAGAGAAACAACATGTTTTAATTGTGTTCTGTTTATACAACCGAGTCGTAATCATTGCGGAGGATTTCTTGAGTTTTCCACTTATTCGTTGACCTAGTTCTGATAATGAGCTTTGATATAACCAGTTTATATTGCTCTATTAACATTATGTTATTAGAGAGATTAGAAAGTTTGTTCTGCTCAACTTAATTTCTATTGAAATACGAGATTTATATTTAGATTAATAAAACTCCAACTGAAAACTAATACTTTACAACAATCCTGTGCGATGTAACATTATTGACATTGAAAAACAAGTTAAAATTTTTCTTAGATGTTAGTTTTTGGAAAAAGAACACTAATTCTAAACCCAACATAACTGTAAAACACCAAATGCAGCTTTTTTGTATTATTTAAAACATATTCTTTATCAGTCAAAAATTTAAAAGAAATGTATGTACTTAATTTTTGCTTATGTCTAATTTGTTTAATTAAATAAAACATCGAATAGCGATCGAAAAATAAAATTGCTTGTGGCTCCACCATCTAGTCACGTAGCATTAAATTTGTTTCAGAATATAATTTTTGTATAAATAATATGTTTGTTTATAAGTCGTGGTGGCACGCGTCCCAACTCAAAGGGCGAGAGTTTGAATCCTGTCCGGAACGCATGCACCACTCAGGCAGCTTTCTGACCTAATGTGCATATTGTTACTATCACCAAATGCTAACAAAGGTGAACAAAAATCTCGAGTTAGGCGATGTGTCAAACCTGCCAACCTGTCATAAAATTGCTAATTTATAACAATATATATAGGTATATTACGAATGCTAATTTATAACAATATATATAAATATATAGGTATATTAGTACGAAATAGAAAATAAATATTATGTTTTCGCAACAGACGCAAACAAACTGATGAATCACTTTCCATAACAGAATTAACAGGATAAAGCTCGACCCAAATACAATTGTCTGAGACATGGTGAATTGGTCATGCCTGAGCTCCCATGAATCGGTAAGCCACAGGTTATTACGTCATAATCGCAGCCCTAGCCGTTTTACATTCATACCGAAACAACGGGCCCTTTTACTCAGAAGTAATAAACCGGCAAAGACCTGTTCGGATTTTCCCACCCCTACAAACTAGTGTTATATTTTTGATGAAATGAAATATGTGAATGTTTTGTGGTCACACTTTTTATAGCCAGAATAATGAGCTTCAGTTTTGGTATAAGACTTGGACTACAGAATACAAAGAGATTCGAAGGGGGAGCAAAACAAAGAGCACCTTCTGAGACTGGTCTCATCGTAGTCAACCAATCGCTAGACACAAGACTCCCTGAGTTTTCGCCACATATCCCATACCTCCATTTTCCTCATCCAGCCTCCAATGATATACCTTGCGTAGAGAATCTGCCATCTTATATGTCAAGACATAGTCTCTAGTTCAAGTTTTATCTACTCCATCGGTCACTGGTCCTATGATGAATTTGGCCAGGCCATCGTTACTTGCTTGCTCTTTTTACAACCTATGTTTATGCTACATTCTACCAACAAACGACAATGTCACAGACTGTGTATGTATCTAGCTCTATTGGATATAATTGAACATAAAACGCAAACTATTTAATATATACCTTCAACTAAGATCCTTAGCCCATCATGAAATAAATGTAGTATTACCTCTCTCCAATGTTTTACATGATTAGAAAATTTAAATGTGCAATCCATCCCAGTTAAAAATTCGACTAACACCATCAAGCTTACCACAGTGTCAATATAAACAACGTGTCACCTTTTGTTTCGTAAAAAGACCCTCACCTTTGTGAGAATAATTTCGACAGTCACGAATGAAATAGTATGAAGTGACTCGCTTGATAATAATATGAGACATCACGCACAATTCCGCGTCATGCGTGCACATTGCGTACGAAATCGATATAGGCACCTGTCGTATATTATTGTGCCATTGGAAGAATATTAATAATGACGGCCTGTTTGCTAGGTTCTTTGATCATTATGAAGGTAAGGCAGGGTTACCTACCATACCTCCAATCTTCTCAAAGTTTCATAAAGTCCCGTTAAAATGCTCCTTGCATGTCAAGATTAATATGTTTGTGTATTTCGTTTCTACAAACAAAAAAATAAAAATAATAACAAATATAAATTATTAAAAGCAAAGGTTTTGGGATCTAATTTATGTAAATAAATAATGTTTTCGCAAACTTCTTAAGGTGAATCACACCAAGGGGAAATTTAATTTTGATGACTCTCTGTTTCTGTGTGTTGACGTTTGTTACAGGTGTCATAAAATTTTGAAATTTTTAATACATTTTACGTATTAATGCTGTGTATAAACGGAGCGATTGATGCGACTGGTGGAGCGGCAGTTACGTTCCTATGAACAGTTAAATGATTCCAATATTTCTATACATACCTACCTACTTATATGATTATGAATTCTTTAATACTGGAAACATAAAAATATTCAACAGCGAGATTAAATTATTTCACCAAAACGTCAGGATTATTTGTTAGTCAGCGGCATATTTGTCACATATATTAAAGGGGCATGCCGAGAATATCAATTATGATTGATGCCGGGTGTCGTTGTCCTCCAGAAGCAAAGGTCACCGACTGAAAGTAAAACCTTTGTTCGGATTCGCATATCAAACTATATCAAACTGACAAAGTTTGAATGAAGAGTTGAGATAGATCCGTACTAAAAGACTCGTAAAACTTAGAATCTATAATCGAATGTTCTACTAATACTTTATGTTCGGAATCCTCGAAATGAATGAGATAAAGACTAGTGCTTTTCCGGATAAGTATTATGTATTACAATTCATTAATCCTATACTATAGTTTTCAAATCCCAGAAAGTAGCCGTATTTTTTTATATAAACACTTTTTTTAACGAGTACATAGAAACCTTGACTGAAAAATTATCAAACTGATGGTGAAAACCACTTAAAAATCCAGTGCGTAGTTTAGGAAGGGTTACCAGATATACAGACAGACAGATAGACGCAGAAAGTGACTTTGTATTACACTATGTAAAGAAGATACATTTGAGACTTTACTATTCAAGCATGTAGTAAAGAGAATGCTGTCCAAACACGCAAATGCTTCGTTTATTGGTTCACGACTAGCTGACTTGAATATAAAAACTTTGTATTTATACTAGCATAATTTCAATTATTTTCGCGTTTTCATAAAAGAAGTAAAAAATGGCATAGCCTGCTTATGAAGACAACATTTACCATTCTATCTCCGAATGACATTACATTCTATTGGAAGCCGGAAAATTGTTGGCAAAGCATTCTTGGTACATCGTGCGGGACCGTAACTTATACTAGAATTTGGCTTCGATCCAAGATTTAAGTTAGATTCATTTACACCATGGATAGAAAAATATAATACAGTATAATAATTCTTTGTATAGTATACAGGAAACATACATTATTAATGGCATTACTGTTTTTTTTTCTAGAATACCTATCGCTAACATGCCTTTAACATTAAAAATATATCTGACTTGTTTTATTAATTTCAACTGTGACGTTTTTTACGAGTAAAAATCATAATGCATTAACAACAATAAATATATTATATTTTAATATTAATTAGATTTTACATTTTTAACCATGCATTCCTTTTACATGCGATGCCACAGTTTTATCTTTATAATTTTAGTTAGATTTACTTCTTTTAAATACGGTTATATACAAAAGAAATTTCCTCCATTTTATTAAACGACTTATGTCTTCCCATCTAGCAATTTCATCCAAACCATTTCTTCTCATTTATTTGATACTTAAACACTCTTGAAACGTCCGTTAACTTTGTGCCATCAGCAGATTGTAACATGAAATTGATTCATTTAATAAATTAGGCAAGTTGGAATCTAAATTAAGTCTGAAGATCGCAAATAATTGTCATCAAGAGGCAATATTAAAATCCAATAAAGTACAAAATAATGTATGGTACTTGCCATCGAATATTACCACTAATATATCCAATATCTACAAGTGTATGATCAGTGCCAACTCTAGTATTTACTTCACGGTCGAATAAACTCATCCAAACCAATAATGAGTTACGCGTCAGTTAACTCGAAGAAACTAAAAATGATTATGATTGCTTATTACGACTGTTACCTACCTATCTATCAAACTGAAAAAATGATGTGTAGTAAGTGTTTAATAATATGTAGGTAAGGTAAGCCTAAAAATGATAGCTTGATCTATAGAGGTATGCTACTTTTTTTTTTGAGGCGGGGGAAATGCATTTCGCACACTACCGGGTCCTTTACTAGGGATTATACCAAAGCGACGAGAGGTGACACCAAGAATGGACACCCGAGTCAAATCGCCGGCTTGTGTGGAGACTCGAAAACTCAATACTCCACTAAAACCACCCTCCTCACATGTGCCCCACGCTTAAGGCAGGAAGAGAGAATCTGAGTTCCGTACTTTAATATTATATAAACATTCTATAAATCAATGTTCTGTATTAAGTCTTAAGGTGTCGTGCATTTTACATTTTTTGAAATGATAACTTCTTATGGGTGGGTAAACCGCTTCGTTACGTAACGCGTTACAGCGCCAGTCTATCTGGCTTCCCTTTCTCTCACGCATACTGCAGCGGTAGGCAGGCCAAGTTATCACTTCTGTCGGGCGTCCCGAGACGCACACGTTTTTTTGTGAATTATTTATGAATCAATGGTTTCATTATATGGTATACTGAAGACCATGCGAAGTAAATAATAATAATGAACTTTTAATTACAAAAACTTTGCAAGAAATTGAAAACGTTTTAAATACAATTATACATACGTTTCGATCATTCTATTCATTTCATTCACGTAGTGGTCATGCTCACAGAAAATATGTTCGAAAGATGTTTTAAATTACATATTCCCTGCGTGCAACATTAAAATCTGTGAAAAGCTGGAAAAGATATTAATTTAATATTGCTTTAATTGAATAATATGTATTTTGATGATTGATGTTGAAAAGAGTCCAGTTCATTTGAATCTAGCTTATTAGCCGTATTAGAAATTCAATCGTTTATATAAATGTATGTTTACGCATGCAACATCGTATGAAAAGATACATCCAAGTTGCAGAACAATATGTTGCGTGTAAAATGGCTGCGTGATCGTTTACCGTCATAAATTAATCATACTGTATTTTTTATATTATTAACATATATATTATCTAACGTTAAAAAGTTTTCATTAAAAATTAATAACAATTATACCCACATACTGAGAAAATTTTCGAATAGCAATTTCAATTTCTAATTTATATTCAAATAGATTTTAAAATAGATATAAATACATATATCATAATAGATATTTAATTTAATAACGTCAATATAACCAAAGTTTAATTTTTAGAAGTAAAACTTTTTCATATAAAAATTGACATAATGGATTTTATTGTACAATAAAATCCTCTAAGTGTATTTTTATTTGAAAAAGTTTATTTCAAAATGTTGATGAAGAACACTTTTTAAGTGTCGAAGTTTAAATTGAATCTAACAGCCAGTAGTACATTGCATAGTAATGTATTATCGCTGTTATAAGGCGAATTAGTGGGAATAAACACGCTCGGCTGGAATTTTTAGAGTATTCTTAGCAGTGCTGTAAATAGGACGGTGCCACTGGTACCCAGGCACAGGGCGTAGACTCTGGGGGTGCAAGAATGGCCAGATCGGGCAGGACTATTATTTTTTCGGTTTGCTCCTGCGCCCCTAGAGCTCGATTCCAAGACATGCGTACCTACATGCGAGTATCATCAAATACGTCTGCTAAATTAGACAAAATATTTAGTATTTGTGGTCTAGTTCTTAAAGAAAAAAAGATTTTTCTTCCAAAAAATCGGTCCAACAACGCCAAGGTCCTTGTGCGTTATTTTATCACCCTGAATGAAATAAACTAGGCCTATACATAGAATTGCTCTAGCTAATAATATTTAAAAAAAAACAAGGGCGCAGTTATCGCATAGGGCGCATAAAAGGCTATTTACGGCACTGATTCTTAGCAATCTTGGAAACATGAAACATATAGGTCTTTATTTATTCATCTATGTATGCATTGATATGTATGTATGTCAATTTTTTTCTCGAAAACTACTGGGTCTATATAGATAAAATTGGGTAAGGAATAATTTATGTGTCACAACATAATGCTGTACTCATATTGCGGAAAAAATAAACCTTAGGGGCTGCCATGATATAACTGAGGGTCGACAAAAAAAATCGGTATACATAGGCGTTTTGGGTATCGTTAGACTGGTGTTTAAAAATCTAGTTTTTTTCATTGAAGGTAAAAATTAAATATTTATTAACTTTTGAAATTTAAAGTAGAAATTGTAAAAAAGTGTAAATATGAGAATTTAAAGAACACTCTTAAAAAAATTGTTTTAAATACTTAATATTGCGGAGATTCTAAGATATGGTATAACTTTGATTAAGTATATCAAATGATAAAAAATTATATTCGTCGCTTCTATAGAACCTTTTAATGTGCGCGGTCCAACTCACACCTGGCCAATTTACTTTAAAGTATTAAAAAAATCAGAATTGCAACACCAAAGGTGCTACAAATGCGCCACTGCTCTCTTAAAGGAGACTGGAACCTGGTAAATAATGCCGAAACACAACCCAAGGTTGTTATGGTGACATACTTTAGACCAAGGGTGGAAGCCATCCAGTCGGCCAAAATGCCCTACCACCTGGCTATGAGTTGTTTTGTCGCCTCTTACGACAGGCCGTCTGACCGCAGGAAATTGTATTATTTCTACGTTCCTGCACGGATAATGATTATAGGGTTACTTTGTATGATTATATGTATGACCATGACATCACTTTTGTATGACCTCCAAAAAGTGTACTCCAGTGGGACTTATTTTGAATAAGAACTTTTGAATTCGAATTTGGATGGTTCATCAAAAATGAAGAGCAGAATAAATCATCTTATACCAGATCTAGAAATCTAATTAAAAGTCTTGAGTCCGATATTGTTTTTGTTCATTTTGTTTATCAGTACAGATACCTAATTCAATATTATGTTATAAATAGTGTAATTTATATACGAATGGGATTCTATTCAATTTACCTTCTCATTTGCGAGATTGCTAACATTCTAATACACGTGTTCATAATATATGCATTTGTTAATGTATCAATCCGATTGTTGAACACGTAAACAAGTAAACAGTTACGTATTATGTGTACATTAGTTCCGATTTCACACATAACAGCAGTCAGCTAATGAAAGTCAATAAAATTAGCATAAATCTAACATTCTTTTTAACACTTTCACTAAACAGTGTCAAGTTCAATAAAATCCATTGATCTTTAATAAATTTACATCTGATTCACGAACTTTGTTTATTTTACCATAAACTAGTTAAATCTAGCGCAAGCACCGGTAAAAGTAGTCTTTCAATAGCCTAGAATAACTTCTTTGGAGATAAATAATTATCTAGCCGAATTGTGTATCTAGGTAGTGTCGAGTATCTGTGAATATGCAAATTTAAGAATCTTCAAACAAAATCATCAACCAAATTTTATGACTTTGACTGACGTTAAACAAGGGAGGTCTTGCTCGAAAAGGCGCACCTCACTAAACAGTTCGTTTCCAAAATTTACCATGCCAGGAATCAAACCCGGAACCTCTGCGTTCCAGTGAATTCTGCCTGCTAAGACTTAGCCCGCTCAACCACGGAAGCCGTCAGAATTGTTAATTTTGAATCAATATTTTGGTTAACCAATTAAAATGCGCAGCGAAACATCACCAGTCAAGTTCCCGCAAAAATGTATCGAAAAAAGACAAACTACAGCTCCTCATTTTCCTGTGAATTCGTTAAAACAGCACAGGCATTAATAATAATTTTGTTTTGTTTTTCGATTTGTCATCAGGGATAGCAAAGAAAAGCCTTAAAATATACATCATACAGACTGGTCAAATATTTTAACAATCAGCCAAATTGTATCTACCTAAAACTTTGACTGATTTTAGTCTTCTCGAGCTAACCAAGAAATCGCTTTTCACTAAACAGTTAAAACTTTTTACATAATAAATTATTACTGACCAGATTTCAACAAATTGTATATCGGTGTATAATTTATATTTTGAAATAAAAATTAAATCCAAACCTAAATTAGTTGATAATATATTTGTAAACAAATAATTTCTAAGGAAATAAAATATAATTTAAAATAAAAATGTTAAGAGTATTTAGTCCATATTGATATTTCCAATAGCTTTTATCAAAAATCTATAGCTATGTATTAGGAAATAATGTACAAAGAAATCAAAAGACAAACACACTTATTGCTAATTACTAAGCTAACAAACTAAACTAGCTCTCGGGCCAATCCCAATCCTAAATAATGAAAGTCAATTTATAAATTATCCTGTGGATGATGATGAATCCGGTATTTCTGCGTTTCAAAACTAACAATAAGTAACAATATTTTGCCTCTGCTCCTATTTTTTATACAACAATAATATTGTCATAGTCTATGTATGTATCATTACTCATACGCATTTAGACAACTCTCTGCTTCAAGAATAAGCCTATAAAATTTCTATGCCACAGTCGTGTATGTTCTTATATGTATATAGTAAATGTGAGCATATTGAAAAAAAAAACAAGTTATAAATGGACCCAAGTATCATATCCATAGACCACAGAGGCCATCAAATGAAATAAATCTAAAATTATACTAAAGCTACAAAACTGGGATTCATGTAAAAATATTAAACAGTTTCTTTCTCAAAAAGTATTTAAATTATTGTTTACTTTTAGATTTATAGGAAAAATTTGCTCAGTTCACTAGAATATATTCATCCATTTGATTCTTATTATTCAAGTATAAAACGCAATTATCCCACGACAAATAAATAGTAAACAAATTATCCACTTTGTTTACATTTTACTGATTACAGGAAAATTAATAAATTATACACGCAATACTTACGGTTGCGGTGCGCCGGCGAACAGCAAACGTGCGATTGTGTTGCGGACTCCGCTGCACGGTGGTTATATGCGCACGCGCAACGCCAACCAACCGCCACTGCATAGGGTGTGCGTTTTATGTGACCAACATACATAATTATTTTCCTGCATTTTCACCATACAATAACAATCTGTTCCAAATCTTAGAATAGTTTAGTTTTTGTCTATGTAATAATGGTGACAATCCTATAATTTTTATTTTAATACTAGGGTGTGCCCGAGACTTGGTCCACGCTTCACTTAAATTCCCAGGATACAAAGTACCGGAGCATTAAAGAAGAATGTGAACTATCGTTGTAGTGAAAACTTTGTTGGAACAAGCTAATTTATATGCACCCGAACTACTTCAAACCACTCCTAGAAAAATACCCCCGGGATTCCTAGGAAAAAAAAATCACACATTTTATTATATAAAATTTGCTATAGATCAATGAAAAAATTGCATTGGAATTTGATTTTTTTATGAACTTAGTATTAAGTATGTAATTATATATACCTAATATTAAATAGTATAATTTGATATCTATATTTGGTATATTTATGTATATACATATTAAATGTAAAAGCAATTGTCATTGAATATTTGTGCATCGGTTTTTCTCCTTGTTCACGGTCAGACGAATGCACTAATTTTAATAAAGCTAGATACTTACTACTTTCTATTCAGGTGGTATGGCACTTTAACATTCCGGTTGTCACAGGTCCTCTCGGGGCACGGATGCTTCAGGAGGTACCTGTGTCAGTTAGACCGTGAACAACCGTCAGGGTGCCCACCATTGACAGACGGACGACAAGGGCTCGGCGCTACACACCCTCCAGGTGTGCTCTGTTTGGCCAGAGCAGCATCATGAACTTGTCGCCATCACCAGACTAGACCTCTCCCTCCCGGCCTTGGTCCGAATCATGATCTAGAGCAAACCCGAAAGGGACACCATCTCCTCCTTCTGCGAGTGCATAATATTCACCAAGGAGGAGGCGGAGCGAGGGCGTGAGTGTAGCAGCTTGCTCCCACAAGAGAAAGACGCGCCGGCGCTGGAGGGTTGACGTTGACTTTCGGTCGCCATGTGCTTCCCCGGGGAATAGGTCCCACCCGCCAATAATGCCGTCGAGAGGAGTTTGAATCGTGTTTGGCGATTATCTCTCCTCCCGTAGGGCGAGAATAGAGAATGACGATGCTGAGGGTCATGCTTCTCCCTGGCAAATGTTGGCCTTGACACCCCGCTTGCCAGGGCATGCGGGGTTGGTCGAGCTTCAGCTTTCTCGTAGCCCTAGCATAAGGCGAAGGAAGGAACACAGAGGGGTTTTAGTGGGTATCCTCAACTCAGATGATAATGGCATTTCTTGCTTGCGGTACTAGTGCTATCCCAACGTGGCGAATCCCACACTCCCCACCGTGTTTCCCCTGCGATGTATACTACACAAACGGATTTCCCCTCGTTAAAAAAAATGTATCTTTCTGATTGAGATACTATTTATCCCAAAAATGTAAGAATTTTCTTGAGGTACGAAGTGGAAGTTTATAATTATAAACCACGTGATATGTTTTATTTTTTATATAATATTCGGGAAATATGCATCACAAGCCAATATTTATCACCTGATGTGCATACTGGTAAAATTACTGTCTGCTGACGGTGAAGAAAAACATCACAGGGATGATGGGGATCCTGCACATCAAAGTCAAATTATTATTTATTTCTTAAACATGAGTATTTACATATCAGAGTATGCATGATGAGTACGACTCAAGGGACGTACTCAAGCGCCACCTGTCGGCATGTGACATCCCAGGTGACGGCTGGAAAGATCTTGCTTTGCAAAGAAGGGAGTGACGTAATTCTATTGATAAGGCTGTTGCTGCCTTCGAAACGCAGCGAGTATAACACTCTGACGAGCAACGCCTTATCAAAAAGAACCGCCCTAAAATCTCTTACAACTACGCGTACGACTCAACAGGACGGCTGTATTGCGCTCCTTGCAGAAGCACTTTTAAAACCAAATTTGGTTTCGCTAGCCACCTACGCTCGCTCAGCCGGACTTGACAAGGTTCGCCGTTGACGGATACGTCAAGGAGGACTATACATATATATGCATGATGATATAAAAGTAAAGGTGCGTCATGTTTGGCCAGTTAGATATAGAAAAATTATAATAAAAAATATAATTAAATGTCTTACAAACAATGTCATAATAATAACTCAAAAAGAATGTCTAATATTTTTTTTAATAATCAAGTTTACTAATGTGTTTTTCCGTGAGAATTTTTGGACTGACGTTGTTATTTTAAATAAATGGAAACATACCTAATAAACTTCAGATACACTTATGTTATTTTTCAACATTATTCATCTTTTTCAACAATTCTTTTACTGTACAGGCTGTTCGACTCTGAAATGAGTTACCTGTTACTGTTAGACAAGCTAAATCACTAACAATATTTAAGAATATGACAAAAAAGCACTACCTGCAACATAATGATGTTTGATATTTCTACGTATATTTATGTATGTGTATATATATGTATGTAAATATTTATGTATGTATATATTTATGTATGTATGTATATATTTATGTATTTAATATCATTAGGTGTATTTATATATGTCTATTAAGTATAAAACATTTGTAAGTAGCTGCATATCCCCTTATTTATGTATACCACCTTTGACCAATATAATATGTTTTTATTCCTGCCACGGGTTGTCTGGGAGAGATCGCTTCTTAGCGATAAGACCGCCCATTTAGAATATTTTTAGGCTATAAGTTCATCTGTATTTTCTGTAATGGTGTATGTACAATAAAGTGTTATCTATCTATCTATCTTATGTTTCATAGAAATAACAAATGTGGTAATAAAGATCAACATTTCAACCTATTGTACTTAACAATTTGTCTCTTACAATAAAATGGTTTTATATTAGTAAAGTTCAAAATGAAATTGACACAGGTAGGTACAAATTAAAAGTAAACTATTTTTAACTACAATCTTAATTACCTACTTAACTTTTTTTCAAATAATATCCTTCAACATGATAAATAATGATTAACTATTGTATACGTAATTGTAGGTCCACTTTCTCCTTGATGTCATTTTGCTAAATTAATTTATAATTTGAATATTTCAACGTGAATTCATGCTGAGGAATTAAAAACTTAAGAAGAAACAGCCTGTATATTATTACAATTATTCGGAAGAAGGTTCGCAAATAACTACAATCCCCAAAAGTGCAATGTATCAAACAATGAGATCAATGGTGGGTGCTTGGGTCGACCAACGGTTCGGAAACCAGTATATGCGGGGAAAGGCTCAAATGTCCGCCTTATTACTTTTAATTTATGCCAATGACAAAAATGTTCCGTTCAGTAAGCACTTTACTCCCGAATTTATTCGTACCCCGGAGTTTTCATTTTGCGTCGAATAATGCGGTGAAGTGGAACTAAAAACCGGGGCCATTTACAAAACAAGGTTTCATCTTGATAAACACAGCTTTCGTTCGATTTATTTTTGCTTTCATAAATTCAACAGACAAATACATAATATAAAAACAAGAAAGCGACAATATAAGGATGTAGAAATAATTTATACATACGAAACTATGGTTAAATTCAATATGTTGTACGCCGCATTTCCTACAAATGAGGTCAGCAACCCAGCATAGAGCTGTGTTAGATTTTCCTCTAGCACAGCGCTGATTTTCAGTGCCAACCCCGCCTCATTGATAAATATTCATCATCTAGAAACTAACGCAGTATATTAAATATAAAACAGGTATGACGAACAGTAACAAGATAAAATCGAAAAGATTTGAAGAGTGCTCTTCGAGCACACAGAGAATAAGTAAAAATCATTATCGTAATTAATAAAACTTAAAACAACAATCAATTAAATAGCCTTCTAATCCCTAGGAAGTTTCGGTTACAAGTCATTCAGGTGAGTTTTAAATAAAAGTATACACATTCTTTATAAGGAAGTCAAGACACATTATCTAAAAATATTAAACATATCTCCTCCTCCAGGGTCCTCTTTCTGTGATTGTAGTAAATATCTTTTAAAAATGAAATTTGAATGCGAAAATTATTTCAGGTGTCTGATGGGTGGCGGAATCTCGTTCCAGCATTTCGTGGCATATTTTTTTTTCAGGCGGGGGAAATGTATTTCGCACAATACTGGGTCCTTTGCTAGGGATTAGACCATAGTTGATTATGGAGGCAATCCCCTTGGGGCTGCCAAACAGTAATCAACTGGCTTGTGTGGAGACTCGAGTAGGTACTCAATACTCCACTAAAACCACCCTTCTCCCATGTGCCCCGCGCCTATGGCAGAAAGAGTATGAGACTTAGAACGTAGTTACGCCCACGCTGATCCTAGCGCATCAAGTGCTTGAGTAAGCCCCGGGAATCAGGGCAAACTCACTTCGTCAATAGGGGTGAAGACTCCTCTGCTAGATGCTAGAGGGCCCTTGCAGCCTCCAGGACCCAGACTGACGTCGGTACCCGTGAGGCGCATGCGCACTTATACCTCTCTCCCTATCTCGTTCTGCGGCCTCCTTTTGAGACATCACTGCCTCGAAGAAATTGGACGCACCCACCCAATGATCATCGCTATGCAGCATGGCTAGCACCAGACTGCCGAGCGAATCGATCGGACCTACTATTGTCTCGAGTTCGAACCTCTGTGGTGCCCATGCTGCGTACTCGACTAACGTGTTAAACGCCGTGTCTTGTGCGCCACACTGGCAGCATTGGGGAGATCAAATAGCATATTCTAGCTTACTTTGTCTTCAATCAACTTTATTAAATTTTATATTTCGAACTAAACCAATTACCTACGTATTTCTATGGATGATACTGTTGATGGATACAAAGGACTACTCCGGGACTGGTCCAAGTCTAATCTTAGGCTCTAGACCAGAATAAATAATGAAAAGTTTCTTTCTAACAGTTTTATATCAGGTTCAGAACCCGGGACCTTTGGATCCAGTGAACCTAGTATCGAAAAATCGTATATGTTTGTTTTATTACAGTCCCAAGATTTGTTAATTGACACATAACAAGATCATATTTTAAAAAGTAATTATAAACGTCATGGCGCTTACCAATCGTTGCGATTTGAAGTTTAATTATTCGTCATTTGAATTACGAGTTATTGACCGATTGATACACTAAAAAAAAATTTTTGCTGCGTAATTTTATTTTAAAAATTTCTATCGATTATGATATTGATGATTTCACGATAGAACAGTACTGTAGTGGAAAATCTCAACCGTTCCGTGAAATATGACTTTTCGGGATGCTACGAAAAATCTGTTATTTCGCGTTAGTCAATTTACCTAAGTCTTACTTTTAATGCCAGATATAGTCATTGAATGCAAAGAACTTTTTTTTGTTTTTTTTTTATTGCCTGAAGAAGGCAAACAGGCGGACGGCCCACTTGATGAAAGGTGGTTACCGTCGCCTATGGACGCTTGCAACACCAGGGGCGTTGCCAACGCGTTGCCGGCCTCTAAGAAATTTTATAATGCCTTTCTTGAACGACCCCATATCGTAGCGTAGAGGGAAAACCTCGGCGGGAAGTTCTCTCCAGTCATTGTTGTACGCGGTATAAACGTTCTAGAGAACCGTTGCGTAGTTGAGCGTGGGAGCTCCAGAAAATGGGAGTGAACATCCCGTTGATGGCGAGCGGTGCGGTTGTAAAAATTAGGTGTTGGCACCAGATCAAACAGTTCCTCGGAACACTCTCCGTTGTACAGGCGGTAGAATACGTAGAGGGACGCAAAGTCTCTCCGAAGGCTAAGCGATTCTAAGCCGCCTGTTAGTATGGGATCGTCGACTATACGAACGGCGCGACGTTGGATGGAGTCAAGGGGGTCGATCTGGTAAGCGGGTGCTCCAGCCCATAGGTGTGAGCAGTATTCCATATGCGGCCTAACTTGTGCTTTGTAAAGCACAAGTCTTTGCCGCGGGGTGAAATACTGCTTAGACCGGATTAGCACACCAAGCTTTTTTGAGGCAAGTTTAACCTTGCCTTCCAGATGACCCCGAAACGAAGTGAAGTGATTAATTAATTAAAGAAGACGTAGCTTAAAATCTAAAGACTGATAACAACACACATAATATATCCTATGCTAAGCCTGCTAAGTATGCTTGTGTTAGGGATGATATACATACACAATGGACTATGGGGCCGATCACATTCATCCAGATCATATTAAGTAACAGAAAGTTCATTTACGAAATTTATTATACCAGGAATTGAACCTAGTAGGAGTCTCTGGGTTCTGTGTGAGTGACTGTATGAGTCTGTGAAGTAAGCTTAGCCGCCAAAGGCTTAGTTTGCTCGGCCTCAAGATCTGTCAAATGTATAAAAGTATAAATTTCTAAAATTGCCGTGTCTATACATTGAAGCTATTAAAAAAAACAACTGGAATAGACTACATAAATGATGAAAAACACGATGCAATTTGTTTAGTTTCTTGTCTGTTTGTTCGGGTTTCACGTAAAAGCTACTGGGCTGATTCGATGCGGTTTCCGCTGGTCGACAGCGAATTCTTAGACTTCAAATCTGCACTTGTTTTTATCCCGGTAATACCGCAGAAATTTCATATCAAGCGTGGACGAAGTCACTGACATATCCTAGTAATGAATAAATTATTAATATATTGTTACCCACCGACAAAGTGAATGCACACCTGTAGTTTATTACCTTTCCCGCATTTGGGCTTCTTTTGTTTACTTTGTGTTTAAAATTTGTAATTAAGAAAAACATCCTATTGTTATTGTACTCGTTTATGGCCACAGGTGTGCAGATTATGTTTTCTTGGAAACTTCAGTCCACGCGGTCGATTGTTGTATTGTACAGTTTAGTATAAAATAATGCCCGAACAGGGTGAGGCAGTCAAGCGGCGATTACGATACGAGCAAGACGTGTACATTCGATAAGCTATATAGTGACGGACTTTGCGCGTGTTATTGAATCGTTTTTTTTTGTACTGGTTGTGTTGGTGTCCAGTTATATTTATTTTTTGTATAGTTCTAAAAAATTCTATAGTAATTCCAACGGCATTTTAATTCGAGTCCCACACTCGTAACAATATTTTACTATTCATTATAACCAGGTCATTAATGAAAGTCGCTATAAAGCAAATTTTCACCTGTATTTCAAGGGGAAATCGGTTTGCAAAACCCCTGCCGCACGGAGAGGGTTTAGAAAGCAAATAATATATGAGTTTTATGAGACTAATAGTTTGTATATGTATATGCAGAGCTTTGTCTACTACTGGGACATTTTAGTTCATATGATCACTCTTGCGATCTCGCTATAAAAACCAGATAATATATGAGTTTTATGAGACTAATAGTTTGTATATGTATAGGCAGAGCTTTATCCACTACTGGGACATTTTAGTTCATATGATCACTGTTGCGATCTCGCTATAAGAACCAAATAATGTATGAGTTTTATGAGACTAATAGTTTGTATATGTATAGGCAGAGCTTTATCCACTAGTGGGACATTTTAGTTCATATGATCACGGTTGCGATCTCGCTATAAAAACCAAATAATATATGAATTTTATGAGACTAATAGTTTGTATATGTATAGGCAGAGCTTTGTCTACTACTGGGACATTTTAGTTCATATGATCACTCTTGCGATCTCGCTATAAAAACCAGATAATATATGAGTTTTATGAGACTAATAGTTTGTATATGTATAGGCAGAGCTTTATCCACTACTGGGACATTTTAGGTCATATGATCACTGTTGCGATCTCGCTATAAGAACCAAATAATGTATGAGTTTTATGAGACTAATAGTTTGTATATGTATAGGCAGAGCTTTATCCACTAGTGGGACATTTTAGTTCATATGATCACGGTTGCGATCTCGCTATAAAAACCAAATAATATATGAATTTTATGAGACTAATAGTTTGTATATGTATAGGCAGAGCTTTATCTACTACTGGGACATTTTAGTTCATATGATCACTCTTGCGATCTCGCTATAAAAACCAGATAATATATGAGTTTTATGAGACTAATAGTTTGTATATGTATAGGCAGAGCTTTATCCACTACTGGGACATTTTAGTTCATATGATCACTGTTGCGATCTCGCTATAAGAACCAAATAATGTATGAGTTTTATGAGACTAATAGTTTGTATATGTATAGGCAGAGCTTTAACCACTACTAGGAAATTTTAGTTCATAATATGATCACTGTTGCGATCTCGCTATAAAAACCAATATTTTCTTAATCATATGCAACGTCATAAAGAAGCTGCCTGTCTCGTAAATGTATTAAAATACTCGCTGGATCGCATATCTTAATAGATAATTAATGCAATGTACGTACATAGGTGTGAGTGAGCATTACGTTAAATAAATAGATTTTCTATTATATAAAAATAAAAATAGACAATAACTCTTCAGGTAATCAGAGGGTTGGAGCCCAGTTCTCCTATTTCAATATTTTGGTTTTGCGAAGATATTAAAAATACGATTCCATTGCAATAGTGTCATAAATTCGTATCCTACTAAATCCACAATATCTTGTACCCGTGCAGGAACGGAGAAAGAATACAATTTCCTGCGGCCGGGCGGCCTGTCGTAAGAGGTGACAAAACAACCCACAGTCATGTGGTAGGGCCATTTGCCCGATTGGATGGCTACCACCTCCGGTCTCAAGTATGTCGGCATAACAACCTTGAGTAGTGTTCCGGCATTAGTGAACAGGTTCCAGTCTCCTTTAAGAGAGCAGCAACGCA
Source organism: Dendrolimus pini (assembly GCA_949752895.1). Classification (NCBI taxonomy): domain Eukaryota; kingdom Metazoa; phylum Arthropoda; class Insecta; order Lepidoptera; family Lasiocampidae; genus Dendrolimus; species Dendrolimus pini. The sequence continues at coordinate 9,068,577 of OX457145.1, forward strand.
TTTGTAGCACTTTTGGTATTGCAAATGACCATAGGCGATGGTAACCGCTTTCCATCAAGTGGGACGTCTGGCTATCTGCTGAACTCATCCGTGCAGGAACGGAGAAAGAATACAATTTCCTGCGGCCGGGCGGCCTGTCGTAAGAGGCGACAAAACAACCCACAGTCATGTGGTAGGGCCATTTGCCCGATTGGATGGCTACCACCCCCGGTCTCAAGTATGTCGCCATAACAACCTTGAGTAGTGTTCCGGCATTAGTGAACAGGTTCCAGTCTCCTTTAAGAGAGCAGCAACGCATTTGTAGCACTTTTGGTATTGCAAATGACCATAGGCGATGGTAACCGCTTTCCATCAAGTGGGACGTCTGGCTATCTGCTGAACTCCTGTAATAAAAAAAAATCCTTTCGATATCGTCGCGGCGGACTAAGAGTACAAAAAAAATATGGTAAACCATTTGCAGCAACGGCGACGATAGCTGAAATAAATATTGAAAAACCAAAAATTTAAACAATTATTCTGCAAGTTTTTGTTTACAAATTACCATAAACATAGAGACGTGCCATATGCACCTTTGGAATTAACAGAATACCGAAATCAGGGAAACCTACGATGGAGACGAGAGTGTCCGGCGATTTTGAAAAGATAGTAATAGAAGAATTGGGCCCCTGGTGCCTTCTTTGAACAACGGATCGGTATGGCGATCCAGCGAGAAAACTTAGGTAGCCTACTGGACCCTTACCTAGTGCTACTTGTTCATGGTGTCCTAAGCTCAGTACTGTACTTACAGTCTTGACGGGCTATGGGTAGATATAACTAAGTTAAGTTTTCTTTTGTTGTATTAGTTTATAAAGTAACCTTAAAATTAAAGAAAATCAAGTCAGCGAATTGTTACAAACCTACAATGAAAAGTTTCGTAGAGCTGAATAATATCCGCTGTATTCGTTACTTAAGCACAAAATCCTAGAAAGTATTTAATCGAAGATAATCCATAGCTCAAAAACGTATTGTTGAATTGTTCAAAGCAATTTTCGTTGAATGGTATTTTAAGCTCTACCACGTTGTTTTCTTCGTAATTCTCTTCCATATAATTCAAAAATTAGATAAACAATTAATTAAGTAATATCATTATGGTATTTTTAAACCTGGCTTACAATACCCCATATGCCTATGTACCCTAAAAATTACTTCATGGTTACATATATATAGGGCTATTATTAATGTTTAGTTTTTTACGGTTTCCCTACACCATTATGTAGCAGCATAGAGGATATACGTAGCTGCCAAATTTCATCCACATAAACCCAGCTGTAGGTTGTGAGAAAAATGATTGTGACACACAAAGCCGTGACGATTATATAACCGCCCGTTCACACTTGTTGAGTGGCGGGCCCGATAAAGAATCGGTTGCTTTAGTGGCAAAACATTTTATATTAAACTGTTTACACTTACTCGGCATAAACACACAATATGTCTTGTCGGCGCCGAAAGAAATATTGTGTGTTTTGCTAGTCGTCTATGTCTCTAAAAAATCGTATCGGATCTCGCCAGTAAGTATGACGCTGTTTACACGTATCGGATGTCGGATCCAGCAAAACCTCCCCGCTCCCCTTTCTTCATCCCATCGCCAGCTGCTCTCTGCCACAAGTCCGCCCACACATATTGCGGCTCCATCTTCGATCGGTTCCGACAACCGACAAGTGTCAGGCGCCGCACCCGATTAAAATGCGACGCACGGCACCCGACAAGTGGGAACAGGCTGCTAAGGTTCAGTTTTTGCAACTCCAAAAAATACAAGATACAAAAATAACTTTAACAATATACATTTACGTGGTTATAATGTTGTCTAACTTTCGCGAAAATCTAAGTGAACAAATGTAGTCAAAAACATAATAAAACTACGTTTTAACGGTTTTAAGCGCGGTAATTTATTTGATTTTGGTTATTCCGACGTTGCGGCCGCTTTTCAGTGGCCGTAGTTATAACAAGTTGGCGGTAGGCTAAATAAAACTTTAACAATACTCGATGGACAATTGTCATCTTTGTCGTCCGTGACCACGGCCATTGAAAACCGGCCGAAACGCCGGAATAACTGAAGTCAAATAAATTACCGCGCTTAAAACCGTTAAGAAGTAGTTTTATTATGTATACAAGTCACGAAAACTTAAGAAAATATTAGTCAAAAACAGTTACTTATACGTATATCAAAGCATTGGAAGTAACCCTAGAACCCGTATATTCAGAATTTTCCTAACTGATAATTAAGTAGTTAAACATTATACTTGGCAATGCTGCCTTAACACTAAAAGCTATCTCTAGCTTTCCCACTTAGTTAATAATAACAGGATTACCAACTTGTATTTACAAGGTGGTTTCGAAGTGAAAATATTTAAATCGCCTTATCTATTTTGCTACCTCGATGGGACCAACTAAGAAATGATATTTTGCTTAATCTCGGCATGTTGCTAGGAAACCATATCTAATTTACAAATGGATGAGGTTCGGTCATTTGGGTAATGCGCCAGCCGTGTTCTAGCTGCGAACGAAGCGTTAACTAGTGCACTTTTGGAGCGAATATACCGACGAACTTGGGCGATTTATGGGGTAACGATTTTCTGCCCCACGGTTTGGCTATGTTGTCTTCGGCTATAGATTATTAGAAAACGGCAGGACATCACTAGGACTTTTAGTGTTACAAATATCCATATGCGATGGTAACCGCTTTTTATCAGGTGGGCCGTCTCTCTGCCTGCCTCATACTACAAAAAATAAAAACTTCGTTTAAAAAACCGACTTCAAAAACTAAAAAACTAAAATGTATAAAATAACTTATTTCTAAAGGTATTATTATTAATATATATTATTAATATATATTATCTAAAACATCTTAAAGTCGGTGCTTAGTAATTTGGAAAATATAGTAATTTTTATTATGTTTTACTTTGCACCGACTTCAAGATGTTTTAGATAATATATATTAATAATAATACCTTTAGAAATAAGTTATTTTATACATTTTAGTTTTTGAAGTCGGTTTTTTTAAACGAAGTTTTTATTTTTTATTTGTTACTTTTTAGTGTCTAGCTATGTATGGGTGGACTTACGAATGGTGCCGCGCTTCTTAAAAAATATAGGTCCCAAGAAACGAGAACAAAAAAAATGTTCGTAAAATATAATAATATAATATAATATAATATAATAAATATTTTATTTGAAAGAAACACGTTTACATAGTAACAAAACAGTTCGTTGCACTGCAAAAGTATAAAACTGTGCTGCAGTGACAACTCCCACCACAAGTCAATGAAGTAAATTACAGTGTTATAATTATATAGCACAGGATACATTACATTGCAAACATAATTAACTTAAAACTAAACAGAAAATAACAAACTCAATTTTCGTTCGCGGCTATGAGCGCGCGACGTGTTTGTGTGAGTGTAGGTATGTGGTTTGTGTGTGTGTGTGTGTGTGTGTGCGTGTGTGTGTGTGTGCGTGTGTGTGTGTGTGTGTGTGTGTGTGTGTGTGTGTGTGCGTGTGTATGTGTGTGTGCGTGTTCGTGCGTGCACGCGTGCGTGTGTGTATATATGTGTGTTACGTATACCTTAATGTGACTGAGTATGAATGCGTGAGTGTAATGTAAGGAGCATAAATAAATCCTTTTTGTATTATAAGTTAACAGTTAAAATGTTTTCCGTTTGTATATAATCGAGTGCATAAAGCCAGGTCATAGTTTTGGTTTTACAACAACGAAAGAAAACTACTGGGCCAAACTGTGTCAAATTTTTAGGGGACCACATGGCAGCTATTGCGCGTCGAACAAAAAAAGAATCACGTAAATCGGATCATAAATCACGGAGTAATCGGCGAACATACATAAAAAAAGCAAAAAAAAAAAACGACGAATTGAGAACCTCCTCCTTTTTTCGAAGTCTGTTAAAAACGTATTCAACGAAACTTCTTCAAATTATTTTTTATTAAAATTACTTTCAAGCTGTACCTCCTCAGTGGAGAAGGTAGAGCTTAAAAGTAATTTTAACAATAATCTGAACATAATGATGTTCAGATTTTTTGTTACAGTGAGAGATCGTTATAATGTTGAAGCCGGTCTAACAAAGCTCCTCACGCCCACGTATTCTCATATTTTCATCCCTCTGTTACATGAATAGAAACCAGCCCTCAGTAATATTTCGGTAAACTAGCTGTGACTTACGCACACATCATAGACAGTATACTGACAATTTCAGAAGATTGCTAATTTCACCAAAACTGTTACAAAATCGTAAATAAACACATCATGATTTTTTTAAGTGAAACTTCTTAGAATTGTTGTGATTTGAAACTCATTAAAAAAGCGACACTACAAAGAGATAAACACATAAATAAGTTAGTATTATTTATCACTTTAAATATACCTTAAAAGATTTGAAATTAATTTTAGCTCTATCTGTATATAGTTAATGCAGATATTCTTTTATACGTATATTCACATACGCAAGAAACAATTCACTGAACTTTGAAATTTATGCTACTGATTTAAAGTGTAATTTAGATTATAACGAATAAGGCTCAAAATACCTAAGAATAAATACGTCTATAATAGAATAGAAATACGAAAATGTGTGTGTGCAGTACACACTTGTCTACTGAGCGTTGTAGATATAATTATGTTCGCCTGCATGTTCTCTAACTTTCACTTCTACTGCGTGTGAACTCACACACATATTTGTTTTTTATTGCGAAGCTGACAAACAGACAGATGACCCCCCAGATGATGATCTAAATCTAAAGCTAGACAATGCTCCCGTCAACCAGCGTTTTAGTTACATAAATTGACATACTTTAGGCAGCTTCCGTTATGCTGCATCTAAGATATGGAACAATATAACACCACCTTTAAGACAATTAAATCACTCAACTATCACTTTTGCCAAGAACTTAAAGAACTACCTCTTAGAAGAGCAACGTCAACGTCAAAACTAGAAAAGTCAATGTCAATCTTCCTTATATATTATAATTTTGGTCTTCTGCCTCTACAGCACTATTCTATTTATAAATATGTATTATACATTTCATATTTATCATGTGTATCATGTATAATGAATATTTATTTTATCGGTATCCCCACAATATTTGTTTCTAATTTTCTGAGTACTAATTATTATAATATTTATATTAATTGTATGTATATCTATGTATGTAATTTATTATTATTCACACTATATGCATATAAAACCAGCTGTTGAAAACCAGCGTCAGGCACCAGTCAACACTGGCACATGCTGGACTGCACCTATTTGGTACCATTGCGAGACTTTTTGCTATAGTATATCACCGTACAATTCATTGCCATATGTCTATGTCGTTGTGTCATGACCAAATAAACGTTTTTCTTTCTCTTCTCCCTTTCTAAATGAAAATGGTTACCATCGCCGACAAAGTTAACTAATTTCCGAAACTTGCTGTAGGTAATTATATTAAGGCAGTAAATATTTTAAAGAACCATTAATAATATTTAACCGTAGAGAAACCGACTCCTGCGGTCCGTAACATTAGGATATGAAATATTATAATTACTTTCACGAGTCCACCCCAATTTTGGGTAATGAATGCCTATTTAATAAACGACTCCGTACTAAGCAGTTACCTGTTACATGTTAAAGGGTCGAAATCCATTACCTTTGGACATAGATTCCCAAACAGGGCGAAACCGGTTCCCAGTGGGCACTGACACCGTCCATGGGGGAGATATTGATTCCAGAGGTGAAAAAAAGAGTTGAGGAAGTCATACCGATAAATAAAATTAAAGTTTTTGTATGTGAATTAGAAAATAAATGCCAAAATTTAAATAAAACCGGTGATTTATAAGATATATAACCATAAATGATCTTTTCTAGGAATTTGTTTGTGTCGGTTTAAAAGTTTGTTTTGCAATGGCTTAGAAACAAAACAACATACTTAGAGTAAACATTTATTAGTTACCGGGTTTGAATTAAATTGTATCTCTGGATTGACTTCATATTTTAGTTAATAAATATATGAACACTCATATTATGTTTATAATATATAATTATAGCTAATATTATTTTTAATAATAACTAAAATATACATAGTCACAACATATTGAAAATACCTTGGTATTTCATGAATAAGTAGTTTATTTAGAATATCCCTAGACGGATTGTCGCCTAAGGTGTGCCTATCGAATGTTCATTCGATATTTGAACAAGGTACGCGGGTATACGACCCTGGATCGTAGACAATTCCTACAAGCTATCTTATACACGCCAAGTCGCGACAATAGAATTAACCATAGAAGACATTGTTATTGTTCTTCTATCTAAAAGGAGCGATAGCTCAATAAAGTTTGGAAACCGTTGCCTTGGAACGAACGCTCTAAAGACTTGAGCGGTTGGGTATTCTTCGACACACTGATTTAACGTTTACTATTCGACGGCTCAGTACGAAATCTTTTCACCTGCGAACTTTCTAAGGCTAATTATTTTAGAACATTTCTACTATATAACATCATCGAGATAGTAAGTTGTTAAGGCACTAGCTTTATATGTTTTAGTCATGTGGATTCGAATCCTGACAGGAAATTATGCACTAATCTTTCATAGGAAAATATTCATCTCGCTGCCAAATTATATTTGTCCTTTTGCGTCTCTTTTAATAGACAAACTGATATCCCGGCAAACAATACCATTTTTCTAGTTAAGGTAATCATTTCCAATTATTTATTTCCAAAAAGGTAAGGAAGGGCCAAATATCGAAATAAACTCACTATTATATTTATTTAAAAATCAATATTATGATATTAATAAAATAATTATTGCTAAATACAATAAATAATCTATAAATACAATGAAAGAAAACTTGCCTATTAGTATTGTATTCTACCCATAGTTCTCTCAAAACTATAAGTAGGCAAGGTAGGCACAAGCCTTCTGATCACCTGAAGAGTCAATGAGTCGTTTTGATAAATTTTTGTAGAGGCCTCAGAGCCCCACGGTCCAAACCTCTCAACAACAAACGGCCACATCCATTCCCATCAGGGAATTAAAGTTATTCCGTCAGGACGCCTACCATCGTCACGTGCAATACCGTTCAGCTCCAATAAAGCCGGCGCGTTAGCGGTGGCAAGCGCCCTCCGTAAGACATTATTCAAGGCGGCGTGGCGTGACCATCTGCCAGCACTGCGGCGGCAAGACAGACCGTGGTATCCTAGGTTGATTACCTCTATTCCACAGACATAGTGTGTGATGCACATATGCAAGAACCCAAGCGCAGGTTTATAAGTAAAAAAAAGAGTACATATCCATGTTATATTTATATATTAGTATGGATGAATATGAAAAGTTTCAAAATTCCATAAAGATTACTCAGTAAATATTATAAAAAACAAAAACGTCGTACAACAAGCAAACATACCAAAACTTTCATGACAAATTGAAACCGCTTTGTGTATAATCCTTTGTCCGAAATTCAAAGAGTAGGTACATGACGTATCGAATTTACACGATTTATGTTTAATGCAGTGCATTGATATTCCAAACAGTAACAGCAATTGCAAGCCCTAAAATCCGTCAAGTGCGCGTTAAACCACCACAATGAAAGGTTCCTTAGAGAAGCCGATCGAACGTGCAATGTTTGTATAATTTGTCTTTTTTTGTGTTTCAGATTCTCCCAGTTATTTCTGGTTGGTATAATATGATATTTTCTTTTAGCAAAGAACCGCTGTATACGGGGTAACAGTGGACATTTATCTCTGCTGTACATAGTGGTACAACCCTGCTCCGTTCTAACATAGTGTATCTTCGTCGGGGCACTGGCAGGTTTTAGTGAGTAGTTCGTCAGCTCTCTCTTCGGAGTTGAGATACCAATACCATACGAGAGCCCACACGCACACGTGCAGGTGGCACTATGTGCTGCATTTGGTCTCAGTCCGTATCCATGATCCGAGCGTGTGTCGCTAGAAAAGGCGTATCCCCCTGGGCTAAAAACAAAAAAAATCCTTCTATATTCCTCCATTCTGGCATAAGTCATCTGTGACAACATATATCACACGTCATCCTTCACGCAATCCATCCATCTTTTTTCGTGTACCTTTACAATCTACAAGACCTTATAATCTATTATGGAAAATTCGTATTTTTTTGTAAATAACGATCATAGATTTTAAAACTCTACTAAGCGTAATGAAAACTACGCTTTAACGGGGTTTAGCGCTTCATTATACCTATTAATTATTATTAGTAATGTTTATTTCGATGTTTCAGCCACTTTTCTGTAGCCGTGATCACAAAAAACAAAAATGTCAGGTAAGTGTCAAAGAAATAAAAATCAAATAAAAACCGTTAAAACATATATTTAATTATGCATACTAGTCGCCAAAACTTAAAAGATAACTATCTCTACTAACCTTATTTGGATCTAAGTTGCCTGTATATTTAAATAAAGAATATGTAAATTAACTTATTTAAGAAAACTACTTAACAGATTTTGTTCCAAATTATTTTTGATAAAAGGACATAATTTTTAAGTTCTATCCAATCCACTTTTTTCAGAATGTTTCACTTCAAAGAAACATATAATATTATTAGACATTACATTTTTGATTGATTTGCACTAACAAATATTTTTTAAATAATAAAACTAGAAAAAGCGAGAGAAGTTTCAAGTTTTACTAGACAATTGTACTTTCTGGTATTCTTCTTATACGGTAGATATTAATTAGCGAAACAATTGTTTAAAGATTATTTACCATTAAGAATGTATATACGTAATCATGTTAATTATGGTCTTATAGCTAGTGTACAAGTTCAGTTGAAACTCAAAAATAAAATATCAGACAGCTTCTCGTAACCGCCTGACCCTAATCTTCGATAAATCTCATGTTCTATTAATCCAGATTATTGACATTTAAGAAGAATGGTCTCGAGCGCATCTCACCTAATCTAGTTTGTCACGCATAACGGAAGGAAGACTGCGTGGCATTGAACCGAAGCCACGTACCGGTGCACGTGGATTGAATGGCAATAACTAATAAACATTATCGAAATACAAAAGGATTGAACTTTGAAGTTTCCGTATATCATCAGCCCATAAACGTGTCACAGGCCCATTGTTTAGGGAAACGGACAGCACATTCGTCACGCTGTTTCAAGACAGATTGGCTAGTTTCATAGTGAGGCATAATCCTACTGTTGAGCTCTTACCTTCCTATCGATCAGGGAAAAGGATGCCATATTCGCTATGCTTGTCTAAGGTAGGTTGGCTAGTATCACAATGACATTTCGATGTGCATTTTAAAATGTGCTTATAGCCACTTAATTAGCACAACTTTAATGATGTTTATGTGTGTTTATTTGGTTAGGTAAATAAATACTAGTAAAAGCAATAGCACTTGGTGCATACCATTTATTAAAAATACCTCACTACAAACATGTGCTTTGCAGTTCTCCAAGAACACAGCTACAAACACAATGATACATGGTGGATTTCATCTTGAGAAAAGAATACTATTCTATAGGTAGGCATTTTTTTTATTATGTCGAGCCTTTACCCCCCATTTTATCGTAAGCGACATTCGGTTCTTAGTATATTTTTTGTTGGTAAAGGTACTTTAAACTATTATTTTGATTTAAGACTTTCAGCTTTTGATTCAGTAGGATCTAATCTAACTTAAACTGAAAGTCGTAAAACAAAATAATGGTTTCAAATACCTTGTGCAACAAAACATATACTTGGTCCAATTGTCGCTTACGATAAAACGGCGGTAAAGCTCGATGTTATTAGGTGGAAAAATAAAACAAAACAACTCTAGGATATTCTTTATTTATAGATGCGAACGACGCATAGGCTATAGTTACAAGGTTCGATATAGGTACATAATATAAGATAGAACTAATAATATAAAAATAATATGCACAATTCCCTGTAGGTATTTACACAACAACTCAGTTAAGGCAAAGTCAATAAAGACTTGAAAACCAGGCACAGATCGTTTTAAAGTCGAAAACATTAAACAAAAAAACACGGTCTGCTTTGATTTTTATTAATCATTCAAAGTAAAGTAAAGCAAGCAATCCATTAATACTGCATTTTATAATTATTACACGATATATTACAATAACCGTGTTAAATATGGGTAGAGTATGTTAAATGTGAGATGAGCGAAAATTTATCTTAAGAACGGAAAAAAATAATCTATGCTTGTTTTTCATTTTAGTTTTGTTGTAAATGGTATTATTTGAACAAGTATCAGGTATGATTTTATTTCACTTTAAATATGATTTTACCTTAGACCGCGCCATACTTTAATCTTCACCGCTTTTATATCCAAAAGCGTCTACAAGCCAAATGGGCTCCGAGTCTGTAACTCTGACAAAAAAAAACTATGCCAGTGCGAGTCAAGATCTATTTCACTGACAGATATTCAAATATCCGTGGTATCTAAAATTGACATTAAATCTATCTCGACCAATTCAACATTGTTTCAATATTGAGCCGAAATGGTTGACGACTGGAAATCAATAGTTTTCCCAAAACCGTCAAACGTTACGATGCCAATTAGAGTTAAACTCGGGGTCCAGCCTCCAGGTTATATCAAAATGGACCATTGGTATAATCCGTTAGTACCATAATGAACCAACTCACAAGTTATTATGAATGAGTTATGGACATCAAACTAGCCAGAATGTGATGATACATTACTTAACAAAACAACCCAAAATCTATTCACATCTAATATTATAAAAATACGTATGAACCAAACGGTACATTATGGAATATCTAATTTAGATCAAATAACTTTTTGATTAATTTTGTTAAAGCGTACCAAGTGTAATTTATTTTCAACTATTACTGGCTGCCAGCCTTCTGAGCAACTTAGATAGAAGATAGTGACCTAGGCTTTTATTCAGTATTAGGTATGATATCGTAATCTTAAAGAATAAGGTAGGATAATCTTTAGATAAACACAGTTTGTCATGGCTCTTTCCCATTGGGGTCGGATGTTGTTTATCTATCTCTTCATACATACACCTTTATTAGTAGTGCTTTTTACTTGACCTTTCCTCAGAATTTTTCAAGAGACTATAGGTAGAATAATTAGGTAGGTTTAGTTAAAGTTAAGTTTTATTTGGTGAAGGCTAAGTTCAATTTAGCGAGTTGGGTCACTATTAATTACAAATGAAACTTTAGACGTTGGTAGATTTTGGTATAACTGAGTCTAAGTATAAGCGATTATAAAGTCTGACGCGGAATAAAAGTTGCTACAGCTAGGTCCATTCTTGTATAATATGGATGCTCAGGCTATGATTCAGAAACATTTCTGAATAAAACATATGGCACAACAATTTCGATTAAAATAAAACAAAACGACATATTGTTTTCAAACATTGCGTTTTATATTTTAAACAGATTTGTATCGTGGTATCAATAAAATAAGGAAAATTGTAGAAACATGGTAATTTTGTTAGGAATTCCTACTAAATTTATCACCTCGTTAAAATGAAGATAATATTTTATATGTCGTTTTGAATATAAATGTTTATAAAACTAAATAAAATTGGGACAGAAATTGGGATTAAAATTTTAAAATTCATATTTGATTACAATATTTATGGGCGTTCCGCATTCCCGCGAAAAGCGAGAATGTAGAACTAGTTCTCGCGTCCTTTTCTTACATTCTCGCAAGGTAAGGTAAAGATTTAAACAAACACAGCTAAGTCAAAATTAAGGATTCGCTTATATTTTGCAAAATTTATGATCAACAAAGAAAGTATCTCGGATGTCGCACAAGAATTCAAGAACCGGAAAAGATAAAGCCCGCGCCATAAATAATTGATGCTCTAGATTTTTCTACAAACGGCTGAACAACAACTGTTATTTTACTTAAGACTGGACTGGGCGTATGTACAATAAAGTATCCCGCAATAAGAACATTAAGTTGTGTTCTCGACATTATTGGCCAGGTTCCAGTCTTCCTTTAGAGAATGGCAGCAAATTTGTAGCACCACTGGTGTTACGAATCTCCATAGGCGATAGGCGATGATAATCGCTGTCTATCAGGTGGGCCGTCTGCCTGTTTGCTGAACTTATGCAATAATAAAAACTCACGGATGTTTCGCCGAAGTCCAAAAATCGTTCATAATAATATGTATGGATGTTATGGTTTGATGTTATCGCAATTCTAACGAACCTTCGTTGGCTCGATGTGTATCCGACATTACAGAGCCGTTCATTATCAACCTAGAGCGATCATAAAATTTATTGCGAACTATATCATATATCAGGCAGTAATTTTTGCGGATGCGTCGCATTATTAAGACTGCGATTTGAAGGTTTTAAACAGGTTATTTATTATACTTCTTAATTAAGCTCAGCTTAGGTATAGAGTATAAACAAAATTTAATGACTTCAATTAACAAGAACCCATACGTTTGAGTCAATTTGGGATCACGGTGGTTAGAATGTCAAACTTAAAATAAATCTTAAGATGTTCGCTAAAACTGAAGAGGGAGTATCATTTAGAAATGACCTACGTAAAAAACATTGTCGCGAAAGTAAGACACTTTGTGATCAGATTGAAAAGAACGCATTATTGTTCTGCATATGGAATTATGGTCCTGTGACACCTCGGAACTGTGGCAGATTAAATCGTCAATTCTTGAAATTGATGGTAGTGTAAAATTATAAGGGTGTATTCTTTTTTTTGTTAGGACCAAATTGCTACTGTATTAATTTCTCCCTCTACGTCTAAAACCGATTTAACTAAATTTTAAATAAGATATCAGACATATATTAAGTTCTGACAAAACTTACTCAAAAAGATAACACTGTAACAGTTATTGAATAGGTAAGATGGTAATATATATTTTCTAAAGGATTATAAAAAGATTCTTTCATAGGATGAATTTATATTTTAAAGCTTTTCATAGGCATAATACGCAGGTATACAAATTTTATTCTACAATAATATTTTCTAATAGACTATGTACTAGTGCAAATTGGGGTATATTTTAAAATTGAGATAGTTAAAGATAAGTAGATATAGTATATTTTAAAATTTCCTTAATCGAATAAAAGTTGTCAATTCGTTGCCTAAAGAGGCACTAATTACACGAAGCTTGATATAAACAGTCAAATGATTACAATGTGAGTTATATAATTTTACTATAATAAATACTTTATTACATTCATAAGATTGTTCATATATAAAACTAATTGACTGCGTATTCGCACTGATAACTTAAGGCTCAGCGGCCAGCTAAATTTCATACTAAAAGGCGTCCACTTAAATATTAAAAATAATGCATTTTTTGTTTCAAAATAATTTTAACTGTATTATTATATATCTATGGAAAAAACACTAAGAAATGTAACTCTGAGAAAGCCAGTCAAATCTTGACATTTCACAGTTAACCAGGGGTGAAATAAGTAATTTATTTATCTCTCACTTATTATTAAAAAAAAAAACACGAATAAAGCTATAATTTCCCACAGAGTTGCATTTATAAAATTACTTAACCAACAACATTTAGCAAACAAAATGAAACTACCAATAATTGAAACATAATTAATGTACTGGTTTTGTTATTTGTAGTACTTAGGTATTTTTCTTCTATAGTTATTATATAACCGATATATTAAAAGGTATTTATATACGAATACATTAAAAATAAAAGAAAAAAAATATTAGTTATTGGAAACGTATTGCTTTAATAATGTATTAGCATCAATCAATCAATGGTGTTAATGGCTAGATAATATATTTAATCATAAAAAAATTTCGTCAAGTATATTCGCAATGCTGTTTTGTGCCATTTTTTTATCTAAAAATGTATACGTTAAAATATTTAAGTGGACTCTGTTTAATATCAAAATCGCAACATAGCCTTAACACAAGCAGTGCGCCTGGTAACTGGGTTGCGGCAACCATTCCGAAGTACCTTGGCTCGTTGACGCTCACACGCTAGCTGACCAAGAACTTCTGGTTAAAGTATCCACCACAACGTTCAATGTCGTATCGTATCGTCGTGTCGTAGTATTGACTTAATCAATATTTCGGTGTCTACAACCGGGCTGCTGCAGTCAAATTGCAAAGCGCGCTGCCTGCGTATTGTTATAAAATACACAATAAGTACACAAAAACTGACCATGAAACTATTCTTACAAGATCAGGTATAAATTAAATGTATTATATACAAAAACAATATTAACGAAATAATACTAAAACGCATTGTCCTTCGTTTTTTATAACAACTTATAAGAAAAACTTAGTCGTAACTTAAGTTCAATTGATTAAAATGGCATCGTCTACATTAAAATCTAGATAATTACATATTTAAATATTGATTATACCTACAATAACAATTCAAGGCCCTTTATACAGAAGACTTAAGTACAAAATAATAATTCAACTGGCCTATTTCATACATTAGTTTATTTATTTTGGATTACGAAGAGTCTAGTATTTAGTCAGTACGCAATCACTCTAATATATAAATTGGTCAAACATCCAACATTTAAACGCTAATTGAACTACTCAAAGGATAGTATAAGCATGGAAGAAGATTCCATGGTATGAGTCGTTTAATACTAATTGCTGCTATCTATTAGATGCAAAAGTCAAGTGCAACTTACATCACCAGTTCGCAAATATTTATATAGTTTTAAACAGACCTGTATGCGTCAAACCTTTTTGCCACACTTTTAGCAACAAATAGCTATGTTGCTGTTATTTATGAATGTAAAATAAATAAAGGCTTAAATAATATCAAGTAATATCTCTCAAGTACAGCTGTTAATACAAAGTCAAAGTTCAGCCAGGGCTTCAGCGTAGTCCATAGCTGTTTTTCGTGGCCCTGGTCTATAATGGAGGATGCTGGAGTGTAAGCTGTAGTTATTTTTCGGCCTTTTGTAACCAATCAGGAGATTTCAAATAAAGTTTAGCGTTAACTGTAGCTGGAAGTTGTTTTTGTGCAATATTACCAAAGGCCAGCATTGTAGAACAGTACTCATTGCATATCAATCGCTAAAATGATTTGTCCGCACGGGAAATTTATTTTTAGAACACGAGGCGTTGAAACATTTCATTTGTATCGATTGCTATCTCAAGCATCAGTTTGATGAATACCGCGTTCATATTGAGCCAATGAAGGGAGTTTGTACCTTTTGTCGAAAAGTAGAAAGTACAGATTCTTTTAATGTTACCATATTTCCGGCGAACATACATTCGCCTTCATCGGCTCAATGTGTACGCGGTATTTGAACAATAGTTCTGGAATACGTGCCTCATATGAACTTTAACTTTACAGCAACGGTTATAATGTCTATTAAGATGTTTATTATATAAGATTTGGCTAAGGTTAAGATCTGTGCCAAATTTAATCTCTTCTCTAGATTAGCTAGAGTAGCAGGACCGGATATGGGGGGGGGGGCAAACCGGAGCACGAGCCCCGGGTGTCAAATCCAAACTTCGCAGATAAATACACGACTCATCATCAACTTTGACCGCTGAGCGGTCCAGTACTCTAAGCACATACATTACTATTCACGGGGCGCGTAGGCATAGGTTAAAAATCTCAGACGCACGCGTGTCCATAAGTGGGCGGCTGATGGCTGAATGACGATAATTAAGGTAAAATGATATGGGGGAGTGTGGGCGGGGTTATTCAGTTTTTGCCCCTTGAAAAAAAATATTATATTGGAGCTGTACAGAAATGTTTACAGTTCAGTTAGTTGGACAATTATTTTACCTTATATTTATTACACAATTAACTGTTGCTAACTTACAGCGGCCATAAAGTGTTGCATCGACAATAATTTTTGTACACCAGTTTACATTTGATTCATCTGAAATCAAATGTAAACTTAACTCTTTATAAATAATGTAGCCACACATTATACATACATCGGGAATGTTGTAATACATTGAGCAAACACTGATCAAAAACTAAGCGTACATCATTTTATTTAACTTATCAATAACTTTTTTATTATGTTAAAAGTTAAGATATGAATTACATCAGATATGTGCAAGCAGTCAGTATATGAAGCTCAAAACAAACCTGAAGACATCTCATATTTAATAAACTTCGAGTGTTATTTAGAAGTTGTCATGTTATGTTTTGGTAGTCAGAAACGAGCTCTGTTAAGTTAGTAAACAGTTATTACAAGTAAATATAATACAGAAAAATAGCGTCCTTTAATGTACTCGGTCATAGCACATGTTAACGTAAAAGATTTTAGGTAAATTGAAAACTTTGAGTTGAATTTTTAGATCCATTTTTCGTTGCCACAATATAAGTACATCATTCATGCTCATTATTCTAAAACACGGAGTAAATCCTAAATATTTGTAGTAATGATATAGGTTCACAATATTCGGAAATTTCTAATATTTCTAAGTACAGACATACTATTTAATCAATGTAGTTTTTTGATTATATACTTTTACGCTATAATTGAACATTAATATAAGAAACGCCTATTATTAATTTAAAGCCAAACATGATTGATCAGTATCAATATGATCAGTAATGAGTTAATGAATATCAAATCTAAATACTGCTTAATTGCCAGTGAATTGGTTCAATAAGTTACAAGGTTGTAAAGATTAATTTACATTTCCTGATAATACTGACATCATAAAATAACAGATAATGGATACACGATATCCAATCCTTTATACCTAATTTCCTTTTAATGAGAGAATAATTTATATGTTAAATATACTATTATCTTCAATGAATGGTATTCTATAAGCATTGTTATCGGTGATGGTATAGTTAGTTAGCACACGTCTCTAAATTTGACTGATTTTATTTCTTATGTAAAGAAATTGTCTCTTTGTTGATATATTGGTAATTCCACATCAGGCGACAGGTCATCTGGATCGTCCGTTTTCTCGTTTCGGGGCATCTCTTCCAATGCTTTCACTAAAGTGATAAACAAAAAATTAGATGATACCATAAAATGTTTAACGATACTAACATTTAAGAGAAAACCACAAGATTTTTTTTGATATGTGAACTGTAAATTTTCATAACATATTAAATGCAAAGGAATAATGCAACTAAAACGATTAAAATCAAAGTACTACTCACAACAAAATGCAAAATCAAAACCATGCCGCACACGTAGACCAGATATCTTCATAGGACCGGTAGAATTTTGCTCAATGGAGAGATTGTATTGTGTAAAAGGAATATTCAAACATACATATTTAATGTGCAGGAAATTTGAAGACAGAGGTAAGAATTGTGATGCTCAAAATGTATGCAAATAGTAATTCAGAATATGTATGGGGCTGTGAAATAATTGTGATGTGTTAATAGTTGGAGGAAGACGGTCCTTGCTCAGTGTTGGTTCCTGCAGAAAATGGGACAAACGACATCAAGCGAATTGTTACATGCGTGGACACACTGTGAAACACAGTTAGTTACGTCATCTGTTATGGAATTTTCTGCATTATTTAGTGTAACAATCAAAACTAAAATTTATCTCTGCTGTACTTTCTCCGACTATAATAAATACATTGTGGAATTTGTTATTAGTAGTTTAAAACAATCCATATCAAGGGTTACTTTTACCTTACAAAACAAATGCTACTGCCGAATATTACATAATAACAATCACCAATGCAAAAACTTTGTGCTGAATTTAGTTTTCATTATTCTAAAAATATAAGGATTGAAAAATGCTTTATAAATTCAAATAGTAGATTAGCTGAATTAAACAACTTGATGGTACATTAAAATTACAGATAACAAATTCAGTTTATGGAAGTGAATTGCATATTGTATATGTAAACATTGTTTCATCACATCAATCACTTGGTTTTTAAATGTTTACAATAATTGATGTTACCTTATCCTCTCTGTTGTTATAATTTTCTTTAAATTTCGCTATTTGTTTTCTGGTAAAATAGTAAGAATTTTAATACATCACTCAAGCACTAATCTAATAATAAATTCAAACAACTCTCAAATGTACCAAACAACATTAATTAGCAAATCTAAATTAGATAATTGTTCTTACCGGCAATGATTTTGCTCATCTCAGTGACCTGCTTCGCCAGTATCTGGTTCATCTGTAGCAGGTGCTCCCTCTGCCGCTTCTCATCTCCTTCCGGACTCTAACGATAAGCATAACAAGCCACATATAGGTCTATGCCGGTATACATATTTACAGCCAACATTCTAAGCATCTATTAAAGCTTCTAGTTTGCAGATAGTTCCAAAATTATATCAGTTATACAGCTCGGATAAAAATTAATAACCTCTTAAGAATAGTCGTAATAGCTGTGCAGCAAATAACTGATTGTTTGTAAAAAAAAACTACTGCACAGCGTCTGTTTCCGTTTTTTTTTTACTTTATAATAAGAACTTTTATTTGTAGAGCTATAAACTAATGGATACAATATACACCGGCCGACATGATTTTTTTTTCTAAAATAGAATACATTTTTTCCACTAATTTTATAGTGCTGATAACGAAATCAGACCTCATTTTATCGTATCACATTAGATTTTTAATAAAATGAAAAACTCATTGGGAAGTTAGGAGCCGAATATGTTCCTGGAAAATGGAGACTTTTTATAGATTCTTCGAAACGGAGTTTAAAAGGTGTTCCATTACACAACACTAATCAGTATGCATCTGTTCCCGTAGCTCATTCTGTTCATTTAAAAGAAACTTATGAAAATTTTGAAACAGTACTAGATAAAATCAAATATGAAGAACATGGTTGGCATCTTTGTCGAGATCTGAAAATTATAACTATGCTGTTAGATCAGCAGTCAGGATACACAAAATATCCTTGTTTTTTATGCGAGTGGGACAGCAGGGCACGAGCAAAGCATTACGTCCAAAAACAATGGAATCCTCGTACAAATCTGAAACCGGGATCCAAAAATGTTATACGAGAAAATTTAATTGATCCTAAGAAAATTTTATTACCTCCGCTTCATATTAAACTCGGTATGATGAAACAGTTCGTTAAGGCATTGGATAAAGAAAATGATAGTTTTAAATACTTGAGTAAAAAAAATTCAAGGTTATCAGATGCAAAAATAAAAGGAGTGTTCGATGGACCACAAACAAGATCTTTGATGACCGATGAAAAATTTGATGAAACATTAAATACAACTGAATCTGAAGCTTGGCTGGCGTTCAAAGATATTGTCTACAATTTTCTAGGAAATCACAAACACCCTGACTAAAAAATTATTGTAGCAAATTTATTAATAAGTATCAAAAATTGGTGTGTAATATGAGTATAAAACCCCATTTTTTAGATTCACATTTGGATTTTTCCCTGATAATCTTGGTGATTATAGTGAAGAACAGGGTGAAAGGTTTCACCAAGACATCAAAACTATGGAAACAAGGTACCAAGGGCGATGGAATGTGAATATGATTGCTGATTATTCCTGGTCAATAAAACGTGACATTATTGACGATTCCCATAAAAAAATTACTTCCAGACGTAATTTTACAGCTAAACGCAAAAGATCTCATTCAAAATAGCTTCATAGCAACTATTGTACATACATGATATTTTCTGTAGAAGTTTTCAAATATATATATTTATAATATAATGATTGATTTCTTTCTTAAACTTAAAAAAACCGTTTTTCTTGTTTGTAAAAAAATCTGATGTGATAGAGTAATTATGTAGGTAATTTTGTGTTTAAAATACTATAAATTATTGATATTTATCACTCATATCAAAACAACTTTCAAAAAGTTTTCATTTGTCGGCCGGTGTTATTATTCTGCACCAGGTCATGGTATTTAATTAATAAATCTAGAATATTATAAAATTCTAAACATGCCATGTCTGTATTTTGAAGCTATTTAAAAAAACTGGAATAGACTATTTATACGATGGATGGAACACGATGCAATTTCTTTAGATTTCAAGGCACACATAGTTATACCAAAATTACAATTGATGTGAAAATTGTAATGCTTTCTCTAAGAAAATCAGTTTCAGCATTACTTTTCAAGGTGCTGCCATCTGGAAACGAGCGCCACAATTTATAATCTATCGAATTACCATTTAATTTCAAAATGCCAATCCCTCTTGACACTATCAGCAAACCACATCTTAGTTCTCAATTTTACATTAAAAATATATTTGTTATAAAAGAACTAATCAAGACTGACCATGCAATAATCGATTGAAAAAGTATCATGACAATGAAAGCAAGGCGAGCGACATGGTGCACATAATGTATAGTGACAGAAAAATCAATAAAGTATCAAAAACTACGTTTTAATGAAACGTGAAGGAATTAATTATCTATGAAGAAGCAATACGCAGACTATATAAGAAAATGTTTTGCTATTATCATTATAATGTGGTGACGAGCGCTTTATGATAAACAACAAAGACTTGTAAGTTGTGTGTAATCTCACTGTTTCACACCCAGAATAGTTCTTGCAATTCACGAAGGCATGCTGGCTTTACTCATAGTTACACATCTTATAGTGTGCGTGTCTGACGAAACTACCAGTTAGAGCGTGCCATCGAATTATAACCGCTTTTAATCTCACGCACATATACGTAACACTAACAAGTAAAGCCCAGTCGCCTTTGTAAATTGCAAGATATAATAACTATTTTATCATATTAAGAATTTCATCTATATTTTTTTATTTGAAAGGAATTTCTCTGATTTTCACGTGAATTTTGACCTGTTTATTTATTTCTTGTCCCTGGGTTTGGAACAGATAGGACTTGATGTTTAGTTAGTATATAACAGACGATAACAGGCATTAAAGAAAGTATATTTTGTCTCGGTAGAAGGGATAGTTTGCGTTATAAGTAATTAGGATGATGCATTTTAAGTAATCATTTATGAGTCTCTGTAAGAGAAATTTTAATACCGTTTCATACAAGTTAAGTTTCTTTTATAGTTAAAAACATGTCTAACTAAGACCGAACAAAACTATATAGTATTAGAAAATGTAACGAAAATTTTACTCACCTTACTAGGGTCAGCTGATGTACTCGTTAACATCTTCTTTATTGACTCTACTTTTTCTTGCCTCTTCTGTTGTTCTTCTGGAGAAAGTTCTGGTGGCTGTTAATACAAATGTGTAAATTCCATATATTCCATAATTATAATATCAGCTAATGCTGCTAGCGTAGTTTGTATTAAACTGACGGGTCCAGAAAGTCTGGCGCTGAAAAAGTAAAAATCTAGAACCCAATCCCAGCGCCACCTACTGGATCAAATTGAGAATCTAATGCATCCCGGGACCCACTGAAATACTAACAAAAAAAATTACCGATTGATGATTGATTGATTTACATTAGCGTCACAATTTCCAAGGAACTAAATCTAAATTGAATGAATCTGAATTCATCCTCCTGGCAATGTAACCCAGATATTCCAGTGAACTTGACGCGCATCCATTAATAGTATTTTTATTTAAGTAGCAAAGTTTGAAAAATGATTAATATTTTTTTACCTTTTCAGGAATATATCGCTCAGGAATAAGAATCTTCTGGGGCGCAGCAAGCAGTTGTTCGATGGTGTTATCCGCAAGTCGTAACTTTTGTGGTGGAAGCGCTGATCGCACTACGTCTGGCGCAACGCCACCCCGTAAAGCCCGTTCCATGTCAGCGTCATCCAAGGAACGGCCCATTTTCTTAAGAAAACAAAACAAGTTATGAAAATAAATTACTATATATTACTCTTTATGAAGATAGCAGCGGTAAACAATTGTTTTTTACTATTAAGAAATTCAGTTAATATAACTCTAGCAGTTGCACATTTGTGGTATGACAACCGTGACACTGTATGTATGCCAGAATAGAGAAGTATGGAAGGAGCAATAAATTGTGTGATTGGAAGAAAGTTAATGAAATGAAACAATGAAAGTTCGTACTATGGTACCATCATTTAGGGATCAACAGTTTTACAACAAAAAAAGTAGCTGTATGGCTGTATATGAATTTACATCAATAATTCAAGCCTGGAAGAAATCGCGTTAGGCTGTCTGTCCTTCAGAATAACAATAGTATATTATTCTTGGTTCAGTTGTATCATTTTTTTTTGTTCCGCTTGTCCATGCTTTCGCGTACAGTAAAGAGTAATGTAGCTATTAAATAAATAGCTAGATTCGCTTATTTGTTTCATTAATAAGTTGATGTTCAGATAATATGATTAAAAATATTTTTTGACGTAATATTGACTTATTCCAACTGAATTAAGACTATCAGCAGCGGATACTTTATGAAATCCTACCCGCTTTCCTTGTCTAATTTGTAGTTGGTCCGTTATCCCATGAAAAATGTCTACCTATTTTATACTCGTTATCGAAAACATCTTACATTTTGATGATAATCTTTCATACTCTACGAACGTGAAGAAGGAACAATAAAACTAACAGTTTTTCGGTTCTGTAACATTATTACCAAATATGGCATTTTGTATTTTACTTACATCCTGATTATATCCATCCTTAGGTACTTCATTTAGAGTCTTTGCACTAAGATGATGCGGTGCTGTATAATGTCTTCTTTTCTCTTTAGGCACTTGCCTTCTATGTAAAGAACCATTTTTAGGAACGTCTCCAGACATTTCAGTTATAATTTGTTTAGCTGCTTCACTTTTGAATATGGGCGATAATTCCATATTAGACCTTGTTAGGCTAACAATACTGCTTGTCTTTGAAATTGGGTCGTTGGTTAATGTTTTAGAACTATCTGTAGGACTGTTCAAATATTGATTCGATAGCGACATATTTCGATCATAAGATCTATCAT
The DNA here is from genome assembly GCA_949752895.1 of Dendrolimus pini. Classification (NCBI taxonomy): domain Eukaryota; kingdom Metazoa; phylum Arthropoda; class Insecta; order Lepidoptera; family Lasiocampidae; genus Dendrolimus; species Dendrolimus pini. The sequence continues at coordinate 9,091,369 of OX457145.1, forward strand.
AGCTTTTATTGTAGCTACTGCTTAAGGACGATATATCTCGAGAATAGTCATAGTTCGACAGAGAAGGGCTTGATACGTATTTGGGGCTCAATTCTAAGTTGTTTTCAAGCCGAAGGTAATTGGGTGGTTCTGGTTGAGTTTTTGTGTAATAATTTTCGTATTTGCTAAAATCTTGACGAGGTACCGACGATGCTCGTGAATAACTTAGTGGTTGGACTAATTCTTCTTCCAAAAACTGGTCTAGATTGGCAGTGATATTGTTAGAAGGCCAATCTGATAGTGGCTGCAGAGAACGTTCTCTGTCTCGTTGACGCCTCTCACTCTCTCGTTTCACTATACGTACTGTTTTAATTTCTTGCTTTTCTACGTTAGATAAATTTACTGAAATGGAAAAAATATTATTGTATTTATTTTGTACTGTAAATTGTGAAGAAAAACAATTTGACTTAAAATTTTGACTGCGTTGATCTAAAAAATATATAATTTAAAGTAATAAAATCCAAAATGTGCGAGAATCTTTTTACACGATCATGTCAAAGATCTATTGGCGTCACTAGTAGTGTAGTATAGCTATTCAAATTTAAGTTTTTTACTGAGCGTGAAAATTTGATTTTCAAATTCAACAATCAACGTATTAAAAAGGAACAAAGTAATAGAAAACGTGTAAAAATCTAAAGTAATATTTACATTTATGTGTTAGAACTAGCTCAACTCGGCCATTTTGTCTCATGACGAGTAACTATTAGGAAAATCAATAATTCTCCTGCTCTTCGAGTTTTGCGGACACAGAGATCAGATTTTTATGCGTAAAGTTTAATATAGATAACTATATCATAAGATATAATACATACCAAATGCTCCATGAGTCTCCTCACTGGTCAAAGGCGAAGTGACTTCAACTCCTGGAGGCCGAGTGTCGACATACAGAGGAGTCTCCACATTGCTTTGATAATGTCCTGGAGGGTGTATGCTACCGGGCATCTCGTAATCATAGTCTGTGTGACCATGATCAATGGTATGTCCTGTATCAAGGTTGGTTTCCTGCCACGAGGACATTGGACGACGTTTCCCTAGAAGGTTAAAAAAGCAAGTAAATATCTTAGCTGCTATTACTCGTATATCATTCTCTTATTCTATACTTAATTTGAACTAACATATCATGCAACATTAACACGACTAAAAGATAATAACAGTTGTAATGGTCATAAATTCAATGAATGCTTCTTTGTATCTCCTTCACGACATTAAACATAAACGAAATATCATGTATTTTGCTATAAGCTTACTTTGGATAACAGGATAAAGATTTGACTTTTATGAAAGCAACTTAAAGAGATTATCACTAGTTATAAGAATATACTTTCAATAAAGCGTATGAACCACAGAAAACACTATTTTTTTGTACTGCCCATTATCCGTAAATGAATGTTCGCATGCATAACTTACCAGGCATAGAATCGTGCGTAGTCTGCAGTACTTGTGACTGCTGAGTGAGATGTCTAACTGCTCGGCTCAGTTCCTGCCGTTGTCGCTGTAAAGCAGATACCAGTTGCTGAACACGCGTTACTTCTGGAAAATTAATAAATCTATTTATGTATCTTGCCCGAAAAATCATAAATAAGGCGAAAATTTAGCTATGAGTGATAGACAGATGGGCATAATCATTAGCCGCGTTGGCAGGAGGCTCAGTACCTATGACTACTTATAAAGTAATCCCAATGTCACATGGAAAACATCGCGTTTAGCCTAGGCTATTACTTAAATATATAGAACCGCGTTATACTAACCATCTTCGAGCATGGCTGTGGGGTGCGCAGGGGCAGAGGCGCGGCGAGCTTGCAAAGCACGTCGTAGTTGTTGCAACTCCCTTTCTAACCGAGCATTATCTGCCACTGTTTTTTCTAGTTTCTGCATCAAGAAAATTTCATTCATGTTTCAAGTTTTTAATTTTTGATCTTGAGTAAATGTATAAATATAAAATCCAAGAAAATATAAACGTAAAAAATCTTATGCTGCTTTTACGGCAGCAAGCGGGAAAGTAGCGAGGGAAATAAGCAACGCGAGTACCTATGTAAACACAACATAGTAATATGAATGTTGAACTTAGCATAACTCGCATATTTCCTGTTTGATGCCATGAAAATAAGTGAACATAGTGTAAACGAATGCTTAAGGTTTCAACAGACATTTACTTTGATCCTGGAAGCAGATTACTACGAACTACAATCCCAGTAAAGTAACTCAAATTATTGCAGCGAAAATGTGTGGATACATTTATAGAGATGTTATATTATGTTATGTTATATACACTTCGCCATAATCAGCCTGTTAGCATGCATAGAGTTTTCACAATTTGAGACAAAAATAAATTCATATAATTCATAATAAATTCATTTCACAATTATATGTTTCACACGGTTTGTTTAATGTATCATCATTAGTGTATGCTTTAAAAGCAAATCGATGAATAAAAATATTGTGAAAACAACTATAATATTTACGGAGATGTAAATAAAAATACATAAGTAGTGCAAGATATAGACGAAAACCTTATAAACCTTAGAATTGTGCGCCAGCATTGCGTGGACGCGCGCCAGTTCAGCTTCAAGGCCCGATGGGGGAGGGCGGGAGCGGGCCAGCATTTCGTGGCCAACACTAATGTCGCTCTGATGGATGTTGTCCATTTTACCACGCACACCTAAAGTACAAGGAGTCAGTACAATAACAGTTAAATTTTGGGGCTATGGCAGGTCCCCTGAGGCTTGTTACCATTATCGGGACCACTCAACGACACTGAGAGTCTCAACGATTTGAGGTTCTACTTATAAATGTATAGATTCATATGTATATATTTTGTAAGTATAGTTTTAGATCAATATTTTGCTTTGTTACTGAAGGCGATGGTGGCGGTAAACACCGCCGGGTTGTCTACAAGATATCGCTTTAAAGCGATAAGGCCGGCCATTATTACTGCGTTTACCGTAAATTGTTTATTTAATGTGTATGTGAACAAAAATAAATGTTTTCTATCCATCTATCTATCTCTATCACGCTTCCGCAAATATTAAAAAATAAACTCTTAGGTCAAACTTAATAATACTTACCCGAAAGTAAATTCTCTATAGTATCTTTGTCAGATTTGAGTCCCTGTAAGATAGCTGCCTCATCAGCCAACTCTTGTTCCAAAGCCCATAACTCAGCCACTCTAGCTCTTGCCGCTTCCGTCTCTAAAGGTTTCCCTGCAGCTACACTTTCAAGCCATCTATAAAGAATTAGTTTGAATTTTATTCGATAAATTTAGGAAAATTAAAAATACGTTATAAAGGCGAATTCAGTTCTATTTTTTTTTTAAATAATGTTTGTATTAGTACGGATTTAAAGATTTCAAAAGAGAATCGATAAATAAAATAAAGAAAGCGATTGTTATAGCATTATATATTTATTTTAAAAATAAATCCCGAAATATATTTTGAAATTTATGATAACGCAACCATGAAAAGCTCTAGTTAAAATTAAAAATAATTAAATTAAAATTCTTGCGATTCACGAAAGCGAGCAGCTTTACTTGTAATAAGCACGCATTTGTGTATGCCTGAGACCAAAATCGGGTAAGCTTGGACGGCACAGGCGAAACTGATCGTTCCTTCAGAGACACATACAACCACGAGTAAAGCCTTCGTGGATAACGAGATATTTTTCAATAATTTAAAATAACAATTTAAAATATAAATATCAGACAGTATTTGTAGATTCAACAGCCATTGAATCTATCTAGCAAATCCTATAATAATAAAAATGTCAAAAGCATAAAAATCTCAAAATACCTTTGTTGCTCCACCGCATGTTCAGCTAATACTTTTTGCCTCAACCTTTGATTCCGTTCAAGTCTTTCTACAGTGGACCCTGGTCTGTTATATAAAGATCCCAATTTCACCATATTGTCTACAAGTTGGACTAAAGGTTTGCTCTTTTCGTATTGATTTTCGAGTTCCATAAGTTGAATTTTAAGCTGCTCCAGACGTTGTAGATTCTCTTCGCGTTCCATTGCTTTGAGAGAACTGAGACACTCCTGAAGGAGAGACATATTGATTAATGTATCTTAAAAACATAAATATAATATATTCTAATAACATTAAATTGAATGCAACTTCGTTTAAGTTTCATCGTTTCGTGAATAATCAATGTTCGAAAAATTAATTTAAATTTAATTAAAGTCTGTTAGGTAACACGGTTAATTAGATTGAGTGTACCGGAAATAATAAATTAATTAAAATTTGGTCCTTTTAAACTCCCTACGTAGAACATATTCTGACATTAAATAAATAAGCCCTACTTTTTTAAAGATTGGACGAACACCACTATTAATTAAATGGTCTGACTAAAATGTTAAAGATAAATCCAACTTTTATAGTAGCCCCTGAAAATAAGACATTAAATTACCATCAAAGTAAGCATAAATATTAACATACATAAATAAATTTGTACATAGATACTAATATTCATATTTCCTGCACATACAATATATTTTGGATGGCGGCTGGCGGGAAATGAAATAACTGCAGCGGGATACGGAGTGAATATATATGAAAAGAACTAATAAAATACACAAATAAAAGACAAAAAAGGAACATTAAACAAATAAGCACCTCTATACTACTAATCTGAGCACAGCACTGTTCTATAGCACGATGTGTAGCCGCGTGACGTCGCCTCAATTGTATTAAAAGCAGAACCAACTCCTCATGTGTATGACCTAAGAGCTCTCCTGCTGTTGGCACTTCTTCAAGTTGCTCATTTATATTTTTCTGTTTAGCTTTTTGCTAAATAACAAACACAAAATACAAAACATAAAATAAAAAGAAATACATTTACACAATTAAAAATCGTCGTCGTACTTTCTCAACTCGGATGCCAAAAATTATATTACATATAAAATCCTCATCCGATTCATTTCGTAGATATCTAGCTATACCAGTAGTAGCATACATACAAACCAATAGATGGTAAGGTACAATAATTGAAGCCGTTAGATATTTCTCAGACGTACAACCCATATATACACAAATTTCAAAAACAATAATCGTCAGGCTTAGGCCTGCGAGTACGACAATCGCCTCGACGTAATGTTGGGTGGGACATAATTTTAAAATAAATTTGTCAGAGTAACATAACAAGACATGTCTTGAGAGGCATTATTGTACTGTTGTAGCATGAACCTTGTTCCGTCCTTCCGTTTGACGATTGAGGCATGAGTAGTAGAAATGCTACAAAAATTAAGAAACTTTTATTTTTAAATTTTGAGTCGTATCAATAAAAACGCACTTTGTACGAGACAAATGTAATAGCTCACACTTGTACTACTTATTACTACCTCGGCAGTGGATCTTGAGATGGAGGAGCATTCTATCTTGCTCCTCTAGTTCTTCACCATTAGGCTCATTCATAAACACCAACTGCTTAAATTTAGTTTGAAAATTTTAAATTTAAAGTAACACCTAGTCAATAATTTAAAGAAACTTTGTTGTACGTTCTCGTTACAATCATCTTCTTAAGATACAAAGTTGAGATAGTAAGGCGGCGATATTGGTAGTATACACACAAAATATTGTAAAAAATACACACAACGGCATGTACTACAAATAAAACTATATATAGCAATACAAAAATAACTCTTGGAAGCACGGTACAAATTACAACTATAAATCGGTGGCCTGGTGCTCAAAGGGCCAAAATACGTTTTCGTGAGAAAGCAAAGTTTTATTTCGGTCTAAAGCGATCGCTTCTGGGTAAGTGCTTAGTAAAATTAGCATGTGTCTAGACATACTGATATCTGTAAGACAATATAAAGTTCCACTTTATTTTGGTACTTGCCAAATATTTGTAATTAGCATCTGCATTACATTCAAATATAAAATAATAAAAATAAAAAAGTGCGTTAGAAAGGCTGCAAATTAATTATATCGTAGTATAGAGTAATGATTTGACAGTTGACAATGTCCCTTTTAGCACAAGGCTATAGTAAAGTATTTATGCACCAAAGCCACATAATGATAGCACTAAGATAATGAGTTAAGTGCTATAAAGTCCATACCATATCTTCATTTTCAGTATTCCGTCGAACTCTTGGACTGACAGCTCTAATTGGCTGTTGGAATCCTCTCGTCGGAGATCTTGCTGTTGTCCAAGAATCTTCTGTTGTAATCAATGTATGTAACTGTAAATTAGTGAAATTAACTGGTCTTAGTAGGTGAATTATATTATTTTATCGAAGAATTAAGTATACAATGTTATTCTTAAAAAAGTCAATTTATAAAACAGGTATAAATATAAATTTTATCCTAACAAAAATTACAATATTAAATTACAACACACCTAAGTAGTTCTATTTTTTACATAAGTCCATTTTTTCTAAATTATTATGGTATCAGGTCAGAACTGTTAGTACTATTTCTATCATTGTGCAAATTCTATCAACGTCATCCGTTCAATAGTCTCAGCGCGGTGGATTTTATACTAGATTTAAATTTTATTGACTTTCGTTAGTGGACATAAGATACTTTTTGCCTCAGAATATGTCATAATTTATTTAAAATGTAAAACAAAAACAAGCAAGTGAATCACGTAGAAAGCTTTAGTAATTGTATCAAACGTACGTTATGTTGTGATGTAGACATCTGTGGTGAACCATATTCGCTGGGTTGTTTCTCCTCCACCCATCTCACCCTTGGACTGACCGCACGTACTGGTATGTTAACATCCCTATTGTTTCTTCCTATAGATGTATTACTTCCTAAAAATGCTTTCTTTGATAATGCTTGTTGATTAGTTGAATTGTTAGTTGTACCAGTTTCTGTATTTATTCCTGACATTGACATTGAAGCTAAAACGAAAAATAAAGTTTTACTTGAACATGGAACTGGGATTAATTAATATCCATTTAATTGGTAAAACATGATAAAGTGTCAATCCGTGTATTAGTATTATTTAAAATTAGAATATTTACAATTAACAACCGGTGTTAAATGGCATGCTTTGATCTTTACTATAATATACAGTACACCTTATCGTGTTTAAACCGCTACTTGAACCAAGATAATTGTTTAGAACCTCTAAATTTGAAATTACATAAAAATGCCAATTTATTTACAACATTGACTTTGCTTTGCTAAATTACGTAACAAAAATTAACTTACATAGTGTAACTTACAGGAACTGACTTAGAGGATACCTTCATTGCTTGCACTGTCAGTTCCAGTGTCCGTACTACAGGCTAATTCCCCCACGCCCGATCCCACACCTGAACCCCGCACACGTCCTGACACCCCCTTCATTAAACCACTTGACATCAAATCCCATTGTCTTAATTTCTCTCTATCTATCTCAAACTTCTTTTTGTACATTTCATCAACTTTATTCTGAAAAACGGGTACAGCTGCTGAGTGGCCTGGGATTTCGATAGATAACTGTTCATATACGCCTTCATCTGGATTTATTGACGATCTAGCGTCCTCGGCGAGACTGACGTAAACATCATTATCGTCAGACTTTAGTTCCTCTTCTAAAAAATTCGTTGCAATAATTGAATTATTATCTCTACCTCGTAAAACTCTTCCTTGAAAATCGCAATTCACATAAGTTACAATCCTATTAATTTTATTTCCAGAATGATTCTTAATTCTTTTTATACTATTCATCCCACAGGAATGTATACTTGTCTTCTTCGTTGGCAATGTATCTGTAACCATTGTATCTAAATCGTCCATAGATCGGGCGTGTCTGTGAGAAACGCGTCTCAGATTATCTCTCCATAATGTGTCTTCATCCCAATGCTTTTCTCCAAGCCATATATTTTCATAAGTACTTGTTTCCGCCTCAGCATCGTAATATACAGTATTTGAAGAATTTCCACTACAGTGTGACGACATACTCGTTGATGATAACTTTATTAATGTATCTGAATTTACAGCGTTACAATCAGCTGATGAACATTCTATATTACTATTGTTATTTGATAATCTTTTACAACCCAAGCCAGATATTAAGCTCATAGATTCAGATATTTTTGAAGTTCTTCCTCCTGTCGATTCATAAATATTTTTCATATCAATTTCTGGATCTTTACCAGCTGCACTCAAAAATTCAACAGAAACACTCCTAGCCGATGCGACCAATTCAAATGATGAATCAGGTATTATATTTTGGTTATTTTTAATAGGATTATGTATATGAGAAATTTCATTCTTTTTATGTAAAGGACCTCTACGTCTCTGATTGTTTAACTTTCTATGAAGATTTGTATTTTTTAAATAATGAGATGTAGGTATAGAGTTTATGTGTTCTTGAGAAGAAAGATCGGAATAATAATAAGGTGCACTCTGCTCAGTAGAACTCTCTCTACTATGAAAACCCGTCGATGTAGAAGAAGTATTTGCTTCGTTTGGCGCTTTAAGTGAATGCTTTACACGCTCAAACTCTTTTATTTTATCAGCACGAATACCATTATTCAAGTTTTTACTTATTGACCCCTGTTCATCATAACCTTTACAGTAATATGATATAGGTGATTTTGGTATACTTGTTGAACTACAAGAACTTTGAGAACCTGTATAACCAGACGTTTGATCTCCTATTTTTCTAAATGGGAATACTGGTTTATGTCTGTTTCTATTGCTATTTTCTTTGAGATTATGTGAAACTGGTGTACTAGAGCATCGGCTATGAGAAGCTGATTGTAAAATAGCCTGTAAACTATTATTGTCTTTTAATTTTGAAGTTTCAGGGGATGGCATAAAAGTATCCAGACTATTACTGTTTATATCTGTGCTTGTAGTTGGTTGTAAGTTATCTAAATATCTGTCTAAATCAACATTTGTGGTACGATCTACAGGTAAAGGAAAATTGTTTTCAACTAATTCAAATAATGAGTTATCCGAAACAGGCCTTCTTTTTATCATCATTTCTATATCACGATAACCACTTGGTAGTCTAAGATCTATGTCAAATTCGCTTTCGTTTAAACTAGCTGCCTCTGATGAAACATGGGAGAGTGCAATGTCAAATTTGCTGCTAACATCTGATTCAATGGATTGTCTAGACGATCCCCGGTCAGCGGTAAAACTTCTGAGTGAATCAGTTTCAATGCTACCAGAACGGTTATAACTTTCACAAGCAGAATTATTTATTGTTGCTAATGTGTAATCATGTAATTTTTGTCTATCGCTGGTTAAACTTGCTCTACTATTTCTAATTTTTTCTCCTCTTGATAAAGTGTCATGAATTGAAGTTTTACTTCCATATATCATCAAAGAAGTAGCTTTTCGTTTGACAGTATTCATTTTCTGATTTTCTGTGGTCAACATTTTTAATATAGAATTATCATTAGCGATATCAGATTTATCAAGCTTATCTAAAATATATTTCGAAAGTGCTTCTCCAGATAACTCTTCACAAGGAGGAGTTGAATTTGGTAAAGGTGGAGGAGAGTATATTTCACTATCGGAACTATCATGTATCTCAAGAGCATTATTACTACTACTTAAATAATAAGAAGCTGGCCTGAATGTGTCCGAAATACTAAATCTACTAAATGGAGTGTCTAAAGAAATATCTTTTGAGGCTTCATCATCAGCATCCGAACAGTCTGACTTTTCTTTGCTTAATTTGTCTCCTTTTGATGTTCTTTTTAACGTATGCTCCTTAGTATCAGCAAAATTAGATGCTGTATCAGATGATTTAGAATTTATCGATATATCATCAGAATTTTCTACATTTCCAACTACATTACTAAGTTCCATATAAACAGGCTCAACTTTTCCGTTGTTTACGCAAACAATTTCATATGTTTCCATATCCTCGTCTTCATTACTAATATTCATTTCAACATAAGGGTTATCTTCAAAGCCTTGTGGAAGTGTTTTATCAAACACGCTTAGATTATGAAGGATATTTTGATGTGCTAAATCAATTATAGACATTTTTCGAGGACTCATGGGTAAGTAATGATCCTCTCCGGAATGTTTTACTGTAATAGGAGTAGATGGCTTTTCAGATTCATCAAGGCTTTGCTTTGAAAAATCACTTTCTTCTTCTTGTTCTATTTTAATCTCTTTATCACAAGTTTTCTTAACATTTTGAGCTTCTGTATCAGAATTTAATAATACTTCGTCTAAATCATTATCTGTATATTCTACCTGTGTTTCTGATTCTGCTTCACTTTCGTGAGGTTCATAATCATCTTCAGTTGCATATGATGGTCCTGGTTTGGAATTCACTAATTCTTCTTCCTCTTTATATTGATTTGAAAGTGAAAATACTTCGTTATTCTTATTGGCTTCTTCTTCCTCCACGTTTAGTGGTTGAGTATTTAGTGTCATAGGCACATTTTGATACGCGTTTTCTTCTTTTAACTCTTTATGTTCTACATTTAGATTAGTACAAGTTATTTGAGGGTCACAGGACGCGTGCGGAATAATAGGCCGAATAACTATAGGACTTGCTAGGTTCCCTTTATGAGACCTTCCTGCCTGCATTTCACTGGGTTTTTGAAGATCAGTGCCCGGTGATTCCTCTGAGGTGCAAAAGTGAAACCGGTAATTACTACCTCCAAAGTATTGAAGTAAATATTAATCAATTAAATGTACTGACCACCACTTAATGTTAGTAAACTTGAACTTCAGTGTTAGAAAGATGCAAACTACGATATAAATTCACAATGAACTATCCCATCACCGAAATTAGACCAAGGAGACATTTGGTTAGTGCTAACAGATCCCTGCAGGCAGGAAGGTACCTCTCCGCAAAGCACAGTCGTCATTATACTACTGTAATATTTTTATGAATAAGTATATACTAATGATAATAGTGTAACTATGATATTTAATATTAATAAATGGCATTTTTATTATTTCCTATAAATATAATTATATAAATCTAGTAACAAACATAAATTTTCGTTTAATAATAAGTCCATTAATAGTATTAGATTATGATCACTAGTATTATAACGGTTATGTATATTAAGGGAAATATTTTACAGACCGTCATCACTCTAAATAACGACTCCAACATCCTACAAAATGTTAATTTTGTAACTATAACTAATAAAGTGTCACACAATTATGTAACTATCTATTGTTACTGAATTCACAAAGACAACAATATTGATTGCCCTGTGTTCATGCAATCAGTAACTCTAACATGAAATAAAATTAATGAAAATTGTTTATCATGCGTTTTGACTACTCATCATGTATGAAAAAAATCATAACAATATATCCATGCTAAAAGAAACTGAAGAACTGAAATTTGAACTTTGAAACAAGGTACTGGGACTTTATTTTAAAATATATGACACATACCTTCGTCGTCTGATGAGTAACTGTTGTAGGATGCGTTGGTAAACGTTTTTCCTTTATATTGATCGGATCGCAAAGACTGTCGACTTTGATTTAGAGAACGAGCCAGTGATATTGCAGCAGGAGTACTCTTTCTCGTCAATGGAGACTGTAGCATTCGTTGTTTCCATTCCAGCAAACGTTTCATTGATTCTTCACGCTAATAAATACAGATATTAAATTAAATATAAACTTGTTTATAATTTCCAGATACCATTTCTATCTATTAATTTTGAGAACGTCTATTAATTTTGAGTATTCTGGAAAACATAACTCAAGAGAATAATTTCCCAGGGTAAAACTAAAAAGTAATCTAAATATTTCATTACTAATGTTGATCTGATCCAGGCGCTACAAGTATTTTTTCTTATTTGCAATACAGAAAAACTGCACCGCAGTATTTATTACTTTTAAACCATAGCAGACAAAAATTGACAGTAACTTTATTTTCATTTTTTTACTCTTTATTATCTAGCAAATAAAGTAAAATTAATCTTCAAGGCTAACACTCATATTATTCAAGCTTAATAAACTATAATGGTACAGTCACTAATATTGTGAAATTACCAGGTTTTGAACTTTGACATGTCGAACAAGGGTAAGTTAAGTTTAACCCAGTTTATCGCGATAAAATGACGATACCTTTAATTGTACTCATTATGAACTTGCATATATTAAATACCGCTAATAAGTATAAGAAATGGAAAATAACAAACCTGCTGGACTTTCTTTTCTCCTTCTTTTTCTTCGATAGATGACGGCAATCTTGCACTAGCGGATCGCATAAAACCATCTGCTGTAGGGTCGTATCTACTTATGTCTTTTACATTACTGACATTGGAACCATCACTCATTACACTACCGCTCCTATTTAGTAATTCTTTTTGGTTTTCCAAATTTTTCTGTTTCAACGTCCAATTAGAATTTAAACCTTCAATATCTTCATTCTTAGAATTGAAACTTACATTATCACGGTTGGCTCTATTCGTACTGAATTCTGTTTCATAATTGTTATTCGTGATTTGCGAATAAGCTGAGCTTAGTTGCTTTTTCGCTAATCCACTGGCATATTTAGCTAATGGTATGTCGATGTGTCGAGGACCTAATCCTTGATGTAGATATTGAGCAGATTGTCTCATTTTTTCCGCATAACTTTCCTCTGAATAGTATCTATCTGAATTAGGATCATAATATGAATTTATATCTAAACTAGATTTTGGTCTCTGTGGCTGCTTAGAGGGCTCCATAGGTCGGGCTGGCATTTTATTAAGTATTTCATTCTTTGACTCATACTCTAAGAAATCCGCACTGTGTGGCCTTGGCATTGGAGGTTGAATTCCACTAGACTGCATCTTCTTTCTTCTTAGAACTGATGGACCACTAAAAGTTTTCTCTTGTGACTGAAAATATAGAAAGAATTTAACGTGCTTGTGCACGTATGCTTTTGTAAACACAGACAAAACAAACGCCGTACACAAATTAACCGAAAACCATTATAAATTTGGTATGTTGTTCGCCGTTTATTACATACCAGACTTAATACTTTCACATACCAAAACAAGAAGAAGTTTTCATTTATATTATATTAAGAGGTTTAATTTTATATTAATACTTTAGTATATATAGGTCGGATCATAATGAAGCAAGAATATAAAAAGGATAAATGCTAATATCGTAGATAAAAATATTAACTAAAATAAATATATTACTCACATAATTCCCAGTACTTTGTTGTTGCCCATGATGTCCAGATTGTGGTGAGTTAGGAGATATACTAAGAGTTTTTCCATAATCGTTCTCTGTTCCATAATTCCCATAGACATCTTCATAATCACTTAATTTATCTCTATTATAAGTTGACGTTGTTGCCAATCTACCATGAGCTTCAGGGGTTCGTCTTTCTGCCATTAATCTTTCACTAGTAGTACCTGCTCTAGTAGTGCCAGCTCTACTAGTTCTTGAATTCAGTTCACCATAAACATCTTTATTATAAATAGGATCGTTACTAGGGTATTCTATTTTAGTGTCATCATATATGGATTGATTATGACTTTTGTCGTCTTCAAAATTTGAACGTGAGTGTTTACTTTGAGCGTCTGCATCCTTTGGTGAGACGTCAATTTGAGGCGACGAGTCTTGCAAAAATGGATTTCTTTGTGATTGTCTATCGTAAATCTGCTCTTTATTTTCATCTACGTTTTGCCGCTGATCTCGTGTCCTATCAAAGTAAGGGGACTGAGGATTAGATTTATAGGTGTTTGATGTACTAGGTTGGTTTTCAAGTTTGTCTGATACTGTGTTATTCAAAGGCAGAGACAGTTGATGCGTATCATACGGTCGTTTAGGGTACTGGGGTTGTTGTGTCGGCGGAGATTGTGGGCTACGTGTGTATGTCTCTTGAGTCTGATTATTCGGGTAGTTTGTGTGTCCTTGATATCTGTGGCTTAGACCTTGACTGTAATGTGATGCTGGTTTTTTGAGTAGGTCATAGTTTGGATCGCACCTGTAATATTTCAAATGCAGTAATAAATAGATAGAGGCAAGCATACATATTACATATTCCTAAATCAAACAAATTGCGCTTTCGTAATATACAAAGAAAAATTGTAATGAACTCTAGTGACACCCAGACCAGAGTAAATAACAGAAAGTCCGTTTACATGAAAGTACAAAGAATATTGCATTGTATTTTAGTAAACTAGGTGAGACAACACTCAGCAAGGTATTTAATACAACTCTCATTAAATTACTATACAATAAATAAATGATTATATAGTATATACAGTAGTAGATGATTTTTTTTTATTAAAACAAACGGAAAGTTACCAATACTTAGACAGAAAGAGAAAGGCTTATACGAGTACATACATTATATACAGAATTAAGGAATTTAGAACTCAATTTTTTCAGTTATTTAAAAATGTCAATAAATTCATTAACTGGTCAATAAATTATATTACTGGGTCGATTTTAATACGATTTTCGCTAATAGATAGTAATTTCTTAGGCTTAACATCTGCGCTACTTTCTATCCCCGGAATCCCGGGGGAATTTTTCTGTGAATTATTTAAAATGGCCAGATTAAAAAAACGAATTCTAATGTGATTATTTACTAATAGATAACAACATTTAATCTAATAAAATGTGTGATA